>CM022393.1:85899447-86420878 GCA_011833715.1 Carcinoscorpius rotundicauda | reverse complement strand
AAACGTTTTTCAGCATTTAATAGGGAAAATGTGAACACTGTAAAATTAACCTAAATACCAGCTGGTTAAGAGTTTAAGACCATACCAAAAAGAAGTCCTAAACAGGGTAGGAAATGCCCAACAAGAGGTCTCAGCAGTAAGTTGCACGGCCGTCACTGTGAATAACTTCGCTTTGAAATGGTCGATATAAGCGTTTGGAAAAGGCTGGCTGGGATGTTATTCCAAGTGTTGAAGATGGCTTCACGAAGATCATGCACTGTTTGGAATTGACGTCCATTTCTATAGACTTCTCTTGCCATCCACCTCCAGACATTTTCAATGGAGTTCAGTTCGGGTGAAAACGCTAGATGATCCAAAAGAATTAAATTATTCGCCATGAAAAAGTCCTTTGTCCTGGACTGTAGCGTTATAATGCTGAAAGATCCAGTCATTTCCACATATGCGAGGGCTTTCATTCAATAAGGATGCTCTCTCCAACATGCCCTTATAATCTGAAGTTCCACTGTTTCATGGAAGGAAAAAGCACCTCAGATCCTGATGGAACCTCCTCCACTGTGTCGTGTATAAAATGTCTCTGGTGAGATATCTTTATCGTGCCAGTAACGTTGGAAGCCATTTGGACCATTGAGATTAATTTTCTTTTCATCAGAGAACAAAATCTTCGTCCACTTTTCTACATCCCATGTTTGGTGTTTCTCAGCAAAGTTTAATTGAGCTGTTTCGTGATGTGGAAGGAGACGTGGCCGTTGAAGACGTTTACGATTTTAAAGCCTTTCTTTCGTAGGTGCCGTCTTATTTTTCTTGAACTGCGTTCTGCGTCCATAGGCGCCTTTATCCAGTTCGACGATCGGCTGGTGTCTTGATGGACAACCCATCGAATCCTCCTGCTCAACGTCGGCAAAATTTTCCTGGGCCGACCACTTAAAATTCTCGTTCAGTATCCCTCAGGATCTTTTAAGAAATTTACAACAGCAATTTTACTACGCCTAATCACACCAGCGATGGCACGTTGAGAGAGAAAATTCTACTATGTTCAAAGTCTGTAAACTTTTCAGCCTTTGCCATGTTTTTATCCAATGTAACACAGGAGAAGTTGAAAACGCTAATGCTTGAACACAAATGACTAAATTTTATTACGTGTTTACCGATTATCGCTTCGTTTCAGTATGGTCATAAACTTTTGACCAGCTAGTATTTTGGCTAATTTCATAGTTTTCACATTTTCCCTATTAAATGCTAAAAATATTTTTATTTTTTTCCCTTTTCTTATTTTCATCTTTCGAAGCTCTACTTAAATAAGTGGTTGAGTCTAACAACACAAAATGCATATTTTTATTTATCTTCATTGGGCTTAAAATTTTGGCCAGCAGTGCATATGTTGCTTTTCTAGAATTAAGTCTGTTTTAAATCGCTGAATGATTAAGTAACATTTCAATTCATGAAATACCAACATTTTGTTAGTGAACAAGTCCAAACATGTCTCCTCTCTTTAACTTTTAGTTTACAAAAACCAAATTTTAACAGACATACAAGTATTGATAGACTGCAGAAATGAAATAAAACCCAATAATCCGAATGCTGTTGGAAGACGGACTTTCATCTTCAGGATCAAATTCAGAGTTTGTCACTGAATGAGAAAGGTTCACCTTTCGAAATTGCTCAGGTTATAAGGCTTTATATTTCATTTCTATCAAGACTTCCTAAACCTACAAGTATTTCTAGCATTATGAATTGATAAACTGTCACAATGATGTTCAACACATATTTAAATTTCTTGTTATTATTGAGATGAACAGTAAATAAATAAACTGTAGAGGTCAGCGACACACTAATTTAAAAGAATGAAAGAAATAAAATTACAAAATGCCCGGAACAAAACAACCACCTGACTGAACAGATGAATAGCGACATTTTCTTCCACTCTTCTATCATTTATACATTTTTGACGTCACTTCGAGTCATGCGCAGCAAACAGTTTTCATAAACATATGAGAACAAAACTAACCCGTAGCAGACGCTTGGATCCAAACGTGCATGATGCTGAAAGACATACACAACAACAGTAAACACAAATCTAGTAAATGTTTTAATCTATAAGATCAACTCCTAAGAAAGTTTAAATTGTCCATTTCCCAACAAAACGTCAACGTGTTATTCTTGTTAACTATAGTGAACTGCTGTTTCACGACAGCCAGAAGCTCATCTGACTAGGTAAGAACCAGAAGCTCATCTGACTAGGTAGGAACCAGAAGTTCATCTGACTAGGTAGGAACCAGAAGCTCATCTTACTTGGTAAGAACCAGAATTTAGAAAAAGAAAGTAACAGGGAAAGTGAGACCAGATTTAGTAGTACCCTGTTAACAATACGATAACTTACGCAGATTTAGTAGTACCCTGTTAATAATACGATAACTTAAGAAGATTTAGTAGTACCCTGTTAATAATATGAAAACTTAAGTAGATTTAGTAGTACCCTGTTAATAATATGATAACTTAAGTAGATTTAGTAGTACCCTGTTAATAATATGATAACTTAAGTAGATTTACTAGTACCCTGTTAATAATATGATAACTTAAGTAGATTTAGTAGTACCCTGTTATTAATATGAGAACTTAAGGGAAAATTGTAACTCAATTCTTATCGTCACACCATTATATAATAATGATCTTAAGGGTTAAATTCTAGAATAGTTAAAATAGAACGTGTCTATCTGTCACAATAAAACGTATTAGTGAACAATAAGGAACCAAATAAACCTAGTTGGTTGTATCATCAACGGCAGTCTATGAAACAGTTGGGTTATTGTGTGTTGTGTTCGTAGACATAAGATAATCACCTACTATTGTGAGGTAACAATGCATAAACTAAATAATCATTAAAATTGAACTTAGTTTATGTAAACCAGAAAATTCGTCAGGTTAGGAGGTACACGTGCTATATATCAGATAATAATTTATTTATTAATTTAACCAGGTGAACATTTCTTGCTCATCTAAGCGAAATATATATTCTGCGTTTAGTAACTGAGTATTGAATTTGGTCAATTTGTTGCAAACATTCATAATTCGTAGTCAACGAACGTGGCTGCTACTAAACCACCTCTAGTGGAAAATATTGTAGGAGGATACATGAAAGTACTTGAAGATGTTTTCTCTTGTTTTTTTTAATTGTAAAATGAATGTGATATATGTAGCTCAATATGCTCTGAGAAATATGACTTGTATTTTTCATACAGTGTTTGTTTGTTGTTAAGCACAAAGCTTCAAGATATGCTTTCTCTCCTGAGGCAATTACAAGTATCGTAAACCGGGTTAAGCGTTATAAGCCTTTACAATGAGGCTTCACATAGCAAAACATTTCTCAGTGTTGAAAAGTCTTCATCCAAACTTGTTCTTTTTTTTCATTCAGACATCTGAACAATGAACAAGAACTGACACGTTTAATATTACATAACATTCCGTAGGTTTTGTGGCTACTGTTCTTATCTGGTCACCTGTAATTGATATCTGTAGCACTGCATTTAGTTGAGTTTTGACTGACGCATTTAATGTCATATAAAATCTCCTATGTTGTGTAGTTACCATTTTTATCTATTAGGCTCATCAGTGCACCTGAGATAGCATTGAATAAAAAAAAGTGACTTTAAGTTTGACGCCACGACCAAAACATTTCTCTTTCTTGGTTTTTATTACTAGTGAAAAGATCCATTATAAAAAATGACATTTTTCCTAATACAGATGACAAAAACAATATTTTGCTGTTGTACTTGGATGACAAACGATCTTCTGAACGTCCCTTTGTTAATGTTTTGAACGGATATTCTTTTACTTCACTATCGTCATGGAATGAAGATAAAAATATCATTCTAATTCTATTTCAACAGTTTCTTTGACAAAATTAACTGTTGTTTTTTGTTACATCACATCCAACACTGAACATGAGAGATATCACATTTTTAGTTGCTGACTGTGATATACAAATTAAAAGCTTAAATAAAAATATCATTCTAATTCTATTTCTTTGACGAAATTAACTTACAGTTAATTCTCCATCATTATACAACACTTCAATAGCTTCACAGAAACAAAATATAAAATAATGTTATCGTTTTTACTTTTGAGTTGTCCAATGGATTTTCATCTTTAAGAAACACATTTATATATATTTGTAGTCTTTTATAGTTCGCCCTAACGAGTAACGTTACAGTTACAAAGAAACTGTATCCTCTTGGAAATATAATGATTCATTTGTAACTGACTGTCGTTCTTCATTCCCACCCTTTTAGGACATCATGGTGTGTGGTCTGAACATATATGTTATCGAAGCTCAGCTACGAAAAACACATTAGACCCAATTGTTTCAAATATTCAGATAGAAGAGATTCTAATCTGTTTAAATATTTGTGAAAGTAATTTGTGAGTAGTTGACAGTTAATCTTCTAAAGTCAAAGTAGGGATAAACACAGAAACCTAATTCAAAATTTATAACCTCTTACAAATAATTCTGTCATCTGGTACTTTATATATACTTTATGTATATGTATAAAGAAAGCATTAATACTGAAGAGTTGAGTAAATAAAACAAAACCAAAAAAAGGACTGTATTGAAAACAACAAATCCAAACCTTTGACTGATGTTAGTTTGCTGTAACCAATAACAAGCCGAAAAAAATGCGGGATATAAAATGTACCCTAGGTTTTGGAGGTGACTGGGGAAGTAGAACCCACACTGTGGTGGGGATACACCGTCTATTATTCTTAGCCACCATTCACCTATCTCACATAAAGAAGTAAAATAAAGTAAAGGAATAGCAATGGAAATAAAAATAAATAGCAATAGAAATAAAAATAAACAGCAATAAAAAATAATAGATAGAGATGTGGGTGTTGAAGTCTAGGACGCACCACATCTGTATCACCTTTCAGTGCCTGCAAAAATTACTTTACATTGGTATTACCATTTTCAAAATTTAATATGAAAAAAACTATTCATTGACACTATAAATTCAAGATGACTTCATAGTTGTCTGACCATTTTTACCAATTTAGTATTAAAAAAGATGATCTTCCAACACTATCAATTGAATATGACTTTATATTTGTCTTACCATTATGATTAATTAAATATGAAAAGAATCATTCATCAAAATCTCCATGCAAAATTACCTTAGATTTGTTTATCCTTCTGAGCAATGAAATTCAAAAAACAGATTTCATTAATATTAACAATTTGATATAGCTATATGTTACAATTTTCAACAAGTAAGTATGATAAAACGGGATTCGTCAAGTATCAATTGAATAACGAAATAAAAAAAATCACATTTCATGAACATTATAAATTAAGTATAATTATATATTCCCCATTCATTAAATATAAAATAACTTTTATATAAACATTAAATATAAATTAAAAAAGGTTATCAGTTCAAGATCACTTTACATATATCTCTAGACTCTCAAAAGTTACTATTAATAAACGACGATTTATCAATATCATTAGTTTGAGATCACTTTATATTTGTCTTAATTTTCTAAAAAAATGAATAGGAAGAAAGTAGTTCATCAACTATATAAACTGAAGATACTTCATATTTATTCTACATTTATCAACAGTTACGTATGAAAGAAGACGATTCATCAACTATCAGTTAGAAATTACTTTATATTGGTCTTACAATTCTCAGTAATTAAATATGAAAAAGGAATGAACGGCCTTAGAGAAATCTAAGGTAAATTTACATTGAAAGTTTTTATTATTCTTTTTTTTCATATTTACTTCCTAATAATGATAAGACAAACATAAAATAATATCGAATTCATAGATTTATTTTACAATTTTTAACTATATATTTTTCTTTTCATTTCCAACCATTCAGTATGAAAACAGAGGATTCATAAAAAAATTATAAATTCCAGATGGCTATATTTCTGCAATGATTCTCAGTAATTAAGTATGACAAAAGATAATTAAAACTATCAATTCATTTAGGTTTGTCTAACACTTTTAAATAACTAAACATGAACAAAATAAACACTGTGAATTAAATATGACTCTATATTTGTGTTACACCATTATTTCCCTTAACAATTTTAAACACCTTATTCAGATGCTTTCCAATTATTATTTTTAAAATAGAAAGCAGTTGTAAAGATTTTAAGTTGTTCTCGTAGAACAATCTTTCTATTTAAAATATCATTCTAGTTTCCTTCACTGAACACTTTCCAATCTTTCTATTTAAAATATCGTTTTAGTTTCCCTCGCTGAACACTTTCCAATTTTTCTATTTAATATATTCTTCTAGTTTTCTTCAGTAAACACTTTCCAATCTTTCCACTTAAAATATCCTTGTAATTCCTTGACTGAACACTTTCTAATCTTTCTATTTAAAATATCATTCTAGTTTCCTTCATTGACCTCTTACCCATAATTCAATGTTTTTCCTCAGCTAAGGTGCTAAAGTCTGAATAAATTACTCGAAATGTGACCCACCCAATAACATTGTAACATATTTGGAATTGTATTTGTTATTTATCTATGCACAATTTAAATAAGAATTTCTCTGCTACTACAATGTTTTTAGTTGCATCATTGTTTTCCAAACTACACACATAATTACAGCTGTGATACATACACTGAAACATAAAGCATACATATATTATATTAAATAATACACACACAACTTGTCCAATGGGTTACACTCTAAAACAGGTTGAACTAAAACTCCCTTGAATATCGAGCTAAACAATTTTCGGAAAACTAAGTTTACTTATTATACCTGTTAATGGACATATATATATTGTAAAGTTGTCAATAATGGCCAAGGACACTTTTCTTTAACTCACCTCTTCTGTATGTAGGATTTTCTAACAGTAACTGAAGAGTACGTTTACACCAACAATATGTTTTACACTTTTCGCTATGATATCGACACAGCTTATCTCTATCTTATTTACTTACACTCAGAGATACTGAAGGAATGTAATTTTCAGAAACTAGTATAATCCAATGAGACACGTTAATCAAAGTGTAGATGGAGTTGATCTTCCATTTAATTTAGACTTCGAGATTAATCAATTTAATAAATAATAATTTTATTTATTATCTGTAATTTTCACCTTCTCCTGAACAGCCATTGTCGTAGCTTTTAAATTATCAATGTTCTATTATTTTCAAAAGCACTAAACATTCTGAACATAGACATTATAGTACTATTCCTAAGAGCATTTTTCTTTAATCAAGAAGTCTATTACCCAAAATTTTGTTATAAGTAATTAACTTAAGTAAACGTTTAGAGTAACTTCAGGATCCTGGGCGTGTCACAATTTGTCTATGCTGTACTTGTAAAAATCTTCAAGAGAAATGGGCCCCCCGATAGTACAGCGGTATATCTCCGGATTTACAACGCTAAAATCAGGGGTTCAATTCCTCTCGGTGGGCTGAGCAGATAGCCCTTTGTGGCTTTGCTATATGAAAAAACACAAACACACTCAAGAGAAATGGTGAAGTTTCGAAGTTTAAAAAGTTAAAAGAAGGTTTTAGTTGTGGTGAACATAACTTTGTAAGTAAAAAGATGTATGTTGAGAATTTTATCTTGTATTGTTTTATAGGGGTTTATTTAAGGTTTTATCTGAATATTAGAGTAATTGTCTTCCCGCAGTTAGATGCAGACAACGAAATGCAGTAGTACTTGAAACGTTGTGGGTGTAAGCACTCTACTCGTGTCCTGAACTGAAATTCAGTGCTACTGGATTGTTTGGTATCGGTGTCTAGATTTTGTCTGATAGACGGACTAGTCTTTTTTAATGAATATTTCATAGTTTACGAACATCCAAGAACACTAATCGTTCAAATATTCAGTGTACTATCACCAAAGTTTTAATGGATACAGTCGGCCTAATTGTCTTCTTTTTCTAACCGTTAACAAACATCAGAAACTATTTGCTAATAAAGTATGTTATATATGAAATTCAGTCAGTAAATCACAAACACGTAATCTTAGATTTTTCTTGATATCTCTGATGAGCTATTTGTTTTCTTCTCTACAGATCGGCTGAGATGAGATTATTACATAAACTGGAAGGAAAGTTCAAACATTTATTCAACCTGCGGAACCTGGTTTTCCTAATCATCTTCGTTACATTTTTATGCCACAGTTATCAACTCCTAACTTTATTCCTAGAATATCAGACCACCGTATACATCACTGAAGATGATCGTACAGAAGTGGACTTTCCAGCAATCACCGGGTGCACTAAAGACGGGTAATCTGTTTTCACATTACTTATTCATTTACTTTAATTTGAGTAGAAAATATAAATTATCGTTTGTTAGCAATTAATTGAAACTTAATTTAGAGAGGGTTATTTCGATGAAACTGGTTGACTTTATATTTAAACGTAGATATTTTAATGCAAACAGGAGCATATCACGTGCAGTTCATGAAAGATTAGAAAATGTAAAAACACAACGAGCTGAACTTGTTATTCGCAAACGAAACGTACACAATAAACAAATGATTCACAACTACACTTTCATGACAAAAGACTTGCGGTCGTATTGTGAAATATTAAACAAATGTTTCGACTAAGCCTTCTTACGAGCTCAACTTCTACTTTCAAATAAACACGTTTGGCCAAGTTTGCTTATGAGCTATAGGCTTGTGGTGTATCGTGAGATATTAGTTGTGCAACGCTGACGAAAGTCGAACGTTGAACAGATCTGTCAAGTACAACTGATATTGAATTAATCGTAGTCTACACATCAATAATAAGATTCTCACCTAAGGTGATTCTAACTAAACGGTTGTGTAAACCTAAACAAACATGTTCATGGATGTGAAAGTATCAACAATATAACAACAAGGAAGCAATAAATGTAAGTTAGTCAGAAAGACAGAATGATAAACTTTATACACGGGAAACCTTTCAAGTCATTCCATGTCCGGTCCTTGGTCACTGACACCAATCATTAAAATGAGACGAGTCTAGTCTAATTTTTTCTGTATCAATCAAAGTTTACCCATATTGGTTTGAATGTGTCATGATGCAACATCATATTAAAGTGATGTTTCTGGACCATAACTGGTTGGTTGCAATGTTAAAATGATTTTTAGCACCACTAAATGGAATATTGCCCAAGGGGGGTTTGTGCTAACAGAAGGTGAGGGCGAAATATTGCCAAAAAGGGTTTATATTACTATCGGGTTTGTGTGGAATATTTCCAAAAGGGGTTTGTGTTATAAGTAAGTGAGGGTAAAATATTGCCATAGATATTTTAATACCACTAGGTGAGGGGAGATTACTGTGAAAATGGTTCAGTACAATCACTTGATAAGTTTGAAATATTACCAAAAGAAACTTTCTGCTACCACTAGTTGAAGGAAGAGTATTGCCTGAATGGATTTGTACTACAACTTGGTAAGGGTAGAACATTGCCCAAATGGGTTTGTACTACAACTCGGTAAGGGTAAAATATTGCCCAAATGGGTTTGTACTACAACTCGGTAAAGGTAGAATATTGCCCAAAGGGGTTTGTACTACAACTCGGTAAAGGTAGAATATTGCCCAAAGGGTTTTATACCACAACTCGGTAAAGGTAGAACATTGCCCAAAGGGGTTTGTACTACAACTCGGTAAGGGTAGAATATTGCCCAGAGGGGTTTGTAATACAACTCGGTAAGGGTAGAATATTGCCCAAAGGGGTTTGTACTACAACTCGGTAAGGGTAGAATATTGCCCAAAGGGGTTTCTACTACAACTCGGTAAGGGTAGAATATTGCCCAAAAGGGTTTGTACTACAATTCGGTAAGGGTAGAATATTGCCAAAGGGGTTTGTACTACAACTCGATAAGGGTAGAATATTGCCCAAATTGGTTTGTACAACAACTCAGTAAAGGTAGAACATTGCCCAAAGGGGTTTGTATTACAACTCGGTAAGGGTAGAATATTGCCCAGAGGGATTTGTAGTACAACTCGGTAAGGGTAGAACATTGCCAAAAGGGGTTTATACTAGAACTCGTTAAGGGTAGAAAATTGCCTAAAGGGGTTTGCACTACAACTCGGTAAAGGTAAAATATTGCCCAGAAGGGTTTGTAATACAACTCGGTAAGGGTAGAACATTGCCCAAAGAGTTTTGTATCATCGATAGACCAGGGTGTAATAATAATGCCAAAATCGTGTTGCTTGATTGATGAAAAAGCTGAAGGTAATGAAAACAATAAGAAAGAGACCCTAGCAAGGTTGTTCATATATTATTTGTACTTAAAAGATGAAATTATTCATATAGATCGAGTAGATTGTACTTTTATATTAAAACATTAATTAGAGTTAGATTACATTGAAGTTGATTAAAAACTGAAAAAAAGAATGAACACTTTTAAGTCAATAATCCATAGATTCAATCAAAAACAAAAACAAATTGGTGTGTGTGCTTATGTGGAGTAACCAAAAAATCCACTTTAATTGGTCAGGTTTTAAATAACCTAATCGACCAGGGTCATAATCTTATTGCTGTAAGAAAATTAATTCTGGTTAAAATTCTGGTATCTCAATATGACTGGTATGAGTAATATAACTTTTATTAAATTGAATTCTGGTTAGTGGACATTTCTAAACACGTGTATCCTGAGGTGTATGAAGTTGAACGAGTTTGTGTTATTGCTTGGTTTAGTTATCATCTAAGCAGCTGGGGTGTCAGCAAATTAAAATAATTCATTAAATTACGTGTGGGTGTGCACTTGCAATATCGTGTTACTAGTTTCATAAAATGTTCTTTCAGGGGTGGGATATCTTGAAGTAATTGTTTGTTTTGTTTTTGAATATCACGCAAAGCTACTCGAGGGCTATCTGCGCTAGCCGTCCCTAATTTAGCAGTGTAAGACTAGAAGGAAGGCAGCTAATCATTACCACCCTCCACCAACTCTTGAACTACTCTTTTACCAACGAATAGTAGGATTGACCGTCACATTATAACGCCCCACGACTGAAAGGCCGAGCATGTTTGGTGCGACGGGGATGCGACTCTCAGATTACGAGTTGCACACCTTAACCCACCTGACCATGCCGAGCCGTCTCGATGTAAGTACAGATAATAAGACAGGTATAATTAGGATGCATCTTAGTTACTATTTCCTGCATATTTTACATCGTCCTGTGTAAGTAAATTGCATAAGTTACAACATATTCAAATAAAGGTCTGATAGATACTTTCGTAGATAATGATAATTGCTTTTGAGATTAATACCATATTAGTGTGTAGGTACTTAACTGTCTTACTTGTTTTGCTAATGATATCATTAAAATGTTTATTCTAGTGTAGGTTTAAACTAAATGCTAAGCCTAGAAATTTCACAGAGCAACAGAACGAGATTGTTGTATTGAGTTAGCTTTAAGTTACTTAATGTTTTTCTTATACTTAATGATTTTTTTGAGGAAGGCGATATCTCGGTCATTAAGGGCGACATCTCACTTATTACATCCGTGTTATGGGATGTTTGGATCCTTGCTATAGCTGTGTGTAAGTTACTTGTTGCAATAACATCTGCTAGTGTGTACGTTATAGGAGGAAGGATATGTTATGAACACAGTTATGACAATCAATAAGTATATATAACATGAAACATTACATTTATCTTACTTCGTTACGTACAAAATAACTTTACTAACAGGAAATAGCTTTTTTCCTCAAACATAATTGGCTAAGAGCTTGCAGTTTGAAATTGGTGATTAGATATTCAAAAGTTGCTGAAATGTATTTTGATAGACTATTTGACAGAAATAGCTTTAATTAAATATTACAGGGTGTTCGGAAAGTCACTGTACAGTTTTGTAATCATATGTCTATTCAGTCTATTTCAAGCCAGCAACTGATAGCGGTGTTTGTAAACAAAATAAGAACGATCCAAGCCTGTATTGATGCCAATGGGGGTCACTTTCAACATTGTTTATAATTGTCATTCATATTACCTCCTGTATTCCATATTGAAACATGTCTGTTATAAAATGTATTAGTACACAGTGTCTTTTCGAACACCTTGTACAAGTGTTGAAATCTACTGTAAAACTCTGCAATGTTTTCAGAAGAAAGGGAAAATATGATAATTTGATGACGTATTATTAACAAAATTTGTTTCATCTCTTCTGTTGGATCTGATATTAAGTAAGTAAAAGGGGATTGTAAATATTAATTCACATTAAACGACTGTAATATTTTATTTTAAATAAACAGGATTAGCTCTCTGTAAGTAAGATGAATAAATAATTTAATAACCGTATAGCACGGTGTTAAAATTAGATAAAATATATCTTTTGTTGTAAACAGTGTGGTGTTTTTCTCTCTAATATGTTGATGACAAATAATGTTTTTATATCCTAGAATGTTTTTCTAGCATTCCTTATTGTAACATTATGCTGAGAATGATTAAAAGCACGTATAATTCTGTTTTTCTTTCAAGATAAGTTTGACTTATCTCTGTTGATAGAATTAAGGGTAAGATCCCTAATTTTACAACATAACTTTCCATCTCCACTTAAATATTAGTAATTCTTAGATACATCACTGACTCATCTACACATTACCAAGATAATCACCCAAATGGGTTTCATTAGCTCCATCTGAAATATAAATTGTACACTTTTTAGATGTGCATGAGCAATAATGAAAACCTCAGAAAGATGTTTGATTTTCCTGTATCAGATATTCGCATTTGTGTCTTCAATGAAGAGCATTTTCATTAACTAGTGTAGACATGTGCTAGAACCTTGATGCTTTCATTCGTAAAACGTGTTACATAGTTCAGTTGTGATCTGTGCTCTGACATACCTCAATGATTCCAAAAAGAGATAAGGCATACATGTAGAATGGACCTTCTACATGAATTGTAATATGTGTTGCTGGGGAAGATTACACTCTTTTCATTCCAGCATGTTGTTCAACAAATTTCTGTTTTACCTTTGATATAATGCACTGAGAGGAACGTTCTAAAGTTTCCTGTTTAATTTTCCGAAACTTGCCTACATAATTTCTAAATAGGTTGGAGGACATTTCAGGAAAGTGGTAAACTTCAAACACTACAGACAAAGTTGACCACTTTAATAACACACATGTCTCAACATGAGAGTAACTAGATATATTCTTACATTGAGACACGTTTTATATATATAGAGAGAGAAAGTTTATTCACGGTGACTTATCGCAGGTAAAACAGGAGTACATTGTTTTTGTCTGTTAGGATTATAATTGCATATGTCCATGAGTACAGAGACATAAAGTCAATGATTCGTATTTTCACCACCCTTTAAATCGTAAAAAAGTGTAGTAACATTAGCTGTAAAATCAAAAGTGTAGTAACATTAACTGTACCATCAAAAGCGTAGTAACATTAACTCTATCATCATGAACACTATTCATTCTATGGTACATTAACTGTACCATCAAAAGTGTAGTAACATTAACTGTACCATCAAAAGCGTAGTAACATTAACTCTACCATCATGGACACTATTCATTCTATGGTACATTAACTGTACCATCAAAAGTGTAGTAACATTAACTCTACCATCATGGACACTATTCATTCTATCCAGGCCAGTAGCTACTGTATGGTTCCTAAGAAAACTAATTCAATTTGTATCATACAATTAAACTCATTTTTCTAGATCTAAACGACCTTGTACTACAAGGCTTCTAGTTTATCTTGCCTGTCCAATGTACACTTTCTAGTACAGAAAGTTTACTGTTTAAGTTTGTAGCATAATTTGCATTAATAATATTTACATCTGTAAAATTCATATGGAGTGTTATTGTCTTTACAAAAGCTGTCAACACGGTAATTGAAGATTTTCGCTTTACCAGCATTGATAACACGTTGAATATTAATTTCTTTAGACTTTTACAAATAGTCCAACCACTTTATACTTAAATGGCTACAGTAGTTAGGTGTATTGTATCCATGGTTAGGTATAAGTCCCTGTTGGTGTATTATTATGCACATAGAAGCAACGGTCGTATGACATCTGATAGGTTGAATATTGCAGATGACATTCATCACTGAAATGCAGGCAGCATATTAACATCTGTAATGAAGGTAGCACTGGCACAGAATATTGACATCTGCAATGAAGGCAGCACTGGAGCAGCATATTGACATCTGTAATGAAGGTAGCACTGGCACAGAATATTGACATCTGTAATGAAGGCAGCACTGGCACAGAATATTGACATCTGTAATGAAGGCAGCACTGGCGCAGCATATTGACATTTGTAATGAAGGCAGCACTGGCGCAGCATATTGACATCTGCAATGAAGGCAGCACTGGCGCAGCATATTGACATCTGTAATGAAGGTAGCACTGGCACAGAATATTGACATCTGCAATGAAGGCAGTACTGGCGCAGCATATTGACATCTGCAATGAAGGCAGCACTGGCACAGAATATTGACATCTGTAATGAAGGCAGCACTGGCACAGAATATTGACATCTGTAATGAAGGCAGCACTGGCACAGAATATTGACATCTGTAATGAAGGCAGCACTGGCGCAGCATATTGACATCTGTAATGAAGGCAGCACTGGAGCAGCATATTGACATCTGTAATGAAAATATATTTACTTTTGACAATAGTGAAGAACTTTCCACAACTTATTCAATAAAGTGTAAACAATAATTTATTTTGTCACATAATAACACTCAATCCTGAGACCACTAAGAACGATGTATCTTACTTGTCATCTTATCTGGCAAACCAAAGATCTACTCTTCCTCTCAGCACTGTGGCTGCCAGCCTAAGGATATTTTTCTTATAGGTGCTGCCATGATGTTAATGCAGTAAACAATTATATCAAGTATGGGTCCTCAATACTTTTGGTTTAACCTGGTGTTAAACTTATGTGAGGTAATACTCCTTTACGTAACTCAGTTAATCAAAATATTTCAGTGAATAACACCACAGGTATAAACTGTCGATAATTTTAGTTTTAAGGCGTTTAATGGTTACAACAATCATATTTTCAACATTAACAACAATAATCGATTTTACCCCTTAATGCATAAGGTAATTCAAAATGAAATGACTGCCAAATCCTTTCACATTATATGACTACAATCTTCTTATGTCTCTCAGATAATAAAAGTTTATTGTATCCAATTAAGTCTGTAAGTAAAGCCTCTTTACTGTTAATGTCGTAGAAAATTCACTTCAAGAGTTCGAATATCTTTGTTAGTTTCAAAGTTTTATAAAATGTTTTTCTTGAACAAGTATTTCTCGTCTTTTGAGTGGAGGAAACAAAAATATTTAGAAGGTATGACAAATTCTTTTAAATCCTCCACAGTGCATTTTGCTGCGTCTGCGAAAATCAGAAAAGATGCACATTCTAGCCCTCACAATTTATTTTTTCTTTTTCAGTATATCCTGTAAATTAAAAATATTTCTGAGATATTTTCTCTATGAGTCTGTTAAAAGGATATTATATGAAGTCCACGTGAGGTAATATTTTAATATTTTTATATGCCATATAGATAGCTTCTTAACATTATAAATATCATAGTGAAAACATTTGCTAGATGTCTGTAAAAGAAAGAAAACTTAATAAATAAGAGAGCTAAAGTAGTCAAACTGCGAACGTATAATTCAAAATATCAGTGTACCATTTTAAACCTCCATCACATTGTAAGTAGGTCAAATCTTCAACACAGATCATCAGAATAAGAATGAATAAGTTTTTGACACAGAAAGTGAGAATCATGTTCCGAAATCAACTTACTGTTTTAAGAGAAAGTTGTTAGGGTTGTGCATCCATCTCATCAAATGACAAACATTGACCGTAGGAAGCAATAACATTAAGTAATAGAATGAAAGTAAAAAGTACAGCTATCATCAAACGAGTTACCTTAGTATTTTCTGTAGTATATAGATGGTTAGTTATAAGATTCATATATTTATAACGAAAATCACTTGGACGTATAATAAATATATGTTGATTTGGTTGCATGTTTATAGTAGCTCAGAGACACACTATTGCATGATATAGCTACAAATATACAAATTATTGGAATATATGATTACAAATGAGCATGGCATCTTGGAAAAACGCATATTTTCCGGAAATATGAAAATTGTACTTTGGAGAGCAGTCGCTTTCCCACAGTAAAGGGTGATATAGGTGGGGAACGTTGTGGGCTTGAGCACCCACAACTCGCTCTCCTAATTTCCTTTGGTTATTTTGTTATTTAAAAATCTTGAGACTGGCGAGCGGAGGCTGGGACTCATAGACGACGTGTCCTCACCATAATGTGGGTCTTATTTCCACAGTCATCTCCAAAATCTAGGTTACATCTTATATATAGTCTGTACCGTGAGGATCTTTCGATTAGTGCTGCGTTTTTATTTTTGTTTGGGCTTGTTTATGTTCACAACAAATTACATATATATAAATATATTGATGTGTATATATCACACTGTGTAATTGTTTCCGTTACAAAACGATTATAATGTTACCATTTTCATTAACCTTCAGTACACACACACACACACACACACATATATATATGTTTGTGTGTATATTAATATCACTGACAACTTTACAATACTTGTCTAAGGTCCAATGTAAGCCAGAATGACCACTGAAGATAGCAGATATCTACAAATTTGCAAACAACGTTATCGAGAAAATTGGCAAATTATACAATCTGATTGAAAAACAATTCAAAATATTTTAAACTGAAATCAGTGAGTTAATGAAAGAATATATGAATGATATAAACATCTATTAGATTGGTATAAATTTAGGGACTGAAGTTACCTGAAACAGTAAATAACAGATGTAATACATGACTTTAAAATGATAATTTTAACTTACAGAATATTAAAGTTAAACCACAGTATTATTTCCGAATTTCCTTCCCCAGTGGCTTAGCGGTAAGTCTGCGGACTTACACGCTAAAATCCGGATTTCGATGCCCACGGTGGGCAGAGCACAGATAGCCCATTGTGCAGCCTTGTGCTTAATTCTAAACAACAAGTTTCTGAATTTCATCTATTAATCTTTATTATCTGTATATTTTTTATTTAAGATCTCATTAACAAAGAAAAACACAAACTTCATTCGTTGAGACAAAACATAATTTAGTTTTTGAAAAATCTTCTGACCTCAAGGACTTGGAAATTAATATTTAATTAATAGCAAATATTTCTCTTGTAATTTGTAAAGATATTTTATATAAAAAAATCACAAGAACAATATAATATCTTCAATATAAATGCATAGATGCCACTACAAACTAAAGCAAATGGTATATAACAGTATGAAAGCCGGGTGATGTAAAAAAATCCCTAGGTTCAAGTCTTGCTAGAAAATATTAAAACCCTGTAACCCAGACACTTTCGTTTAATTAACCTTTAGACATGAATTACTAATGTGTTTATTAACTGCAAACAATTGAGTTGCATGTAACTAATTAATTAAGCCTTAATTAATTTTAATTTTAATACTATTTCAGATCAATTACATATGCAGTCGTATTTCCCTGTTGTTGGTGCTATCATAAACATTATATGTTAGTAATGACGATAGAAGCAAAATGAAAAAAGTTTCAAACACGAATTTTGACCAAGCATAAATCACTTGAATTTTTCTGAAACATTAAAATCATGTTTTACTTTAGGGTACCAAACTATATTTCAAGAATTTGGAAAATTACTCGGGAAATTACAAATATAATGGTAAGTTAGTCCTATAATGAAACTGGTTTTATTTATTTACTTATTTATAATGGAGACCTTCTTTAAGTTATTATTTTATTTTAGAGCCTTCAATTTCTCTTGTAAATTCTGTTTCATGGAACTGGTTCACTTTTTGTCGTAAGCCAGTATAGGAAACAATTCAATGTTCTGTCAACATGGTCATCACATATAACTATATTTACAGTAATTACATCTAAGCTTGTTTGTTTGTAAAATTGGCTTGTTACAAATACTCATTTGTAACTTTAATAACAAATACAGATATACTATCACTAATCTCTATGCCTTCTTATATAAATTCAATCAACCACCCCGTAAATTTTTGAACGTATTAATTTCAGTCGTTTAAGAACTGTTTATTTTATGTTGTGAGGTAGCTTCGATCAGATGACTAGATTATGTCATGTTGTGAGGTAGCTTCGATCAGATGAATATATTATGTCATGTTGTGAGGTAGCTTCAATCAGATGACTATATTATGTCATGTTTGTTTATATTTGATAAAACTAACGACTTTATTTTTTTTCGTAGCCAATCGCAAGTGAGCTTTCCTGCTATAAAATGAAGAAAATGGACACAATCTCAGGCAACTGTTACTATCATAGAAGGTTGTTGTTTTGTTTTTGATCAATGTTTCAATTTATTTAAGAAGGTGTAAAGTTCCATTTAAATTAAATTTATATAACATCCAATTTTAAACATAACTTTTCAAAAAGCTATAAATCAGCTTGGAGAAAAGAATTACGTTATGCTACACAAAGGCAGAGGTGTAAGAAATAAATGATAATTCTATGACAAAGAGCACGAGAAGTGAAGCATTACTTGCAGGACAGCAAACAATGAAGACAGGGTCGGGAGGTTCATGATAAGTACATGGCATTAGTAAAGAGAAATCAAAACTTAATTCGATTAATCATTAGAGTTGAATTTCAGACTTAGGCTAGTTAATATGTAAGAAAAAGCATCTTAGCTGGCTTAATGTTTAGAAAAGTTATGTGACTTATGTGTAAAGGTAATTTTAAATTACAAGTGGAGAAGACTAGACTAATGAAGATCTACATATGATATGGGAATAGTTACAAGTGGTGTTAACGAAAGACAAAATATGATGCTGGAAAGATAAGAAATTAAACAGCTGATTTCAAAACACTAGTCGATTTTTAACATGATGTTGAATAACTGAGATCTCGCTAAATTCAAATAATGTTGATAATATAAAGTTCTTTAAATACGTATTTATAGGTTGAAAAAGGATAAAGTAATGAAAACAAAAAGAGGAGAATAGCTATATATTTAGAAAGTGAGGTACAAATTGAGGATGTTGAAGCTAATGGTAATGAATACAATTATACTTGTATTGAGAAATTAATACTAACAATATTACGTTTTAAAATAATATGCACTTTATCTAGTCCTTTGAGAATTAGAAGAATTTATATTTATGGTAGTCGAACCACATAATTGTAACATCTATTTCTGAAGACGCTTCTCATTTAATACAAACAGTTTGGAATATGACAAACGTACCAGTAGTTGGAATTATGATGAAACTCTGTAGTGAGATAAGCAATCAAACTGGAATATGACAAACGTACCAGTAGTTGGAAATATGGTGAAACTCTGTAGTGAGATAAGCAATCAAACTGGAATATGACAAACGTATTAGTAGTTGCAATTAAGGTGAAACTCTGTAATGAGATAAGCAATCAAACAAGATGAAGCAATAACAATACAAAATTTTAACTTTAAGTATAAATAACAAAAAATTTCACAGTAAGGTTATGACGAAAGTATTATTTTTAGGGTGATTCCTTCAGTAACTGTTAGGAAAAAGACTTGGAAAAGTGTTTTTCTGGATTTATTAACTTATAAAAGGTGGTTGATATGGTATAGATTAGGACGAAAGTGGTAATTGTTTAAGCAAAGTAAGTGTTTCATGGCATATGGCGATAAAAATATTTGGATTTCGGCTTCAGATTTCAACAAAGCAAATGTTGAAGAGATGAAAAACAACTGTCTGCTATGAATTGTACAACTACATTTGTTTCATATTCTACTCAAAGAATGAGAAATGTTTCACAAAAATTGTGAAATATTCAGAATAGTTCTTTTACTTGTAAAAAAAATATATGTTGGCTCACAAAGAATATAAAGAATAATATTTAAGGAAGGCGTTATAAAAATAATAAATAAATGTTAAGATGCGGATAGACCCTTAACAGATTATAAAAGAAGGCTTTTATATAATGATTATGAAATGGTTATGTTATTAAATTATGCTTTTTCTTCAGTTTCACCAATGAAAACTAAATCTGTATTGGTTTTATTGAGCAAATTATAGATAAAAACAAAGTTAAACAAGACAATTGTATAAAAATGAGCTTGTTAAAATGGGGGTTTAAAGAATCATAAGGCTCCTGGGCCTGATAATATCTCCCGAGGGTTCTAAAGGAGGTCAAACACTGGATATGAACCACTTGAATAGTGGACAACAAACTGTACATTAACTAATGCCATGCGCCCCAGTAGCACAGCGGTAAAACTGCGGACTTACAACGCTAGAAACAGGGTTTAGATACCCGTGGTGAGCAGAGCACAGATATTCCATTGTGTAGCTTTGTGCTTAATTCAAAATAACAACAACAAACTAATGTCACGCTTAACTTCAAGGGAGGTAACAGACATAGTACCAGCAATTATAGACATACTAGTCTTGCATAAGTTATGGAAAAAGAAACTTTGGAAAGTCTGATAAAGATTCCTTTGAATGGCATTTAACAAAGTTTTGAATTTTATGGGATAATGAACTTCGTTTCACTAAGGAAAAAATATTGTCTTATAAAGGTTTTGACATACTTTCAAAATTTTACTACACATGTAGCTGAGGGTAAGAGTGTAGATATGGTCTATCTGGATTTACAGGAAACATTTCACAAAGTGTCAATGTAAAGTAACTTATCTTTATACGTATGGGATAAGCTAACTAATTTTGACAGAAGAATGGCTTGATGGAAGAAGGCAAAATTATGTCATAAGTGGAGTTCAGTGACATCTTACAAGTGGTGTAACTCAGAGTTCATCCTTTGTACCATTGCCCTTTTTCATTTACATCAACGGCATACGTGAAAGAATGATCAATAAATTACTTGAATTAATATCAGGTTATTCGGTGTTGCTGGCTGTAGAGGAGATGCTGTTGCTTTACAGAAAGATTTCAATCATTCAGTGAGTTGGACAAGTAAATAGCAGAGGGATTTTAATTGTGATAAATACACAATATTGCGTGCGTGTCATCACAATATGAATTATGAGTATAACTTGGATGGGAGAAATCTTAACAGGCCTGGCATGGCCTAGCGCGTTAAGGCGTGCGCTTCGTAATCTGAGGGTCGCGAATTTGCATCCCTGTCGCGCCAAACATGCTCGCCCTCCCAGCCGTAGGAGCATTATGATATTACGGTCAATCCCACTATTTGTTGGTAAAAGAGTAGCCCAAGAGTTGGCGGTGGGTGGTGATGACTAGCTGCCTTCCCTCTAGTCTTACACTGCTAAATTAGGGACGGCTAGCACAGATAGCCCTCGAGTAGCTTTGTGCGAAATTCCAAAACAAACAAAGAAATCTTAACAGTGTCTTGAAAGAAAAGAATCTTGGTGTAACGGTTGATCAGTCTCTCAAGCCATCTTAGCAGTATGCTGTTACTAGTGGTTAATCAAATAGGATTTTAGGTTGTATCTACAAAATTATTGAACATAATTTTAAAAAGGTTATAATGCTATTTTATAAGCCATTGATTAGGCCACGTCTGAGGTAGTGTGTTCAATTTGAACTTTTTACCATAGGAAAGAAATTAAGTTGTTGGAAAGAATTCAGAGAAAAGTTTTCAAAATGGTTCCTTTGATGTATCAAGAGAGATTAAGACCCTTAAATTTGGTTTATTTTCAAAAAGGAGCTAGAGGGCATCTGATTGAAGTGTTTAAGGTTCTAAAAGGAATTCAGAATGTTGAACTAGGAGACACAAATATAGATTTAGGCAAGGTAGAAGTCATCTTCAGGCAAGACAACTTTATTTTTTAATTGGGTGGGTGGCCTCTCGAATGGACTATTGCGGATGTTGTGGGGGCAGTAATTCTGAGTGACTTTAAAAGAAAGTTTGATGAAAAATTGAATGATAAGGGCTTCCTCTATCTTTTAACATTTTTAGTTTGGCTAAGAGCATGAGACAACCAAGAAAAACCAACAGATCACTTGTTGCTCCTAAAGATTATATTATGTTAAAAGTGTTTTATTGTGTTATACTAGTTTCGGAGAATTCAGTTTATCATCAGTACACAAGTTAAATAAAAAAAAAACTAAACATGGCATGAAATTAGTTCGGAGGGAGAAAAAGCAATGAGATAAATGTTCTCAACTGAGAACAGTGGTCACTATTAGCACTTCATAACTTCACCTGTCCAGTGCCTAGGTCTTTTTTAAAGCGCGTTCACATCAACAATATGTTTGAAAATAATTGAACAAGATGGTAACATTAATTCTGAGTTTGTTAGACACCAGAGATATTAAATAATGACGAAGTTTCTGCACCAAACATTTCTTTTATTAAGGGTTTTGAGAGAAATGAACAGTTAAATATTTCATCCACTTGCTATTATTTTTTTGGTAAAATACCAAAACATCATAAGTTAACTTCCCCTCTTGTTTCAAGTGAGGAGATAAGAATCGTTTCAAGAAGTAGAAGCCTGTTACTCTTCCATCAGTGTTTGGTAAAGTTAATTCAAAGCATGATAACATATAGCTGGTAAAATCATTTAAGAATGTATAAATTTTGCTGTAAAGTCAGCATGGATTTACTAGGGAAATATCTTGTGAAGCAAATCTCTTGACATTTGTTGAAAAGGTTACTGATAATGCAGATGTAGTTTTGGATGTGAATTCTATGTTTCTGGATTTCTCAAAACCATTTGACATTTTATAACATAAAAGACATGTGAAAAAGTTGGTTCAATAAATAGAAACTGGCTGTATGTAAATACAGTTCATTCAAACTAGATTGACGTTTTTACTAGTGTTAGGATCTTGGCTCAAGAAAATTTCATCGGCGTTAATCAGGAGGATATGACGGGTTGTCGAGCAAGACACCAGCAGTTCGTCGAACCAGATTAAGGCGCTTACGGACGCAGAATGCAACTCAAGAACAATAAGACGGCATCTACAAGAGAAAGGCTTTAAAAACCGTAAACGTCTTCAAAGGCCACGCCTCCTTCCACACCACGAAACAGCTCGGTTAAACTTTGCTGAGAAACACCAAACATAGAACGTAGAAAAGTGGACGAAGGTTTTGTTCTCTGATGAGAAACAAAATTAACCTGGTGGTTCAAATGGCTTCCAAATATGTTTGGGGTGGATGGCAAGGGAAGTCTACAGAGATGGACGTCAATTTCAAACAGTGCACGACCTTCGTAAAGCCATCTTCACCACTTGAAATAACATTCCAGCCAGTCTTCTGCAAATGCTTAAATTGACCAAAGCGAGTGTTTGAAGTTATTCGCAATGACGGCCATGTAACTCACTACTAACATCTCTTGTTGGGCATTTCCTACTTTGTTTAGGACTTCTTTTTGGTATAGTCTTAAGCTTTTGACCAGCGAGTATTTAAGCTAATTTCAGTGTTCACATTTTCCATATTAAATGCTAAAACGTTTTTCATTTTTATTTTCCCTTTTCTTATTTTCATCTTTCAAAGTTCTACTTAAATGAGTGGTTGAGTCTAACAACGCAAAATGCATATTTTTTCATTATGTTCATTGGCCTTAAGATTTTGGTCAGCAGTGTGTATATTTGAGAGGGAAGGAGTCATTTTCGGTTAAAACAGATTTATAATTCAAATATGTAGTACTTGCAGTCAAATTAGAAAAGTTTAAGGAAGGGTTTGATAAATGTTTGAATGATAAAGATTGACTTCCAGTTTTCTGATGTTTAATTCAATGGACAAGACGCCTTATTTGTAATAAAAGGTTGCTTTATAGATAAATATAATATTAATCAATAACGTTAAACTAAAAATGAATTATTTAAGTATTTCCATAAGTATGTTAGAAATTGTGTTTATCTTAATATTTTAATATACTAGTCTGTATTGGTTATGCAGTTATTGCATAAAAAATCAATCCCTTCATAAATGTCATTTCACAAAAATCACCATGCTTTATGTATAATAACACTCTTATTTCATTTATCAAATCATATTGACCAAGAAAATTAATTAAAATTTAAATCAGTAGTAAAAGAGGAAAAATCACTTAATAAATTGTATCAATTTTCTATTTCTGTTCAAGTGTTTAAAAGATAAAACTTGTAAAATAAATAAGAAATATTTCTTCATCAAAACAAAGAAGTTTAAAGTAATGTTTGAAGTGTTTATTATTGAAGTGGTTATAAATATTTGGGTCATTTACTAAATGTGTTTTAGAAACAAGAATCTCTGGTAGGACAGAGGTAAGTCTACGGATATATAATACTAAAATCACGGACTCAATTTCCCTCGGTGAAAACAGCAGACAGATAAAAGTGGCTTTATTGTAAGAAAACTCACAAAAAACTTATTGTTGTTTAAGGTTCAAATAAAACAATCCACAGTTTACTTTCCAGCGGTATGTATGTGGATTTAATATGCTAGAAACTGGATTTCAATATTAGTGTTTGGCAAAGGAAAAATAACTCATTGTGCTTAATTTGAAACAAATAACTGTTTCCATATAAGTAAGCCTCATCAGGCTATAGATATATCCATCAAAGGAATAGAACTGCTGATTTTAGAGTCGGATATTTGAAAACTTGTTGCTGTCCCAGTAGTTTTATTATATTTTGTTTTTGTCTTGTCAGTAGTTTTATTATATTCTGTTTTTGTCTTGTCAGTAGTTTTATTATATTCTGTTTTTGTCTTGTCAGTAGTTTTATTATATTCTGTTTTTGTCTAGTCAGTAGTTTTATTTCTTTCCTATTTAATGGTTTTAAAATACTTTGTTTTCATGAGTGATAAAACATTACAATTGTGTTAATTCAATTTATTTATAAAACATTTTCTTCAGTTGCTAACTGAATTATATTTCGTTTCTTTTTAATACTAGAGACAACCTTTTTACCAATTATTACCGTGATGAGGTGTATGGCAACTGCTACACTTTTAACTCAGTTTGGTCAAAACAACCGATATTGAAAGCATTTGAACCATCCAGTGATTCATCTTCTTTGCTATCCCATAAGAAAAATCGTACGTGTTTAATAACATTTGAATCTAGCCACTCCAGTTGAACATATGAAAAAAAAAATTTAATACTATAAATAAAGTACCTTATAGTACTATATATTTGGTTTTCCTTAGGAACTCAACGTTTCGTTTACAGCTGCTTCAAAAACGTTCCACTAAAACATAAACCATAACTGTCAGTTCAAACGGCTTATCAAATAAATTCTAATTCAAAATAAGCGACTGTATTAGACATTTTAATTAGTAAAGCCTATTGTTGAAATAATTAACTGGTACCTAAAGTGAACAAGAGTAATATCAAAGTTACAAATTGAAATATGATGATTGAAACCATAGACGCTGTCCATTATCACAATTCATCTGTGGTCCCAGTTCGAACGCATCTTTGAATTTTCAATAAACATGTACTTGGTAACGATATATACAGAGGAAAGTGGTGTTATCTGTCCATATTCTGTAACTGTACTTTTTTCATGTGTTGTCGTTTTGTAACAAATAAGTATCGCGTGACTTAAAACCATTTGAAGCTTTGTACTGTGTGTATGTTAGTGGATCGCTCTTGAAGAACCCGTAAAGTGAAACATTAAATTTCCAATTAACGAAAAACAACAATTTCACGATATTAGGTCGCTTCTTTGCACTGCACGAATTAAGTAAAGAGAAATTATTTTATTTTGAAGCATTACTTTAACTTTATAATTTAACGAAAGTAATTTTAATGTTAATACACAACTGATCTTACAGAAAATTTACCTTCTGCTGTTTTCAGAACTGAAGTTCATGATGTACCTACCAAATGAGAAACCTGAAAGTATCGCTGTTTGGTTCATTACTTTCCATTCTCCTCAGGTAGCACCAAATATTCGTAACTTTGTATCCACGAGGATTCTCAAGCCAGGCTATTTTTACGAGTATTACTTTACTCGGGTAAAAACATATGAACTCTACTCATCTTGAATAACTACACATTAATACCATGCAGGTTTCTAAGTAATATGTATAGTTGTTAATTTTTATTGTAAATAAATAAAATAGGTCTTGCGCAAATACATAACGAGTGATAGCAAACTCTTATTTGTACAATATATCATAGATAAAATACTTATAGTATGTTTAAATTAATTTTTATATGTCATGAAAAACGTGTTCTGGTATATTTATATGTGTTTAGAAATAAGTTGATTTTAATTATTTGTAATTAAACGTATTTAAAGTTGTGTATGAAAATTTAAACTATTTAAAGTCCTAAGTGAATGATGATTTAAATGTACTTAAAGTTCTATGTGTATGATAATTAAAACTATTTCAGTCCTAAGTGAATGATGATTTAAATGCATTTAAAGTTCTATGTGTATGATAATTTAAACTATTTAAAGGCCTAAGTGAATGATGATTCAAATGTATTTAAAGTTCGATGTGTATGATAATATAAACTGTTTATAGTCCTAAGTGAATGATGATTTAAAGGCATTTAAAGTTCTATGTGTATGATAATTTAAACTGTTTATAGTCCTAAGTGAATGATGATTTAAATGTATTTAAAGTTCTATGTGCATGATAATTTAAACTCTTTAAAGGCCTCTGTGTATGATGTTTGAATTTGTCCTTTCGTAATTTGCAATAAGCAAAGAACAAAAAGATAATCATGAACAAGAAACCTGACTTTGTTTATTGTTGCTGTTGAGGAAACAGAAACCTAACTTAAAAATGTCTAGAATTTCAGTTTATTTTCCCCCGAAGTTCATAGTTATTGTGGCAAAACAAAACGTTTTCGAAAAGTTTAACTTAAGATATTTTAGTAATATTAAAATTTATGTTTTTTTATTCAAATAAAGCCTTCGTTTGGACCCTATATACACTATTGTAAACGTTATTTTATGATTAGGTTATATAAACTAAACATAACTGTTTATCGACAGATATCATCACTGTTGCTACCCCAACCGTTTCGAACAAATTGCACAGACTATGAAAAAATGAGTACCACAGCAGCAAGGCGAGGTCTTTTGGATAAGGAGGTAACTATAATTTTGTTTAAAATAAAACCTAAAAATATGTCGGTAAATGCAGTTAAAAATTTACGGAATAGATTACTCATGCAACTAATTTGATTTATATATATGCCATGAAAGAAAAGAAAGCCTATAAATGACTGTTCTGTCGCTTTGAGACGGTTGCTTGCATAACTTTATGTTTTGTAGGCTTTCTTGAGGAAGTAATAAATAATTTCTGAAATATGCATATCCAGTGAACCCAAACTACAAAATGAAGGATTGAGTGTGAAAATGCTATTCAATTCTAATTTACATTTTTAAAGTAATTCATATATTTACAATTTGTTTGAATACTTTTATTTGGGTTAGTTCATTTTAAAACAATGCATTTTGTTTGTTTACATACATAAAGAAAATGACCATTAATAATGGATGCGTTAAAATAAATAATATAATATAATGTATAAATCGTGACATTACTTCTGATGTTTTGCTAACATAAATACATTTTAAGAAAAATTACATTTTACCAACTTCCCTCGTTTTAAAGCCGATATACTCAAAATGCTAATTTCATCTAACATTTTCCGCGAAGTTAAATAATCATTAGCGGATTGAAAATAAATTTAGTGTTTCTCAGAATTCCTGATAAGTTTTTCAAAAAAAATTAAAGGTTGAAAATAAAACCTAAGTTCTTACCATGAGGACTGCGACTTCTGTACTCATCAGTTTTTTTTAGGCCTGAATACTCCTGACACTAGGGTACTAGTTATGATAGATAATGCGTTATTGTCGTGTTTCTTAACACGTTTTTTCACTTCCACTCGGTAGTTCCTATTAATACGATTTACGAGAGTCAAACAGAAACAAAATAATAAATTATGGTTTGTAAGTTATTTATAAAAGTGTATGTACTGAAATACAAATATTAAAACACTATTCTAAACAATTTTATAGTTATGTCAGATGGAATGTTTGGAAAACATCACATATACCACTTGTAATAGCGTAAATTACTTTATATCGCCATTTGCGTATGAAAGTGGACTTAAGCTACAGAGAATTACTCTCCGAGGTAAGAAACCTGTTAAACCTTAGAAACATACAATTCTACTGGTTATCTGGAATTTGGGTTTTAATATCATGTATGATACTTTTAAAATGAACTTTATCACTACTGCCTGATTTTCTTATAAACTTATCGTCGGTTGCATTTACAGTCGGGCAAACATTATATAATTAATATTTTATTTGAATATTATTATGTACGAACTCATAACACGAAATTAAAGTCGGGCAATAAATTTATTTTCAAACCTATGAAAGTACAAAAATTATTTTATATAATCTAAATAATTTTATATAATAGTTTAAATCTTTCGGTAAACTTTGAATGGTGTGTGGTTCAAAATAACATTTTTCTATAATTATTTAAGATTCCCCTGATGACCGATAGTGGGACCATAATGTACGTAAATATAAGTGATAGTACTTGTTTGATTTAATTCAGAAATATAATAAAAAATCATACGTACATCACTTTGTTTGTTCATGGGTTCACATGAATGTTGCATTCAAAAAGTGGTTGTAGACTAATTGTCAGCTGTTTACATATGGTCGAGCTGCTCAGTTTAACTGTATATTGCAAATCGACTTAAGGAATTCCCAAGTGAACTTTGCATGCGTATCAATGATCCATTCTATGTAGCATTATGTCTAAATATATGCATTAACTGTTTCAGGAAATCGTGTCTGATATAATAATTAGTGTCAAACAATTAAATATAATTCATCTTCTTTTTTGAAAACTTATTCTAAGCCAGCTGAAACAGTCATTCACTATTTCGAGCACAGAGTGAAACAGTTGTATGACGGGATATAAAATAATTATTTGAACACTATGCAACGATTTGTATTTGCTGACGTTTAAATTTCACTAATGTTAATTAACATGTGTTGAAAATATTTAGAGTGTATTTATAAATATATTGTGTCGAGATAAATAAGGCATGGCATGGTCAGGTGGGTTAAGGCGTGCGACTCGTAATGTGAGGGTTGCGGGTTTGCATTCCTGTTGCGCCAAACATGCTCGCTCTTTCAGCCGTGGGGGCGTTATAATGTGACGGTTAATCCCACTATTCGTTGGTAAAAAGAGTAGCCCAAGAGTTGGCGGTGGGTGGTGATGACTACCTGCCTTCCATCTAGTCATACACTGTTAAATTAGGAACAGCTAGCACAGATATTCCTCGAGTAATTTTGCGCGAAATTCAAAATAAACAGTATATTTTTGATTCTATAACATGAGGTAATTAAAATTAATGTGGTAAAGTATAAGAATATAATTTATAAAATTTAACATAAAGGATATATTTTGTATGAAAGATAATCGAATAAGCTATAAACTCTGATGCTTGTTAAATTTTACTTATGATAGTGTATTGAACTATGATGAAGCGTGAGTTTTATATAAGATTATAACAGAATACTTATCTCTAAACTGAAATAATCATGAGTTGGCCACGTTAATTTGTGTATTTAGTAATTTTGCTGTATAAAATGTTGAAGGATATAAAATACCTAATATACTTTTTTTCCGATGTGATTAACAAAAAAGGTCTTCGACTGATAAGTTGAAATATCTCAATATTGTATGTGTGACCATATGTAAACCATCCAACAAATATTTGTCTTGATATCAGTGTGCAGACTGTATGTGTGGCCTTTGTATTACTTAAAAGTATGTGCCCAGTTTGTATGTGCACGATTTTCTTGTTAATGTTTTACCATTAGACAGCAAAATTAAACAGTAAGCCGTTCACTTATTATATTTAATTGAAGGATGAACAGTGGTTATTATATCTGTCTTATCAAATAATATGTATGATTAATG
This sequence comes from Carcinoscorpius rotundicauda, assembly GCA_011833715.1. Lineage (NCBI taxonomy): Eukaryota > Metazoa > Arthropoda > Merostomata > Xiphosura > Limulidae > Carcinoscorpius > Carcinoscorpius rotundicauda. The sequence continues at coordinate 86,390,984 of CM022393.1, read as the reverse complement.
AAGGTGAAAAATTAAGTTTCCTACAGAATACTGTATGAAAGAAGTTATGTATTCCATACGTTTACATGATTTGTGTGCACTTCAGATTATACTCTTTAAAAAAAGAAAAGCAAAAGGGATATTTTTTATTTTAAAGAGAAATATATGTAATAACGTTACAAGCTCAGAGTATGTGATGTTACACTGATTGTCAGATCAAAATGTTGTACACTTTGGAAACGGAGGAAAACATCGGTTTTTTCGCCAAAACGCATTCGTTTCCAATAAATTTGTTTGAAAGATCTGCATGTTCTGCAAGTGCAACATGTGCAAAATCCCTATAAAAGTGACGGGTTCTCCGTTTCCATAGCTCAGTGTTAAGCCACCAACACGCAATACAGTTACGCCAAGACTGACTGAAGCACAACGCAACAACGCCATTGGTCAATTGGAAGCAGGCGAATCTCGATCAGATGTTGCCAGAGCTGTGAATGTCCACCCAAGCACCATCACAAGGCTATGGAATCGTCACCAACAACATGGATCAACTCGTGACCGTCTACGATCTGGTAGACCTCGTTTGATCACGCCCGCACAAGATTGCTACATCTGGAGGAAAAGAATATAGAGATGGTAGTTTGACATCTTCACGTGTTCCAAGCTCTTTTCTATCAATATAGTTCTGCAAACTTTAGAATAGATTATAATCAGTTGGGGCAAGATTTGGAGAATAAGGAAGATGTGGAAGTTTACACCAGTCTAGCTCTTTCAATCTTTATGTCATGTAAATTTTGTGTAAACGACAACTATGTCGTGTTGTGTTTGAATTTCCATATCTATTATTTATATTTCCATATTTATATTATTGTTTTTGTTATGTATAAAGTGTTTAGAATGCCGTGTTGTTGTTTATATTAATGTTTCAAACCAATAAAACATGTTGTTATTCATTTAAAATAACATTTAGAAATTTCTAGAATTAGGTAGATCAATCATATGTTTATAAATGTATGTAAATGAAATATTTGGCGCCCTGGTGTCTAGACGACAAGTCTCGTGCAAAAAGACAGACATGCGCAGATTTCTCTGGAATGTTGGGAAGTTACGCGATGGTTCGAGAAAAGAGGCCTACTAATATATAAACAGACGAAAATGTGAGAGAAAAGAAGAGTCAGTCATTTCTTTGTATTTGATTCAAGAAATAGTATCTTTGTTCGAGAAATTTTAAACGTTTGCTGTGTGTTTATTCAACTTGAATTTGTGATTGAAGCTAGATCTACAGAAGCTGTGATTTTATTTCGTCAATCTTTACGATTCACTCGAATTACTAGTTATACTGAAGGTCAACACGTGTAGAACTTTTCAGGTGAGAACGGGAAAATTGGAAGGCGATAAGTTTGAGACGTTCATCGAAGGCACCGTAAAAAGTACTTCGTCATTCTCCATTCAAACTTCGAAATTTCTTCGTGGGACCAAATTCACACCCTAGACTGGAATTGTGGATTTCTAATCTGGACTTTTGAACTTTCATTCTAGATCATATTATTAGATACAGGCCAGTACCATTTTGTGTTGTAATTCACTTTGAAGGTTGAAACCAGTACTATTTTGTATTGTAATTAATTTTGAATGTTAAAACTGAATATCTGTCATTGTTATTATGTAATTTATGTTATATCTGTTACATATATATAATAGTTTGTTGTAATAAATTATACAAGCTGTTATCTGTGTCTTTCTGTTGCGTTCAGTCTACATAAAACATAAAAAAAACGTAACAGAAAAACTGGGGGTTCGTCCGGGATTGATCAAACAATTTAATTCTATTCTAAAATTAGATTTATATTCCATACAGATCGACAGCTTGTATATTTAAAATGGCATTTCAACTCGAAGATTTTATAGACAAATTTAATCAGAATCCCTCTTTCGAATTGATCAATGACTTAAAAAAATCTGAATTGCTTGATGTTGGAAAACATTTCAATTTAGAAGTGAAGCTAGCAATGAAGAAAGCAGATATCAAACGAATTGTTGTTGAACATTTGGTCAGCCAAAAAGTTTTACCTCAAAAAGTTGCACAACAATTGCCTGCCGCTCATTTTGACCCAGATTTTGAATTAAAAAGAATGGAAATGGAAATGAAATTTCGTTTAGAAATTGAAAGCAAACCTCTTGAGGCAGAAAAAGAAACAAAACGAATTGAGGCAGAATAGGAAAACAAACGCCTTGATGCCGAAATACAAATGGAACGCATTAAAGCTGATAAGGAAATCAGTATGAGAAAGGCACAGACAGAAGAAAAGGTTGTCCAAATGCGGTTGGATAATTTTGATGCTTCCAAACAAATTCGTTTAGTGCCTCCGTTCAATGAGAAGGCTGTAGATAAATATTTTCATCAATTTGAAAAATTGGCCCTTAGGCTAAAATGGCCTACCAAATATTGGACAGTGTTACTTCAGAGTGTTCTCAAAGGTAAAGCTCAGAAAATATTTTCCAAACTCACGGCCGAGAAAAGTTATGATTACGAGCACGTCAAAAAATGCATTTTGAATGCTTATGAATTGGTGCCAGAGGCATACAGACAAAAATTTCGGGCTTACAAAAAGTTTGACAGTCAAACTTATGTCAAATTTGCTCGTGAAAAGGAAACTTTGTTCGACAGGTGGTGTGATTCCAAAGAAATCAAAGATGATGACACAAAACTCAGAGAACTCATGTTAGTTGAAGAGTATAAAAGATGTATTCCCGTAGAGCTCAAAACATATATTGATGAACAAAAAGCTTCCAAAATTCATGATGCTGCTGTCTTGGCAGACGAGTATGCTTTGACTTACAAAGATTTCTCGTACAAAAGCAAAACAAATCACACAGCAAAGAAACCCAATGACTCATTCAAACATTATGCAAATGTCGACAAAGACAAAAAAGAGCAAACTTCTGATTCTCAAACAAAGACTTCATCTCTTTGTCAAAGCTCATCATCTACCAAAAACGTGTCATTCTCATCCAAAACATGTGCTTATTGTAAGAAACCTGGCCATCTGATTTCTGAGTGCTATAAGATAAAAACAAGCCATCACCCATAGTTTCATTTCGCCCTCGTTGGGTACATCATTGGTTTCCAATGATTTTACCCTGTCCAGTCCACTGTGGATTCTAAGCCCAATATTCTTGATGTACCTGAAGATCTTGTTGAGGACAAATTCAAGCCTTTCATCACTGAAGGTTTTGTTTTTTTTGTTGGCGATTCACATCTACAACCATTTAAATCCTGCGGGATACTCGAGCTTTTCAGAGTTTGATTTTTGAAAGTGTACTTCCGTTTTCTGAAAAGTCATCTGTTGGGGCCAATGTGCTCATTTCTGCTGTAGAAGGTGGCGTCGTTTCCATTCCTCTTCATAGGTTGGATTTGCGTTCGGACTTGGCCCAGTGACTGTGGGTATTAAATCTTCATTACCTGTTGAAGGTGTGTCTATGCTTTTGTGGAATGATTTGGCTGGTAGTTAGGTGGTACCAGAGGTTCGTGTTGTTGATGCACCTGTTGTTAGTCCCAGTACAGAGCAACTCGTTGAAGAATTTCCTGATGTTTTCCACGCCTGTGCTGTTACTCGTTCTCAAACACGTTTTCAGGAGTCCAAAGAGGATTTCCCTTTATCTGATACGCTCATGTCTCACATCGATGAGATTTCTGACTCAACTTTGAGTTCTACTTAATACTTCAAGTCATTTTTCAACTCTCTTCATCGTAACAAACTTATTGAGGAACAGGACAATGATCCCGAAACTCGTTCTCTTCTACAACTGGCTGTTGATGAAAATGAAATAGGAACTGTCCCTATTTGTTACTACCAGAAGTCAGGTGTGTTAATGAGAAAATACAGACCTCCTGACGTTGTTGCTGATGAAGAGTGGAATGTTATTCACCAAATCGTCATTCCAAAATGCTATCGGAATGATATTCTTTGTTTTGCTCATGATCATGTGTTGTCAGGACACTTAGGCGTAAGAAAGACCCTAAATCGTATCCAACGACATTTCTATTGGTCAAAGATGCGCCAAGATGTTGTTGACTATTGTAAGACATGCCATTCTTGCCAAATGACTGGAAAACCAAATCAGGGGATTCCCAAAGCATCACTGCAGCCTATTCCTGCCTTTGAAGAACCGTTCTCAAGGGTCATTATCGACTGTGTTGGCCCAATGCCAAAAAGCAAAGCAGGAAATGGATACCTCTTAATAATCATGTGTGCTTCTACAGATTATCACACATATTGGGGATTTTAATTAATCAGAAACGAGATTATCACACAGATAGAGGATTTTAGTTAATCAGGAAGGAGATTATCTCTCACATAGTGGATTATAGCTATTCAGGAACAAGATTATCACACACATAGATAATTTTAGTTAATCAGGAACGAGATTATCTTACACATAGTGAATTTTAGTTATTCAGGAACGAGATTATATCACACATAGTGGATTTTAGTTATTCAGGAACGAGATTATCACACACATAGAGAACTTTAGTTAACCAGGAATGAGATTATCTCACGCAAATAGGTTAATTTCTATGTTTCATTATCCAAGTCACAAAAGCAATGTTTGAAGGGAATAATGGCCATTTTCTGTACTTTTACAGCATAAGCAATTGAGAAATAACACATACTCTCTAGGAAAAATATTTATGTTACATAATATTATCAGTAATCATGGCAAATGTTGTTTAAAAATATCTTAAATTTCAAAGAATTGTTCAGGGTAAATGTAAAACACGAACTGTATGTTTCATTTGTTCATTCCTATTCTACAAAACATAAATATGTTCCCAGTCTGTTTTAATTTATTGAAACATAGATTTCGAGTTTTGTTTAGCAACAAAATGATTTTTTTATATATTTAAATAGTTTTAACAGAAGTTGTTTTGTGTAATTAAGTTTATTATTGACAGTTTTATTTGTATTATTTCACCAGGGGTTGCTAGTGACATTTCATGTTATGAAAAAGTTGTTCAGAATAAGAAAGTATTTAATTACTGCGAAACTGTATGTCGTCAACCATGTAGGTAAGTGTTACACAGTAGTGTTAATAATAAATAGTAATGGTTAGACGTAAAACTTCCTGTTTTTAAAGTAGAACTTAATATCTGATGAGAATTTTAATTGACAAATAAAACTGATCATAACCTTGACATAATTGATATGATAAATACTCATCGAATATGACTGAACTACAAAAAGTTGAATCGAACTTTCTAGAGATTGATGTGATAGCATTCACTTTCAAAGATTTTTATTGTATAAAAGCTTTAGAGTTCTATGATAGGTATATAAATGTCACTAAAGAGGGTATGAAGTTAGTACCTTCTGCAGAGACATAATGTAACACTTTTAGAATAGTGTGTTACGGTTATAAAAAGCTGAAATTGTATTTGTCTGTGAAATTGGACATGTTAAGGCATATTATATTAAGAATGTTTTGATTGCCACCAGGTCAGTTAATTGTTATATTTTTGTGGTTGTGCTAGTTGTTTCTACTGGTATAGATATTGATAGAGTAATAATTTTGTAAATATTGTCACTGTTAAATCATTGTTATGATTTCCTCAGCCTCGGTAGACGATATCTAGGTTTTTCTCTACTATTACTTATCTGAGTCTTGTCCTAGCACTTATCTCATCTGTGTTCTGATTATTGGAGGTGTTCATTCTGTGACAATATGATGATGCTACAAACTGCGAGAAACACATGTTGTGGGAAGATGTGGATTCACACTCATTATTCTCTTCATCTACATATTTATCTTTCATAACGTTCAAGAAGTTCAAATGTATAAATGATCTTTATTTCTGTTACCACTCAGAGCTGAGCAGTAATTTTTCTGTGTTGGTAATACACATGTATTAATTTTATCTCTTATTTCTGAAAACAGTTACTGGTCTTTCTGATAAAGAATGTTATTTATACTCTTACACTTCATTGTAAAATATCCTCGTTCAGGAAATAATCTTTTTGTTCTTGAAATTTATTGTATTTTTGAAACCAATCTGAACAAAAATAACACATTTCCAGATTTATTTTTCGGAAAATTATTTACGACAACTGAACAAAAACGTAGCTATTGGAAACTAGTTAAAGAAGAATCAAAGGTAGTTGAATTAAATAGAAAAAATAGAAAAGTAAATATTGAATATAGTAACATTTTAAAATGAATATTGAAATGTTTTTTAGCAGAATGAATAATCAAATCATTATTAAATATATCAGCAGCCAGCCACGACATCACAGTTTATCATTACCAGGCTAGTCACCGGAGTCAATGAGGACCAAAATAACATTGTTACTGGATTACTTGACTGACCTATCATTAATGATTTTATCATTCTTTCTGTGATTGATTACCATTATATATTTATTTTAACATCAATTTTTTTCAAGTTAAATATATATTTACAGATGCATGTTACATATGTTGTTAAATAGTGTTGTTGAACTTCATGTTAATTCACTTAAATTCTTAAGTATTGTCGAGTGTGAGAGATCAACAATATATGTTGTAAAAAGTACCAGCGAAAGTTCGTTGTTGCTAATCGCATAATAAAAACGTTTTTATTAGTATTATACAAGCAATAGCTCCAATATAGTGTGATTTAACTTTAGCGATTACTTCAAATGTTAGTACTGTAACCAAACATTGCATAGCTCCAGCTATGAAAAACTCACATGCGATCAACGAAGAGCTTGCTGTTTCTCCACTAAGTCAATTGTATCGATATCGACACAAAATTAATTCGAATGACCCCTTCGGTAAAATATCATAAAGTTTTGGTTGAAATGGAAGACTTAATATTGTTTAAATTTGTAAATATTTTGTATTTTGTTTGTTTTTAAGTGAAGCACAAAGCTATACAACGGCTATCTGTACTATGGCCACTACGTATATCGAAATACGGTTTCTTCGCTGGGAGCCCGCAGATATACCACTATGTCATTGAGGGTGGGCAAAAATTTTTGTATACAAATCATTATTATAAATTATGTTATTGTTTGTATATCAAAATATAGTTGTATTGAAAAAGAAAACTGTATGTATAATCGTGTTGGTAAGTGTCATAAATTTAAATATCTCAACATTTATTTAACTTTTACATTTAAGGTTCACTCAGGTGCTGCGATTTAAAATTGTAATGCAATAGCATATACGCCAAAAATATTGTGTATTTTATTGTTCGTAACATAGTAGCACAGTGTGCCTGAAAATATATTATACACACTGTTTTGTATAATATTAAAAACATAAACATTCAAAGTTAAAAACCTTAAATATGAACCAAACAACTGGTTTATAATTATTGTTAATCATTTTCAGGATTAAAATTTTAATTAGTAAATGAATATTATCATATACAATGAGTATGTAATTTACACAAGAGCTTGTTTGATAAAAGTATCTTCACTTTATAGGAAGTTCATGACTGCACGGTAACCGGTTATTAGTCAGGCACAAAATCCCATAAAAGAAGCGAGAGCATCTGCAGTTGTTTTGTTGAAATACATGGAAATATACACGAGGAACACTTGCGCTGGTGCTATTGATTTTGAAGTGATGACATATAAGGAACACAATTAGTAACACTATCCACCGCCAACATAATACTGGGGCAAATACGCATCTTGCTGGCTGTGTTTGTTCATGGGTTCCCTGCTAGTACAGCGGTAAGTCTACGGATTTGCAACGCGAAAATCAGGAATTCGATATCCCTCGGTTGACTCAGCAGATAGCCTGATGTGGCTTTGCTACAAGAAAACACACACACATATTCTTTCGTAGGTATGAGGAAAATTATTCGGTAAAATGTTCACACGAACTTTTGTCCTGTCAACGCTAGCATACACCCACTTACACAAAAGATAGGCCTAGCATCAGAGAAGACTGTAAATAAACAGTTCTGCGTAGATGTTAATTATTACTTAACTCTATCTCACAAGAATTATGAAGTCACATAAAAGTTGTAATAAGGTTAGGTCAAAGCGAAACACGCTTGACTTTTATTCTTTGAAACCTTTGTACTCAATCAATATTTAGGCCTGGCATGGCCGAGCGCGTTAAGGCGTGCACTCGTAATCCGAGGGTCGCGGGTTCGTGCCCGCGTCGCGCTAAATATGTTCGCCCTCCCAGCCGTGGGGGTGTATAATGTGACGGTCAATCCCACTATTCGTTAGTAAAAGAGTAGCCCAAGCGTTGGCGGTGGGTGGTGATGACTAGCTGCCTTCCCTCTAGTCTTACACTGCTAAATTAGGGACGGCTAGCACAGATAGCCCTCGAGTAGCTTTGTACAAAATTCCAAAACAAACAAACAAACAATCAATATTTCATCTAGTTGAAGGTTTAATCTCCGTTCTGAAATAATGTGTTGTAGAAACAGTGAGAACGAGTTCCACTTTTGTACAACTTGGGTATCAATTGGTAGACATAAAATGTTTTATAACCACAAGGAATATAGTTGAAGGAGGTTAAGTTTAATCAGTTCTGTGGTCAGTGAATAGCGCTCGTCAGATGTTGAAGGGACAATTATTTAATTATATTCTATTACTTGCTGACATTATTTCTGTGTTACTTTTATCTTCATAAACCGTGTGTAACTTAGTACTGATCATACCTGAGAAAGCCAGATTACTGTTCTGTCGAAAAATGTTCGTTCCACCAACAATAAAAATATTCCCTTATGCTTTACAAGTTGTTGTGCCTTCTTAATGATGTATCAACTGAATGTACTTCCATCCTCAAGTATAATATGGACGGTTAATAGAAGAAGTCTCACAGGATGATCTTTAAAATACTGTCTTTTATCTCATTTTCTCTAGCAATTTTAACGTTCAAAGTATTGTAATGTTTCTGAATGTTTACATCTTTATCTAGAATGTTTAAATATAGGAAGAATTTATAACACTTCTGAACATTTAAATTTTTATCTAGATCTTTAAAACATAGGAAGAATATCTCTGAAACGTAAACGCTAATTAATTTAGTTCTAAAACTAGTCTTTATTTATGTAAAAATACAGAAGTAGAAATAACAGAACTATTACTTAATATAACACTAAGCCTAAGTCTTTATTTTAGGATAAGGATGTTCGAGACTGGATCTATATGCTGAATAGGACCATGAATTGGACACTTTCCAAGGAATTTATTGAGTGAGGTTTTTGATTTAGAATATGAACATTTCAAAGAATATTTTAGTAACCATAATTTATATGTTCATCGTTAGGCTACTATTTAAATATTTCCATTGAGAATCTTAATTTGCGATTTTTAGACATAATCAATACCTCTGGCGATATGTTGTTTATTTTTGATAGTTATGCAAAATACAAGTTCATACTCATTTTAAGAACTTTCCACTCCAACTTCATGTTAACATCCACGAACATAATTCTAATTTGTTTTTACTTGAGATTGCAATGGCATTTATTCATTAAGTTGTTCGGGGTCACAGTTCAAAGTTTATGTAATTGGTATTCGTTTCACAGAACGACTTTTTTAATAATTACAGGAATTGATACTAATTATTAACAATAATTTGAGATAATTAAGTGTTGTGAAAGACCAATTATTGACAATAATTATTGATAGTTATAGTTTTGAAAGGTCAACTTTGGCAATAAATGGAGATAGTTATAATTGTGAAAGGATAATTATTGACAATAAATGAAGATAACTATAGTTGTTGACAATAATTATATATGAGTTTATCATAAATCTATTATATATAATTGTCGTATGTAATAACAGATTCTTATGAAGATAATTGGAGGATATTTAACAGAATATGATGTCATTTATTTACAATAGTTACAGGAGAGTTCAGCGAGAATGAATCATATCCATTTGTCGTAGGTAATGACAGATTCTCATGACTATAATTATAAATTTAACAGAATATAACGCCAATTATTTACAATAGTTGTAGGCAGATTTCACATGAATCAGTATTATGTAGGGTAGTATGTTATGACGTTATGCCAATTATTGAAAACAAATTGAGGCTGATTATAGTATAAAATAATGTGGTCCAGTTTCCAAAACTATCATTATAGTTATGTACATAAAAACAATAGTAGAAAATCATTACACAGTAAAAACAGGACAAGACGTTGTGAAAGTTCTGTTTCAGAAGGATAATAAAATATGAATGGGAGTTTGCGTTTATCCTGTCTACAATCATCACACTAACTATTCTCGTAGATCTTGTTATATCTATATAGCATATCTATTTACAAAGCAAATAAACAACTGTATTTAAAAACAGTATACAATTAAACGACAACTAATACATAAATGTACATGTAGGCGTTTATAAAAGCTATAAGCAATTCTGTTCTTTACATCAAACGGAATCATAGCATGATTTTACTTGGCATATTCAAACCTTACATCAAATATAGTTGAACGTAATTTTCTGAATAGTGAGAGAGAAAACAAACCCAAAACCTTCACAAACTGTTATGTAAATGTGTCAATATTTTGTAAACGACAACATGTGTTGTGTTTGGATTTTCATTTCTATTATCTATGTTTCCATATTTATATTATTGTTTCGAAGTTTAAACTAATAAAATATGTTGTTATTCATTTAGGGTAACATTTAGAATTTTCTTGAATTAAGTAGACCAATTATATGTTTGTAAATGAAGTGCTGGCGACTTCGTGTCTAGACATTTAGTCTCGTGCAAGAACGGACATTCGCGGATTGCTCTGGAGATCTGTAGAAATTTCGCGGTTATTCGAGGGGTCTAGGCCTACAATATATAAACAGACGAAGATGCGAGAGAGAAAACAGAGTCAGACATTAGTTTTATTTCAAAAGAAGCGAGTCAGTTATTTGAGAAAGATTAAGTGTTCGCTGTGATTATTCAACTTGGATTTGTGACTAAAGTTAGATCTACGGAAGCTGTGATTTTATTTCGTCAATCTCTACGATTCATCTGAATTACTGCTTGTGCTGAGAGTCGGCGAATTTATTGAACTGTGAACTGTTTCTGAACTTCTTCATTTAAGCTTCGGAATTTCTTCATGGGACCAAATTCACACCCTAGACTGGAATTTGAGACTTTCATTTTAGATCATTATATTAGATACAGGCCAGTACCATTTTGTATTGTGATTAATTTTGAAGTTTGAAACTAGTATTATTTTGTTTTGTAATTAACTTCGAATGTTGTAACTTAATATCTGTCTCTGTTATTATATAATTTATGTTATATCTGTTATATTTGTTAATAGTTTAGTGTAATAAATTATATAAGCTGTTATCTGTGTTTTTCTGTTGCGTTTAGTCTACGAAGAACATAAAACATAAAAAATACGTAACACAAACCAAAAACGCAAACACAAAGTAAACATCCACCACTGGAACAAAAATCATAATGTGGGTACACCATCAATCCAGCTTATTAATGGTCTCACATAATTTAGCATAGAAAACACAAAAAGGAGGTGTAGGTACATTAGTCCACATATCCTGTATTTCTACCATCTTTCACTGTCTGCAGTTGTTGCTCCTACAATAGAAATAAATTAAGTGAAAACAGTTAAAAGAAAAAGTAATTAGAATTCAAGACATCAATTAAGAAAGAGTAAAGTGGTTATTTAAATTATCAATGTGATAAATACCAAAATGTTAAGGTATTGCGAAGCCTAACCAAAATTATAGCTTATTTAAATTATCAATATGATAAATACCAAAATGTTAAAATATTACGAAGCCTAACCTAAATTATGGCTTATTTAAATTATCAATATGATGTTTGGACATAACTACCAAAATGTTAAAGTATTACGAAGCCAACCTAAATTATAGCCCCTATTATCCACTCTTCTATCCTTCTATGCGTTCAGTGGTTATTTTGAGATTCACTCCATAAGAGGTCTTACATTAGAAAGACGATAAAACTATGCTAACTCACCTATGTAATGTATGAAATGTCCAAATAACTTCTAAGAATGATAACAGTATGTTTTACAACACGAAGAAATTACTCTAAGGTGTAGAACAAAATAATCATTAACAATGAGGGAAGCGGGATTAGATAAAATAAAACATAATATATATGTGTGTGTGTGAAGTAATATCATTATTTCATTATTATTATCATAATATTAAGATAATTTTTCTTGAATTTATGTTAACAATAAATGAGGTTCATTTTTTGATATGAAGTAGATTTTACCAAAAGATGATAATACAAATGCTACTTCATAACAAGAATTTATTTACTTCACTAATTAGTTTTTTTATTAGATAGACTACACTCTTTGAGTAATGATAACGTTTTGTTGTAAATTGTGGAAATACTAAATTTATAATAGACAGTAAGTGAGATTGGCCTGAACACATAAAATCCATAAATAAAATAAATGCAGATATATTGAACAAAGGAAAAATATTAGTTAATCAGAGATGTTTATAACTTTATATTACAATTTTTATCTATCCATATTTAATTACTCGTTGTATAGAATCATCAGAATGCAACATAATTTATTTGTATCCTTTTTTACATTTATGAAATTGTGTCTGAACAGTTGGGCTTCTGTGTACCATTTGCTTCACAAATATAAATTATGATATATTTAAGACATTAGTAATTATTATGTGTAAAATAAACATGATTGATTACTGTTTGTTAATGGTATTAAATATATTACTTTCTGTATTTTTTGTTTTGTTTTATTTTATTTTATGGTTTTATTTTTTTATTTGTCTTCTGAGTTTCAATTATTAATATTTCTCTCCAGATTAATTTATCTTGACATACATTTTTTTCAGCACTAAACTTTTGTTCGTTTCAATCCAGTCTGGAAGTAGTGAACACCTTGTCTATAAATATTTCCCAAGATTTCAGGTATTTTAAAACATTTAATTATAATATTTAACAGTCTGAGATTTTGTTTTGATGATTAATGTTTGTGAAAATATTACATCTGTAACAGATTTAAGATTATTTCAATATATATATTTGTTTCAGTTTAATATATACTTAGATATCTATATAACTTATATTGTCAAATGAGTATTGCGCAAGTGCCGCCTGTTCCCTTAGTTTGCAGAAGATTCTTCAGCATAAGAATCAACAATATATTTTTTTACGAATAACGTTGCAGAGTGAACTTTCGAGAATGTCGTCTCCAAGTTTATAAATCAACACGCTGAGAGACAGATCAGATATATGTGATATTGTTGATCAGTATGCTATAAGCCTTGGAACTTTAATTGTAATAAACGCTCATTGATCGAAGAACTACAGATATTTGAGCAGGAACATTAATAGATTTCAAACGTTACAAACTTTAATGAGTTAATTACGGACTTTAGTATTTCTACGAGAACATTAAATATTTTCGTAGAGAAAAACTTAGGTGTGACGAATGGAGCAAACTAGCATTCCCGTCAACTGAAGTATATCTTTGTATCAACATAAAAGTAACTTATGCTTTTTGAACCTTAGACAAAGTATTTAGTTTCAGAGCAGATATAAGACTTAATATTGTTTGTAAGTTTGTAAAACTTTCCCATATAAATTATAATTAATTCGTTCTTCGTGAACCGTCGATAAAATGTTCAGTTACACGCTATGTAGGTGACTCAGTATTGTTTACAAGTTTGTAAAACTGCTTACATAATCTGTTTTTAGTAATAACTTTTACTATAAATTGTATTGTTGTTTGAAATATATTATGTGTTAAGAAAGCAAATTGTGTGCATCAATCTTGTTGGCAAATATCATAAATCTACACACATTGAGATTCATTTAACTAAATTAAATTAAATTTTCTGGCTAGATGAAGTTGTTATGCATAACGTATGTAACATAATAAATTGGGCGTTCGTGTCCGTGAACTGCAATTAAAATCTTAAAACGAATATTATCACTGATTTTATATAAATCAGTACCAATACGATTTGCTTAAGTCGGATTACTCGAATCACCATCCCTTGAACAAATAGAAAAAGTGAATTGCTCAAAATTGTCCAAATCTTAGAATTAGAGGTTGAAAAGTCAACGAGAAAAAATGAACTAAAATCCTGTTGCATAATACACATATAGATGATTTTTTCCCTAATTTAATGTTCTTAATTTTATCTAACAATTTAAGTAAACAGTGGAATCGAAGTCCTTCATTTCGTCAATTGAAAAATGTTGCTTTTACATAGCCTTTCGCTAACTCTAAAAACTTATTCCCTTTGTCACTGTGTTGAGAACATTTTCACTCATCTTTTTTGGTAATACTGAACAATATGCATTTTCACTTTGCAACAGAACAATGACCTGTTTGTTCTTAAACTAACTATGGTGTTTACTTTGAATGCTCCATATTAATGTTGATTTGTTGGAGATATTTGTTTTTCTGTATTTTTTATTTTACTTTTTTCATAAGTTTGCGATAATTTTGAAGTTTTATGACATTGCGATATAGCCATAAGCAATATACAATTTACCAACTAGTATTTATAAAGCTCAGGACTACGTTACGTTTAGGTATTAGGCTTAATGCTTAAATTCAACTATAAATAGGCCTACTTTTGGTTTGTTTTGAATTTCGTGCAAAGCTACAAAATGCGCTAGCCGTCCCTAATTTAGCAGTGTAAGACTAGAGGAAAGGCAGCTGGTCATCACTACCCACCAACAACTCTTGAGCTACTCTTTTATCAACGAATAGTGGGATTGATCGTAAGATTATAATAACATTATTGAAAGGACGAGCATGTTTGGTGTGACGGGAATTCGAACATGTAGCTCTCGGATTAACGTTATAGTCTGTGTTTAAAAGTTAAAGTGATGAGTCAATGTTTATAAATATTATTTTTATGTTTTATCACGCATTTTACCTATTTGATCTTAAGAAAAATAAAAATAATAGTTTATTGCTACCAAATATTTCAATGATAACGTAACGTAATAATAGGAAGAATTTATTAAAAGTTTTGGAATCATCAGATTTCTATGACCTGTAATCTAGAAATAAAAAACAAACAGTATTACAACAGAAATGTGATAAACAAATTATAACACAAGAAAATAGAAAACAAGTGTCTCAATTGAAATTGAAGTTAAATTAGAATAAATTTAAATCTAATGAAGACTGTACTATTTATGAATGGAAGATATGTTTATAGCTACGATGTTTTTGTATAAAAAGTTCAGTATCGTGTTTGTTTGAGATAATTTTGAAGTTTGAGAGATAAATCGAATGCTATGTTTCTAATTACTGTTAGATAGCAACAATACTACACCAATATAGGAGACCTTACAGTCTCTGCACGTGTATAAGTTGACGAGACGTGCAGTCGGTTAATGATATTTGTTGTGTAACAAATATTAATATAACATTAAGTTTTATATTAACTTTCAGGTCAATTTGGTAATAATAAACGTTCAGTAATTATGTTAATTCTTTTGTGATAACGGAGCTTTGTCTCCCAAGGTGTAAAAAGCAGAAAATTTGGATACAGAGTGTATATTAGGTGATTTGACAGACAAATTAGTTAAGAATGAGAAACCTATTTTCTTCTAGAAATGTATGAGGAAGCAGTTTGGAATAGAATGTTTTGTGTGGAGGTGATTTTTTTCTTGACAGGCGAAGTAGAAAGTGAAGTTTTTAGGCCTTATTTATAGATTGATAATAAGACATGCGAAGTAGAAAGTGAAATGTTTAGGCCTTATTTGTAGGTTGATAATAACACTGCATTTAAAAAGAAGGATAATAAAACTATCAAAGTGAAAGACGTGAATGTTTTGTAATGACAGACAGACAGAAGTTTAAAAGTGATTAGCATAATGATTATTAAAAACCGTCAGAAATGAAATATTTAATTGTCTCAATTTCTAAATTAGTCGATTACTGCCAAATAACTTTTATCCTTTGTATAGTCGTTAGAGTTGGATATATATGTCGGAACGTTAGCACTATGTTTTTATATCCGTAACTTAGAATACAGTGAAAAGACTCAAGTTCACTATTGAAGTATCAGAGAACACATTTTCTGTTCGCGATAACGATTCATTCTTCTGTGTATTTGTTTACCAAAAATGTGGTGATGAAAGAATTACTTCGAGACTGATAAAATAAGTGAGGGGTAGGCACACTTTGGACGTGCAAACAAAGTCACTTTAGTTAAATTTCATAAATTTTGTTAATCTTTCAACAAACGGTTCTAGCCATCTCTTGAAGTGGTTTTACACTAGTTTATCTATAGTTTACCAAACTATACTTCACAGTAACAGTTAACAAATTGTTACCTTTAGTATGAGTCTGTGGCTAGCTAGAAATGCATATTTTGACCTGCACTTTTATCACACTAACAGATGATATTATGTTTTTATTCCAGACTCTTGAGATAATCAGTTATTTTGGCAGTATTCTGGGATTGTGGATTGGCTACTCCATAGTGCGAATAGGAGGAATCATGGCTATTCTTATGCTGCGTTTGGGTGACAAAATCAAAGTCTACGAGAAAGATAAAGACATTATGAACCCGATTCGAAGAGTTATCACATTTATTTTAGCATATTTGTCTTCAAAGGAGAGAAGTTAGACTGTGTGTCTGATATTATCAATAACTCTTTTAAGCTTTCTTGATGGTCCTTTAATAAAATTCATAATCATCAGATATTCTAAAATTTTTACCACCAACTTCTGAAATTTTCTTATCTACACATTCATAGAAATATCACTCACTCTTTATATTGTTGACGATTCATTTGTCATTTATATCGTTTAAAACTCTGAAGTAAAATATTGTTTTTCATATCTAATGAATGTCCAATAATTGATACTGATATCGTAACTATAAAGAAATTTAATTTTATTTATAATTCAGTAAATTATGAAAACGTAAAAAAAAGATGGGGAAAACAATTATTTATATAATCCACTCTGGATTAAACTTGACAACTTAAACTTATGATATTATCATTGAGAATTTGTGATAACGTGTTATTCTTTGATTCAAAATACTATTATCAAATATTACACCTTGATTATAAGTTGTATTATACTAAGATAACATGTATATCATATGTATGTAATAGTAATACTATGTTATAACAGTTCAAATATATGCAGAGTCTGAGTTATGGTATTAGATACAAATTATTCTTGATAGAAGACAGGACAATATATTAAAATGTTTACACATTTCGGATTAAAAATCCATAATATTGTCGCTTAAATGGCTGTGGTAAATATCGCTTACAAATGTTGTTTTAATCACAAACTGTTTCAACAATTTTGACTTACGTTAAGAATATCCCTATGATAACATAGTACAACTATTATAAAATACCATATCTTGATCATAGGTTGCATTATACTAAGATAACATATAATATAATAGTTATACTATGTTATCATAGTTTAAATATTCTTTGTAATATACCTTTAAACTATTATAACGTAATATACCCTCTTAACAGCGAGAGCTTAAAATATCGCTTTTTGTATTTAAATGCGGAATTGATAATGTATCAGTCTTTATAGTAAGGAAAAATACATTATTTTTATCATAGCTTGGGAATAGGTTCTTATTATTGAGTTACAGTGACAAGCCTTTTTAACTTAATATGTGTTCTATCGTTTTTTATTTTCGTTAAGAATAAAATAGTAAAAAGTAATTTAAATGTAATTTAAAAAGATATAATTGCTAATTTCATATTTATGTCTACAACAGGTCTTCGATTTTTATTTTTAAAATTAAGTAAGAGAGTTTTGCAAAATTTACAAAGCCTCTCTTTAAGTATGAAATTTTTATACTTCATTTGTTATCTCTAACCATTCACGTTACATATACATATAATATTATGACATAGTAACTTATTTATGAAGAACTAGGGATATTCTTAAAGTAAGTCAAAATTGTTGAAACAGTTAGAGATTAAAATAGCACAACCCTTTTAGCGATAACATTATGGATTTTTAATCCGATATGTGTAAATGTTTCATTCCACTGCACAACAATATTTTGAAAAGCTTTGCTTCCTGATCAGTTTTTGCTGATTGTGACAGGTACCTGGATGGTATGCACAAATAGTTTTGGTTTTGCTTCCTCACGTAGAAACTCTGAGAAACAGACGGTTAACTGTTTACCAGCAATAACGTATTTAATTGCGTTTATGTATCTAATACGCTATTACGTTCAACATAATTAAAAGTGTTTTGCTCCTGATTTCCGTTTGTATTCAATGTCCGGTCCATCACGTTGAAGTGTCCAACAGAAGTCAACAAGCATTGACGGATTCCAGTTACGCTGATATATGTTTTCCATTGTAGCAAAACTGAAGATTTCGATGAAACTGTACGTGATGGGCAAATTTCGATGTGATTCTTGTGATCAGCAGCCAAAAATCTACAAGGAACACCAACAGTGTTCAAGAAGCAAACACTTTGTTGTGCAGTGTTATGTTGTCCTGTCTTCTATCAAGAATAATTTGTATTTAATACCATAACTCAGAAGCTAGATGTATTAATATTTTATTCTTACGCAGTTGGTCTACCTTAATAAAATTTAAAATAGTACTCACTGAATTTATTTATTCATTTCGAAATGGAAATATATCATCTTTACATACCCGAAAGAAACCAACTTAGATGCTGATGTCTTGTTTTTGCGCATTTACGAAATTCGTGGATTACAAACAAAAGTAAAGTTTCCAAAGCATTGCTGTTAATTTATTTATTCTTCAATCACGGTTACAGTATTTATTTATTTAAATGCCAAAGAATTCCAATATGAAACACTTGAAAAACATTTAGATAAAGACAATTCAATTACAAAAAAATGTATAAGCTAACAATATATCAATTTGATGGGCAGGTAAAGTTGGGTATTGGTAATTTATTACGGGTTCCAAAATGACAGTTAAAATAACCTGAGCTGCCCTTAAAGTGCTTTTTACATAACCGGTAGAACACAACTACCTACATACATCTACAATGTATAATGTTTCAAATATTTAGTTAAAAACCATATGTTTTTGTGGACGTCTAAATTTATCTCTGGTTTCAGATGTGTAAATTAAGCCTGATTTCCGTATATTGATAACATATCTGTTAGATGATTCAACTCTTGAATTATTAAAAAAAATTGTATTTACGCTAAAGAAGATATCTGATACCGTTCACAATTTAGAAATAGTGATCACAGGAAAGGTAAGCTACTTTATAGTATAACATGAATTCGAAACACGTGCTCTCCAACACTGAAATTCTAGGCTTCATCTCGTGGCAAATTTTAAGATCACTTTTACTAATGGTCAATATAAAACTTCATTTGAACACAAAATTTAAAAAAAATAATTCACGAGTGGTTAAATAAAAAGCAACTAAATCTTCAAAACTATATCTTAGATCAAAACTTTATTTTGATTGAATTATAAATACTATGTTTAATTGGATTATAATCATGAAACTACATGACTCATTATGCATGTAATAATTAATTATCAAAACATTAAACATGAATTTCAACAACTAATACAGTTGCAAATCTCAAAAATGTCTTAATAAAAACGCTAGTGATGATAAAAATCAGTTATCTTATAACATTAAAACGTGTTTGCAACATGATCATATTTATGTGCTCATTTCCTTGGTATTTTAGTTTATATCTAATTGGTGAGCTCACTGAGATCATTCGGGGAGTTTTTGGTTACATCTTATTGATGTGCTCATTATTTACTTCTTGGATTTTAGTTTACATGCAATTGATGAAGTCACTAAAATCTTTGTGTTTTTACTTCGGTGCTAACTAAAATCTTTTTTCGTGTTTTTAAGTTACATAAGTTAGGTTACATCATAATGATGTGCTCTCTAAATTCGTTCTTGGTGTTTTCAGTTTACATTTTACTGATGTGCTCACTAAACTATTTCATGATATTTTTAGGTTTCATCTTAGAAATATGCTAACTAAAGTCTTTCTTGGTGTTCTTAGATCTAATACTACTGAGGTGCTCAATAAAATCTTTTTTGGTGTTTTAATATTACATCTTATTAATTTTACTGATGTGCTCACTAAACTATTTCATGATATTTTTAGGTTTCATCTTAGAAATATGCTAACTAAAGTCTTTCTTGGTGTTCTTAGATCTAATACTATTGAGGTGCTCAATAAAATCTTTTTTGGTGTTTTAATATTACATCTTATTAATTTTACTGATGTGCTCACTAAACTATTTCATGATATTTTTAGGTTTCATCTTAGAAATATGCTAACTAAAGTCTTTCTTGGTGTTCTTAGATCTAATACTATTGAGGTGCTCAATAAAATCTTTTTTGGTGTTTTAATATTACATCTTATTAATTTGTTCATTAAGTCTTTCTTGGTGTTTTTAGGTAACATTTTACAGATAAGCTTGCTAAATTCTATTTTGATGTTTCTAGATTAAATCTTATTCATGTGCACACCAACGTCTTTCTTAGTGTGTTTAGGTTACATCTAACTGATGTTCTCACTAAAATCTTTCTTGGCGTTTGTAGGTTACATGACATTATCTATGTGATCGCTAAAATTGGAATTTTTAGGTTATATCTTATTGATATTCTCTGTAAAATGTTTCTTGGTGTATTTATGTTACATGGTTTTATATACGTCCTCACTAAAATCTTTGTTGGTGTTTACGGGTTACATATTATTGAGGTTCTCATTATTCCCTTATTGGTATTTTTAGTTTACATATAATTGATGTGCTCACTAAAATATTTCTTGGTGTATTTTGGTTACGTCTTATTGATGTTCTCACTAAATACGTTGTTGGTATTTTTTGTGTACATCTAATTGATGTTTTTGATCTTTCTTGTTTTGAAGTTACATGATATTACTGACGCACTCATTAATGTTTTTATTTGTGTTTTTGGGTAAAATATTATTTATATGCTCACTAAATTTTTCTTGAAGTTTTTAGGTAACATCTCATTGATGTTCTCACTAAAAACTTGAGGTTTGTAGGCTACAATACCTATTTTATGTGTTCACTATAATATACTCTTCAGCAACAGAAACGCAAAAGGCAAAATTCGAAACATATTGCAAAAAAGTTTTTCCGGGTAGTTCTGTATGACATGTGTGAAGCGTTGCACATTCACTGCTGAACATCCAAAGTCTGCAAAGGCGAAGTCCATGCTCACTAGTTGACATTTAACGTCATTCAACGTTAATAACGAGTATGCCCCCGTGAGCATCAATAACTGCTTGGCATCTTGGAATGGAAGCGATGAGATGACGAATCACATCCTGTGGAATGGCTGTCCACTCAGCCTACAAAGCTGCTGCAATCTGAGGTAGAGTCTGCGGTTGAGGTTGTCGCCGTCAAAGACGTCGGTCAAACTCGTCCCAAAGATATTCGATGGGGTTTAAATCTGGTGATTTGGAGAGCCAGGGAAGAACGTTGTTGTTGTGGTGTCTCAAAAATACAGTGGTGAGTCGGGCTGTGTGAGGACGGGCGTTGTCATGTTGAAAAATGTCGTTGACGTTCACCATGATGGGTTGCACATGGGGCCTAAGAATGTCGTCGACCGTTGCGTACGATCTGATCGGAAATCCTACGCAGCCCTGGTATAATTGAGGCAGTAGATGTTGTAGTGGTGGTCCTATCCCGAAGTGACGTAACTGGATGTAGCGATCTTGTGCGGGCATGGTCACACGAGGTCTGCCAGATCGTGGACGGTCACAAGTTGATCCATGTTGTTGGTGACGATTCCA
Source organism: Carcinoscorpius rotundicauda (assembly GCA_011833715.1). Lineage (NCBI taxonomy): Eukaryota > Metazoa > Arthropoda > Merostomata > Xiphosura > Limulidae > Carcinoscorpius > Carcinoscorpius rotundicauda. The sequence continues at coordinate 86,369,243 of CM022393.1, read as the reverse complement.
TAGCCTTGTGATGGTGCTTGGTTGGACATTCACAGCTCTGGCAACATCTGATCGAGATTCGCCTGCTTCTAATCAACCAATGGCGTGGTTGCGTTGTGCTTCAGTCAGTCTTGGCGTAACTGTATTGCGTGTTGGTGACTTAACACTGACTTATGGAAACCGAGAACCCGTCACTTTTATAGGGATTTTCCACATGTTGCACTTGCAGAACATGCAGATCTCTCAAACAAATTTATTGGACACGAATGCGTTTTGGCAAAAAGTCCGATGTTTCCTCCGTTTTCAATGTACACAACTTTTATTGTCATTTTGGTCTTACAATCAGTGCCTCAAAACGTATAACATTACATACGCTGAGCTTGTAACGTTATTAGATATATTTCTCCTTAAAATAACAAAAATATCCCTTTTGCATTTTTTTAAGAGTATATTATTTGAAGTGTTTAGGTTACATCTTATTGATGTTCTCCCTAAAATCGTTCTTGGTATTTTTAGGTTTTGTGACCACATTGATCTGTTTACTAAGATGTTTCTTTGTGTTTTATGTTACATGATCCTATTGACATGCTCACTAAAATGTTAGTTGGTATATTTTGGTTTTGTGATATTGAAGTTCTAACTAAATACGTTCTTGGTGATTTTAGTGTACATCTAATGGATGGGCTCTCCAAAATGATTCTTGGTGTTTTTACGTTACGTGATGCTATTGATGTTCTAAGTATAATTTTTCTTTTGAAGCTACATGATATTATTGACGTACTCACCAATATCTTTATGGGTGTTTTTGGTTTAAATCTTATTCATATGCTCACTAAATGTTTTCTCGGTGTTTTTAGGTTACATCTCATTGATGTTCTCACTAAAACATTGGCGTTTCTACGATATATGATTTTATTTATGTGCTCACTAAAATATTAATTGGTGTTTTTAGGTTTCATCTTTTTGATATGCTCGTTATTTCCTTTTTGGTTTTTACTTTACATGTAATTGAAGAGCTCACTAAAATCATTGTTGGTATGTTACGGTTACTTTATCTCACTTAGATGTTTACTAAAATATTTCTTTGTGTTTTTAAGTTACATGACCTTATTGATGTGCTCACTAAAATCTACATTATTGTTTTTAGTTTACATCTACTTGATGAGGTCACTAAGAGCTTTCTTGATGTTTTTACTAAAATCTTTCTTGTCGTTTTTAAATAGTATGACATTATTGATGAGGTCACTAAAATATTAATTGGAGTTTTTAATTTACATCTAATTGATAAGCTCACTAAAATTTTTCTTGGTGCTTTTGGTTAAATCAATTTATTGATGTGCTCAATAAAATCTTTCATGGAGTTTTTAAGTTACATGTAATTGTTACGTACACTAAAGTGTTTCTTGTTGCTTTTTGGTTAAATCTTATTGATGGGCACATTGTGTCTTTCTTGGTGTTTTTAGTTTACATCTAATTGATGTGCTCACTAAATTCGTTCTTGTAGTTTTTAGTCTACATCTAATTGATGAGCTCACTTAATTCTTTTTGGTTGTTTTTAGATTACATTTTACTAATGTGCTCATTATTTACTTGTCGGTGTTATTAGTTTACATGTAATTCATTTGCTCATTTAAATCTTTGTTGGGGTTTTTATGTTACTACTTATTGATGTGATCTCTAAAATCTTTCTTTGTGTGTTTGGCGTATATCTTTTTTATATGGTCACTTAAAATATTTCTTGATAATTTTTGGTCACATTTTACTGTTGTGTTCACTAAAGTCTTTCTTGGTGATTTTAGGTTACCTCTTATTGATGTGCTCACTAACATCTTTCTTGATGTTTTAGCCGAATCATACAATAAAGTATATGTACCTTAAGTTTACAATGTATGAATATAGGAATAATATATGTATATATACAACGTGTGGACAATATATATACACCTTTACTATATTTTATTTAACTTTATCATTTGAAGTGTGATGTATTATATTTAAATAAATAATTTTTAATTCTTCATTCATTTTCAAAACGTGTTTATTGCATTGAACTGTGTTTTTATTAAATCAACAAATCTAATGTGCGATTGAATATTTTGTCAGCAACGTTACTTTATATTTCAATGTTATCTTCGTACCTTTCGTTATTTTATGGTTTATTTAAAATTACTTATATGGAATAACTTCTATAACTTATTCACACATATGTTTTATCCATTATATATTTTTTTTCGATTTGCATATAATTTTGTAAACATGATTGTTTTTTAAGTGCCATTGCAAAGGAGAATATGTAAATAATACTTGGAAACATTGAACAAATGATACTAGTTTACAACCATGTTTGAAGCGATGAGGTTAAAATTGGTGGTTTTCAGCTAGCCATAGTTTGTTAACTGATTCAATCTCTTAATTTCTTCACTGTGTTTATCAATCACGCTTCCTAAAGCATTAGTCATTTTCTTACATTGGACATTACTATCCTAGATATGTTGTTTTTTGTGAGTGTGTTGTTGAAATAAAAGGAATGCAACCAGCTACTGGCCAGGTGGTTATGGCACTCGACTCGTAATTCGAGTGTCGCGAGTTCGAATCCCCATCTTACCAAACATACTTGCCCTTTCACCTAAAGACACCAGAAAGATTTAAGTGACCATATGAATAAGATATGACCCAGAAACACAAAGAAAGATTGCAGTGAGCTCATCAATTTAACATTTAACCAAAAAAGACCAAGAAATATTTTAGTTAGAACATCAGTGACATATAATCTAAAATCAACAAGAAATATTTTAGTCAGCACATCAATATGATGTAAATTAAATAAAAAAACAAGACATATTTTAATGATTACATGAATAAGATCATCTTCCCGAAAAACACCAAGAAAGATTTTAGTGAGCACAGCAATAATACGAAATCTAAAAACATCAAGAAAGACATTAATGTTCACATATATAAACACCATGAAGAAGAGAAAAAGAATCAAAACACTATGTTTTAAAATCTATCAAGTTGTCTGTCTTGTTTATGATCGAATTTCAAAGTTCAACGAATCAGGTCTTGGAGATTTTAGTTTCTATTTTATATTATCGAGAGTTGTAAGTACAAAACAACTAATAGATAACAAAGGCGAATGTGGGATTTTTAACGATACTCGACAAAGGTTGATTTTTATTATGTCTATTTTATAAAGATTAATACATAGTGAAATTTTAAAGGTTGCAGATACACTATTTAAAAGATAATAGTACATGACGTTATGAGTTAAGTAAATGTAATAAAGAATTAATAATACGCGGTGTCATGGTTTAAGTGTGCACAAAAGAATTAATAATACGCGGTGTCATGGTTTAAGTGTGCAATAAAGAATTAATAATACGCGGCGTCATAATTTAAGTGTTTTAAAACAAAACAAGCAATACGCTTCTGTGAAATGCTTTAATCACAGTTAAATGTAACAAAGAGCTGTGGTATCGTGCTAACACATCTACTATTGATGTAATAACGCATGGTGATATGATTTATGTCGATTTATGTAGCGAACAGAACTGATTTAAGTGTATTTATTACAAAGAAAAATATATGTTGAGCTTACTTATATATAACAAATAAGTAATAACTTGTGGTTTAAAACATTTTGTGATGAATAAAAGTGATTGAATGCATTCAATAAATTAGTAATTAAATCTCGTGTGCTCCCAGGGTACGTAACAAAATACACTTGATATAACTTTATAATTTAAGATATATTTTTAAAAATTCGACGTATGTTACTCAATTTTAAATCTACGTTTACTTAGAAGTGAAAGATGTTATTTCTGTTCACTTTAATACAAACCCTCAGTCAGTTATGAAAATTAACAAGCTTTAAATGTGTTGTACATACGTGTTCAATACCTGTTTATGTTGTCAGCAGGCAGCCATATATCACATTACTGATATGTACTTCACTGAACATCACACTATCATTTTATTGAAACAGAACATAATATTTTGTGAAAATTTCTCAAAGGTACATAAAATATTTTGTTATTACAATAACAGTAAATCAAAGTGGTGTATTGTATTGTAAATATTCTCAAGCTATGACAGTATCAAACTCAAAACTCCACTACTGGTATATTGAAAACATTCACAAGCTATGATAGCATTTACAGTTAGGCTTCATCTCAATACTCTACTCTGACTTCACATCTTCGTCAGACTTCTCAATGTAAAATACCGAATTTTTAACGTTTTCCACTTTCACATGCTTTTTACAGCATCTCTTGGCATAAACTGATGAAAAAGTAAACAAAAACGATATAGTGTTCGATATGGAGTATACCCCATGCCCAGGTAGCCGCCAAAATAACTGAAGATTTCAATATTCTGAAACAGTTAAGAAAATATCTGAAACCATGAACAGTGACACTTAGTTCATGTCAATATATATATATGTTTGTGTTTATTTACGATGTCAAACCATCTGGTAAACACGTTAGTTAACGTAAAAACTACATTGAAACCATCAACATAAATCTGAAACTCCATCATAACTTACGAGGAAGACAAAATAAGTAACGAAATAACAAAAAACTTTAACGTAGGAACTGAAATTTAATGTATTTTTTTAATTTTTAAGTGAGAATTGTAGAGCATTATGGATGTGATTTAATGGGGAAGATAACCACGTAAATAACTTTTGATCTTTTTAGAATAATGAGGTGGAATATAAATAAATATCAGACTGTAAACACAGTATTTTGTTTATATGGGCCAGGAACGTTGGAAGAAACTTATCTAAAATTTCAAATCTACGTAACTATATCTTAATCATTCGGAATGATTAACAGTAATTTTAGGAATAAATATGTATGTTAAAAATTTTAGTTATTAATAGTTAATATTAATAATTCGCTTTGTTAGGTATCTCTTTCTTATAGACATGAATGTAAATACAGCTACATTTGTTTTTCCAATATGAGTATTATTAAAGCTGTATTTACTGTTTTTATCACGACTGTAAACACAGGTATATTTACTGTTTCAATACGACTGTAAATACAGGTTTATTAACTGCTTCTATACGACTGTAAATACACATATATTTAATGTTTCTATACAATTGTAAATACAGGTGCATTAAATGTTTTTTTTTGTAACAACAGGTATGTTTACTGTTTCGATACTACAGTAAGTACAGGTGTATTTACTGTTTCGATATGACGGTAAGTGCAGGTGTATCTACCAATATATAAACTGTTTCTATAAGTACAGGTATACTTACTGTTTCTATAAATATATGTATATTTGCTGTTTTTACTTGACTCTAATTAGAATTTTGTTTGTTGTTCCTATATGACTGAAGTAAGAAAGATTAGAATATATGTCTGTTTAATCAGTATATTGGATAAAAAAGTTAGTTTATTTACATAATTAATATTGCTATTAGTTATTTTAGTTAGAACAATAATAAAAGTGCGTCCAGGATATGTGAATTGTGTGAAAATATATCTAATATTCCCCGTAATAAATCTCACAAATATTAGTTTAAATTATTAAAATAGAAAATACATAAGAATACGTAATTAATGAAGTTAAGCATGAGAATAAAATTAAAGCCATACCTTTCTACTTAGTTTTGGAGGAAAAATATAGTGTATTCGATCATTTCCCATAAATTAAGTAAATAATATAAATTTTAAAGCACTAACGGTTATGTAACAAAAATCTGAAAATTGTGTAAAATGACAGAAAATCCTTACCTGAAAAGTCGGATAATACTTGAATACTAAACTCTCGGTCTTGCTGTGCTCGATAGAAACAAGTAGGACTTCGTTGCTGGAAATAAATGTTATCATAGAGTCAACTGTTAACATTCAGTTGTCAGTAGTGTACCTTGTTCTGAAATAATATCATATGTTACTTATTTCATTATTTGATCATTTTATTTGTTTGTGCGAACTTCTAATGTAATTGCAAGAAATGTAGAGCAATAAAATATAATTTTACAATGGTACTTTTATAATGAAGAATTTTGTAAACTCTGACCCATATAACTTATTGATAATAAGTATTATTTTACCTGTGTTCAGTTTAAAGAGTAGTGGCCGAATAAACAATCTGACATTAGAATATTACATGATTTGTGTGTCACAGAGCCGTTTCAAGTCACATTTCAATTGTTACAGTTTATTATACGTTACCACATAAAGATGTCATTTTTGCTGCCTTTACTATAATTTCGTAATGGTTCTCTCTAGTGCCTATAGAGGGCAATAATGTCATTATTATCATTGTTATATCACTGAAGGATGTACGATAATAACGGTATATGTGCAAACAAAGGTTGATATAATGGTATTGATCAAAAATACAGACTGTTTGTAATTAATAAGATTATTTTTGATTAATTATTGATGTGGTTATGGTTGGATTATTTCGTCGACAATGAATAGTTAATACGGTATTTTCCGGTTAATAAGCCGAATCGCCGAATAAGCCGTGACCAATTTTCAGCTCTGATATTGAGGGTTTTTGCTTATTACCCCCCAATAAGCCGAAGCCATTTTTAAGAAGTGACAAGTTTCTTCAAAATGATTTCTTAGTCTCGTTTCAGCGTCAGCATGCATGTTGTGTGTGATCATTGGCGTTCTGTAGTAAAGCAGAACATGTCATATTGAGACAGAGATGGAATCAATATGTCATTCGTTATTGGCTCCACTCACTGTAATTAGGTAACCAATGAAATTCCAGAATTTTTACTGAGTAATTAAAATCACTAACCAAGGGTATAAATACCAAGGGTATGTAGTGGGAGTTTATCATTGTACCGTCAAAAGCCAAAGATGTCTACACCTGCAAAAAAAATTATGCGTTATGATGCTGCTTTTAAACTGAAAGTAGTAGAGCTAGCCATAAAAACCTCAAATATGAATGCCGCTCGCCATTACTGTGTGAATGAAAAACAGGTTCCGTGAATGTATTTTTTATGAATTTTGTTATTTCTATGAAGACATGTCATTCGTAATATGACCTTTTCTATTAATAATAAAGTTTATTCAAACTGAATAACTCTGCCGTAACTGTGAGATCGAAGGTATGATTTTGGGACCAATTTTGGTCTTCGGTATTTTTTGGTCCAAAGTTGGTGATGGGCCAATAAGCCGACCCCCAAAAATCAGGTTCAAAATTTAGGGCCAGAAATTCGGCTTAGTAGGCGGAAAATACGGTAAGTCATTTCACCTTAATATAAATTTTTATTATGTGTGTGTGTGTATTAACATCATTCGCACAGAAATACTCCATTAACGCAATATTGGTGAGGTAACTGGCAATGGTATACTTGGGTTATTTTATTATAGGATCTGTTCCTGAGAAAGGTAATAAAGACACCTTAAAAAAGAACATTTCAAATTTTGAATATAATACTGATTTTGATCTTAGAAACAAAAGTACGTAATGAGATAAATGAATCAATTATTACTTTCCCTAAATAAGGGTATGTAACTAGCATTTAAAGCTAGTGACTATCAAAAAGTAAGCAAGGGTATCACTGCCTTGTGCACCACCAGAAAGCGCTGTACCCGTCGATTTGGAAGCGCGACAGAAGAGTGAAGAATATGTTATTTCCAAAGACGATGACGTCATAGTTCTACAAATGTCATTAAAGGGCAAGTTGCTTGACTACCATGAAATTCAACCATGACGTATGAGACTATGATACACACATAATGTATCAACCTGTCTTAACATGACTATAATTAATACAGTCGGTATAAAACATTAATTTCATACATTTCTTTACAATTTATATGACAATCTTCCTGAAAATGGATACTGAAGACCAATTCACTAGTTAATTAAATTTCCTGATACTTTGTATGACATTTATTTAGATATACAATCATGACAACTCACAGTTCAACTCTTTAATTACAAAGCAAGTGCTCGTTTCAAATATTTTCAGTGACATAATTACATTAAAAACATATCTGAACACAGCTTTTCTCACAGAAAAAAAAAGAGACTGATCTATGTAAAATGCTACATTAAGGACGACGTTTACAAAAGAAGCAAGTAATTTATATTACATTTTCATGAAAAGATTTTATTCCATGTAATGTTTTTATAAATATACTGAAGAAATTAACAACAGGTGTCGTTTGTTAACAAATTCTGTAGTAAATCATTCAGCTACATGACAAATGTAATCAATAACTATTATAGAATAACAAAATAACTATATTTTTTAATCTAATTTCTTTGTTTCTTTGACATAGTAATAATTGTTTTCCGTCATACTCATTATAATAATAAATAATGGTTTACTAATTATCCACTCTTTTATATTCTAAGCAAAATAAATACTGTTAAGAATAATAAAACCGTGAAAAAAACATCAACTCCAGCAGCAAAGACAAACCAGTAAGACAAAAAAAAAATGATAGTTAGATTATATACTATTGTATAGCATGAATTATAACATGCCAATCTTAGTGGGAATGATTGTTACATAACTATACAAACTAACGAGAACAATTTGAATATTCATATTCTACAGCTTAAGAGCTTCAGGGAAGGAAAATATATCCAAACAGGGAAGATGTATCTTTTTCTTTAACAGATTGGGAGAAATTTAAAGAGTGTATCTCAAAATTAGTTTAGCTGCATGGAGCAAAGCTAATATATATATAAATGTATATGTATATATACACACACACTAAACAAGTGTACTCTATTTTATTAATAGTAATTAAAAACAGAGTAAAATTAACGACCTTAGTCAAACTTGTAACATGTTAGATCATCATGAATATGAATGGTTATATTTGAGACCTGTATTGACAAGAGTGTATTTTTCAATTTATATTTAACCAAATTAAATTTATTAGGTTCTGCCAATAAAATTTTCTGTAAAAAAGAACGACTTTATCTAAGATTTAAGAACAAACAAAATCCTTTACAATAACTGCAAAAACAATTAAAACGTTTTTGAGAAATTATTTCTAGTGTTGTTTCTTAGGTTAACTACATTTTATTTCACTTTTTTATACATCAAGCATGTTTACACTGACTTACAGCCCAATACGATAATCCATGCCCATATACCTGTTCTAGCAGATTATTAGTCGTATAGATTAAGTCAACATAAAAGAAACCTGAGGAGCATTCTCCAAAATAATTGAAAGTTTCTAGAATTTATAAATTGTACAAAACATATCCTGCACTTCAAATCTGTAACTAAATTGACCGTCCCTTGTGATGGTGAACATTGGATCTTGGCCTTCATACACCGCTTAAAATTGACGAGTTACTTGAAATACATGTCATTAAGTATCACACACAATGAAACATTAGGTTTATCATATCAGTTTCAACATTACAACCAAAACAAACTGAAGAACAGGAACTGTATCCCACAAAACAGTGCATAACAATACAGAAAGCTAAATGTACGTTCACGAAATTCACAATATTTGAAGGTACATTAGAAAATTATTTCTTATTCTAAGATACCACATTCTGTTTTTGATCTCTAGATCTCGCATATTTATAAATGTTAGAGGTATCTCACACTACATTACACTTAAAATTCAGATACAGATAACATAATATAGAAACAAAATACGCATCATTTATAAACACTGTTACCATGTAGTCATCAGTTGCTGAGCACAATTATACAGTACATTTAGGCACACCCATTTAGTGACGTCAAACATATAACCTTCAGCTAGCACAAAAATAAATCGATTCCTTGTGTCTTATTTACTAAAGATTTGTATTCCCTCATCAAAGTGGCTTATTTTATTTACGTTTATTAATAGAAGGTCCTCGACAACTAATTCTAGGAGTTGTATTTTCATTACAAGAATCTGTATATTTAATGTGTTGGTAAACCATGTCCATGTTCTGATATTCCAATACTTAAATTTCTACCAATCTCCTTTATAAAGGTATTATTACAGTCAATACATTCTACAATATAAATTACTTTTTTCTTTACAGTAATCGGTTTAATTATATTTGTAAGTATTATATTCATCTCTTTTCCTGATAAAAATAAAATTTACGTATAGCTAGAAGTTTATTCATCCTTATCCAAGTGTAATTATTTTTTGCATTAGCTAATAACATTTTTATAATCTCTGTTTTGTTTTCTCTTAGGTTTGTAATGAGCTGATGGCCAGTTCAAATACAAATCATTACGAGTTTCTTTTCTAAATACTTTCGTTTTAAAAGCATTACTAACCCTCCTAACCATGATACTGAGAAAAGATATCTGAACTCCATTCTCACTCTCCTGGGTAAATTTAATATTATGGTGTAAAAAGCAACAACAATTAGAAACTGTTTAACCATTTGCCCAGAAACTAAACTAGCAACTGTATCTCAAATGTATCTGAAAAAACAACAACATAATAATGGATTAACTGTGCTCTCAACTTTATAATTCAGCACGCTTATAAGGAAATTAGCTCGAACAGGTACTAATGGACTGCTCATACTTATTTCCTCTATTTGATCATAAAATTCATTATTAACCTGAAAAACACTTTGTGTTGTTGTAAAATTTAACATTTCTTTAAGGCCCTTTGAAAAAAGTTGTATTATTGAAGTTTCATATTGTATAAAACTAGGAAACAGCCCAGTATGGCCACATGGTTAAAGCGCTTAACTCTTAATTTAAGGGTCGCGGGTTTGAATTCCCATCACACCAAACATGCTCACCCTCTCAACCATCGGATCGTTATAATATCATGATCAATTCCACTATTCAGTGGTAAAAGAGTAGCCCAAGAGTTGGTGGTAGGTGATGCTGACTAGCTGCCTTCCCTCTAGTCTTATACATACTACTAAATTAGGGATCACTAGCGCAGATAGCCCTCGAGTAAGTTTGTGCGAAATTCAAGACAAACAAAACCAGGAAGAGCACGATCAATAGATACATTGATAAGCGCTTATGCATATATTAACACAAAATTAGAACTAACTAAAAAACTACAAAGATCGAATGTATCTAATAACTTGGTAAAATGCTGTGTATTTTTGTATTACATTCTTTCTGTAAAGCATAAGTTCTAAATGCCCAGCCATTAAGTCTATATTTATATTGGTTTAGAAAAGAAAGGTAAATATTTTGATCATTAGGACTAACTCAATATAAGCTTCACATAATATAATTATCTGATAAAACTGTCTAATGAAAACATACAACAATTAAATAGCATTGTAAGAACCGTTTTCGTGTCTGTGTGAACAAAATTGTGATTATTATCGTTGTTAATATGTGTTCAGTTGTATCTCTCCTCAGAGATTTGAGAAAAAAAATGGTGTTATTGTACAATAGTGATTAAATGCATCCATTATGTCAGCAAATACTTGACTACAGAGTTTATTAACCAGATAACAAGATTAAATATAGTAAACATTCATTATACATGTTTTGAAGTTAAATTGAACATTGGGTCAAAGTGTAATGTCTCTATGGAGTTAATGAACCACAGATGAAAATCAAAAGAATGTTTATATGGTACATAATGTTCTATGGTATAATAGAAACATCTTTGTCAAATTAGCATAATTAACTGTAGATTAAACTCTGTATATAGCCCTCAGTAACATTGCCCGCTTATGTAAAATACATTTAAAATAGATATATGCGACTTCATTCTACGGACAGTAAGAATGTTGTTGAAATGACGATTTTGATAAAATAAAGTCCAGACATCAATAACACATGTGGTAGTATGGTAATACTCTGAACCTCTTATAAGACGGCCTGGCATGGCCAGGTGTCTGAGGTACTCTACTCGTAGCAGAGGGGTTCGAATTCCCCTCTCACCAAACATGCTCGCCCTTTTAGCAGTGGGGGCGTTATAATTTGACGGTCAATCCCATTATTAGTTGGTAAAAGAGTAGCCCAAGAGCTGGCGGTGGATGGTGATGACCAGCTGCCTTCCCTCTAGTCTTACACTGCTAAATTAGGAACAGTTAGTGCAAATAGTTCTCGTGTAGCTTTGCGCGAAATTCAAAACAAACCAATCTTATGAGATAAAACTTTGAAGCATCATGTGTAAAATTAAACATTTTGTGAAGTAATTTGAACATCAAGTAAAATTAGTGAAACGTTAAATCATTGCATCATATTAAATATAACCGTTCTTTAATAAACATCTTACTGAACCAGGACAATGTCTCACCACCATGATAACAAACTCTACCTTTAAAACAAACTAACTTTTGATAATTCATTTCTATTTATAAATACAAATATTTCTTTGCAAAAAAACCCTTTACTTTGATAAAGCATAAGATGCATACTTGATGAAGAATTATAATTATAAAACTATAAAAATATGAATTATAAAATTATAAAAACTATTGATATAAAACTATAAAAACTATAAAAAAACTATTGCTATACAATTATAAAAATTATAAAAAACTATTGCTATAAAACAACAAAAATTATAAAACTAATACTATAAAAATATGATTATAAAATTACAAAAACTTTTACTATAAAACTATAAAAATTATTACTGTAAAAGTATAAAAACTATTACTATAAAACTATAAAAATTATAACTGTAAGAATGTAGTAATAAAATGAAATCGACCACTAAACTTTCTATCGCTTATAAATATTCAAGAAATACTTTGAGTTATGTTTCTACTGTAGGTAATTTCTCTAAAATTTTCTTTACATGAATTGAATAGCGATAGGGTTTTGTTTTTGTTTTTTTGTTTAAGTCTCCCTATTTCAACAGAAAAATCTATTTCACAGTTGCTTTTTTGAAATATAACCATTTCTTTCTAATAAGCACCAATTATGTGCAACAAATGGAGTTTTTGTTTACAACAATGTGGTATTTTATTCATCTTGAAAACTACGAGTTATAATTACCAAATTGCCTACCTAATTATATTCTCACATGAAAGAAACAAACTCTTAAAATGTCTTGAAAAGTAATAAAAATAAATAAAAAGACAGATTATTTGGGTGAGACACTGTCCCTATCCGTATGAAACTATCACGTATAATACGGTTATTCCATGAAAATTTATTGTACATTCGTTGATAGATTGTTTAAGCAGATTATCAATTAATGTAAATTACTTGTTCCGTTTGTATACGTCTTTAATAGATATTGTAGCTCTTTATTTAAATCAAAGTGTAAAACCTTTACTCTGCGGAAATTAATTATTTGTTAAAAATAAATGTTGTGCCAATATTAGTTTTTAATATAGTTATGTTAGTGAATTTTTTAATCAACCACTTTATTTATAATTAGAGTTTGAACAGTGAGTTCGTGATGACGAGAAACCCACTTGAAGTGAAAATGTATTTGAATAGTGAGCTTGCCATAATTGTATATTTAAATAAACGCCACACAAATAGTCCGGAATTTATCAGTTAATTATATTTCCTACCATTTCATGATGACATGATAACTCTCTCTTGACATGAAGAAAACCTAGAAATATCGAACGTTGTTCTCTGCTTTATTCTAGTAAAAGTGTTAATATCCATTTTCAGGAAGATTGTCAGATAAATTATAAAAAAAAAATGTATTTTAGTTATATATAGCCGGTATTAATTATAGTTACCAGTTACGTTGAGACTCATTGCTGTGTGTGACAAAATATCATCATCTCTGACGTCACGGCACTATGACGTCTTCATTTCTCCTTGTCTTGTCATTTTTATGGTTTTTTATATTTTTATTGCGACCTTAATTACAACTTTGTAGTACACAAACAATACTTGATACCGATGAAACATACATAAAATTTATAACTTCAAATTCTGAAAGCCAAGATACAGTCAGTGTTCGAAACAAATCATATTTTATGCTACTGGGCTAAGATATTTGTTGGACTAAACATTTTTGGATATTTTTATATAATTAGTTCAAAAACGATATTTAAATTTGTTCCAAAACTATAGATGAGATGAGTGAGTGATAACGTGTTGTTTTGTTGTTCTGATAATATTATTACAGTTCTATTAATATAATAATATATTAGTGAAATAAATAAATAAAAACATGACTAAATATATTAAGCAAATTGATAATTTCTGACAATTTCAAAAACGATGATGATTCTAACATGATTTATACTAAACCTAAGCACGTAAGGCGAGAATACATTAGACCTGTCATGAAAGTTGAGAGTATTAGAGTAATAACCAATTTATAGATATATCAAACAGGATATACATTGGTGGGTACTTAAAACTGAAATATTTATAATACAATATTTTTTGTAAAAAACATCAGAACATACAAAATTAGTGACGAAATGTGTCAGTATATATAAGATTCCTGGTAGAATGTATCACAGTATATGAAAGTACTGACAAAATATATTAGAACACTTTAAATTACTGACCACTTTGAAATCTATCATAAAATATACAAAGAAATATTCGTGCAAACTTTTGCAGAGTTGTGAGTTCTGATCAGATTACAATCCCTCTGTGGTCAATCAGATTATAAACATTTAGATGAACATTTACTCTTTGAGCTATAGATATCTGATCTGATGATACCTTACATTTAATATGTAATGAAACTTATCTTCAAATACTCCTACAGAATATGTTTCTCGCGATTCAAAGCTACATCAGCAATCCAACATGATGACACAAAACTATGGTTTAAAAAAATAGTTTTAACTGACTAGAACACTTGGTGAAAATCTTATAAAATTTCACCTGATGAAATCTTTGTTAAGTTCCCAGTTTCTGGTTTTGTTCATTGTGGAAATCCACTCGTGTAGTATGGCTGTATACTGGAAAAAAAAAGCAACAAAAAAAACCGAACGTTACTACATAAAATTTAGATGCATATGGAAGGTTTAACGAAGCATGTAAACAGAAACGATGAAATGATAAAAAGATAACACATGCTTAAACAATGTAAGAATGTGTAATGTTGTGAAATTATGCTTATAAATCGTCTGACGGACTAGCTGTGAGTCACGAAGATATTTAATACACGTCTTTTATTGTAGACTATTGAAATTAGTAAACTAATAAGCCTAATTATTCCATAATCAACAAAGTGCAGAAAATTTGTCAAATGAAACAAAAGGCTCAATAATTCTAATTATAGAGTAGAAATTAAGAAAAAGCCTAACAATTGTAACAAAAATAAACTGGATGAATCAACCAATTATTGTAATTATAAAAATCACTATGCAGACACATAACTTCACAATGTTAAAACCTCTAAGGAAAAAAATTAACGGTAGAATTTAAGCCGAGGTGGTAAATGAAAATTAAACAGTCGAGAAATAATTAATTAATGTATAAAATCGAGTTCTGTTTTTTCTAATGTTTGACAAGTTAACTAGTCGTTTCAGTTTTCACTGCTCATTTGTATCTAATTGTGAGATATCAATCAGTTGGTTTAAAAGTTTGCAATGTATGGTAAAAGAATGTTCTCTCAGTTTATTAATTTGTAATATAGTTTGAAAAATTGTTTATACACATTAACAATTTGAAAGTTTTGTTCCGATTGTTTATCAGCTTGTAATCTATTGTAAGTGTTTACTTATCAGGTTTATCAACTGGTACTGTGAGTGTTTGTTTAGCTGGATAATGTATTCTGAAAGAATATTCATTCAGATTATTAATTTGTAATGTAGATTGAAAGATTGTTTGACAATTTGTAAATATTTGATCAGATGGTTTATCAACTTGTGATTATACAAATGTTTGTCATTTGTAATATACTGTAAGTGTTTGGTCAGCTAATGTACAAATTTGTAATTTAAGTGTTTGTTCAACTGATTTATTAACTTCCAATGTTCTGTAAGTGTTTGATCAGCTGGTTTATCAATCTTTAATGTACTTTAAGTGTTTGGTTAGCTGATTTATGAATTTGTAATGCATTGTGAGAGATTATTCATTTGGCTTAATGTGATTTGAGAGATTATTTATTTGGTTTATTAAATTCTAGTGTACTATAAGTGCTTAGTCAGCTCGTTCATCAACTTGTAATGAATTATAAGTGTTTACTTAGTTAGTATGTCATTTGTAATGTAATATAAGTGTATGGCCAACTGCTTTGTCAATTTATTATGTATTGTGAATGTATGGCCAGTTTATCAACTTGTATTGTAAATCTATGGTGTTTTGGTTTTATCAACTGGTAGTGTTTTGTAAGTGTATTATCAGCTAGTTTATCAACTTATAATGTATTCGAAGTGATCAGTCAGCTAGTTTATCAACTTATAATGTATTTGAAGTGATCAGTCAGCTCATTTATTAACTTGTAATGTATTGTAAGTGTTTGGAGAGTTGGTTTATCAACTTGTAGTGTGTTATAACTGCTTGGTCAGCTTGTTTTTAAATTAGTGATTTATTGTACATGACAAGTCAGCTCATTTATAAACATGTTGTGTATTGTAAATGCACGGCCAATGGGTTTATCAGTTTGTAATGTATCATGAGTATTTGGTCAGCTGACTTATCAACTTCTAATGTATTGTAAGTGCTTGATCTAAATGTTTGTCAATTTATAATATCTTATAAGTGACTAGTCAGATAATTTATAAAGTATTGCAAGTATATTGTTAACAGGTTCATTAAATGTTAATGTATTGTAAATATATGGCCAGCTAATTTATCAATTTGTAATATATTGTAAGTGCATGGTGAGTTAGTTTCATAAACATGTAATGTGTTATCAGTGCTTGGTCAACTCACTTATTAATTTGTACTGTACTGTAAGTGATTGTTCTGCTAGTATATCAACTTATAATTCATTCTAAGGGAATATTCAATTGGCTTATTAGTTTGTAATATAGACTGAGATATTATTTAGTTGATTTAAGAATTTGTTAAATAAGCAAGTATATTGTCAAATGTCCTAGTAACTTGTAAGGCATTGTAAGTTTTTTTGGCTGGCTTATCAATTGATAATTAACTGTAAGTATTTGGTTAGTTGGTTTATCTATGTATGACAAGTTTTGAAAGAATATTAATTTAACTTATTAATGTTTTAATGTAATTTGGGATAATATATTGTCTGTTTATTAATTTTGTCAACTGGCTTTTTTGTATTGCACTGTAAGTGTTTGGTTAACTAATTTATCAATCAATTATGTGATGTAAGTACTTGGTCAGTTGATTTATCATGTTATAATGTTTCGTAAGTGTTTGATACGCTGATTAATCAATTTGTAATATATTGCAAATGTTTGGTTACCTGATTTTTGAATTTGTGATGTACTGTTATTAATAGGTCAGCTGGTTTAACAAGCTGTAATTAGTGTAAGCGATCTGTCAGCTGGTTTATGTGGCTGTAAGGCATTGTAAGCTGTTTCTGCTTTATGAATTTGTGATGCAATGTAAATGTTTAGTAGGCTGGTTTATCATTTTATTTATTGTCAGCTGGTTTATCAACAAGAATATGTGTTTGGTCAGCTGGTTTATCAACTTATAATTCATTTTAAGGGAATATTCATTTGGCTAACTAATCTGTAATATAGATGGAAAGATTGCATAGTCCGTTTAACAGTTTGTTATATAGTGCAGATGTTTGTTTAGCTGTTTTATCAACTTGTAATGAATTTGTAGGTGTTTGGACAGCTGGCTTATCACATTATAATGCATTATGAGAGAATATAATTCATCATGTAGTCTGTTTATCAATTTGTCATACAGTTTAAGTATATGGTCAGCTGATATATCAAGTTGTAATGTAATTTAAATGATTATTCAGTTGGTTTATCAAATTGTAATTAATCATAAGTATTATGTCAGATGATTTGTCAATTTTTAATCTACCCTAAGCATTTGGTTAACTGTTTATCAATTTGTAATGTATCATAATGTTTGGTTACCTGGTTTATCAACTTATAATGCTTTCTGATAAAATATTTGGCTTGATAAGTTGCAATGTTGAGTAAGAAATTGTTCAGTCATTTTAAAAATTTGTAATATATAGTAGAGGTTTGGTTAGGTGTTTTATAAATTTGTAATTTATTGTTAGAGTCTGTTTGTAATGAATTGTAATTATTTGATCATCTGGTTTATCAGCTTATAATGCATTCAGAAATAACATTAATTTGGGCAATTAATTTGTAATGTAATTTGAGAGATTATTTAGTCTATTTATGAATTTTATGAATTTGTAATGTAATTTAAATGCTTGATGAACTGGTTTCTCAACCTGTAGTGTAATGTAGGTGAAGGGATGGCTGGTTTGTCAGTTCATAAAGTATTTTAAGTGATCATTTGAGTGGTTTATGAATCTGTAATGTAATAAAAGTGCTGTATTAACTGGTTTAACAATTTTTAATGTAGTGTAAATCTTTGGCCAGCTATTTTTCAACTTGTAATGTATTATACTCTTTGTTCAGCTGGTTGATCTATTTGTAATATACTGTGAGTGTTTGTGGATCTGGTTTATCCCTTTGTAATTTAGTATAAGTGACTGGTCAGCTGGATATTCAGCTTGTAATGTATTGTAAGTGCTTTGTTAGTTTGTTTATTGAATGTAATGTAGTGTAAGTTACTAGTAATCTGGTTTATAAACTTATATCGCATTCTGAGAGTATATTCATATCATCATGTAGTTTCACATATTATTTAGTCAGTTTATCAATTTGTAACGTAATGTGGATGTTCTGTCATTTATTTTATTAACCTTTATCAATCCGTATTGTAGTGATATATGTTAAGTCTATGTAAAAATGTGTAATGTCAGAGATTGTTTAGTACACTTATAGTTGTGTATTGTAGAATTTTAAATTGTTCAGCTGACTTATTTTCATATTATGTGATGATAGAGAATCTTTGGTCATCTTATTGACATATAGCGTTGTATTTGGTCATCTGGTTTAAATGTGTAGTGAAAGTGATCATTCAACTTGAATTTGTATTTGTAATGTATTGTAATGGGTTGTTAATCTGGTTTATAAACTTTTAATGTATTCTAATAGTATCGATAGCAAGTTTGTGAAATTGTAAGGTATTGTAAGTGATCGTTCAGGCAGTTTATGAATTTTAATGCAATATAAGTGTTGGAATAGCTGGCTTAATAATCTAATGCAATATATGTGTTGGATTAACTTATTTATAATTTTTAATTACTGTAAGTGAACAGTTAGTTTGATTATTAGTTAATAATATATGTAAGGGACTAGTCATCTGCTTTATCAACTTACAATTTATTGTAAATGTCTGGTCAGGTGTTTTGTCAGTTTGTAATGTATTGTAAGTTATTGGTGAGCTATTTTCTCAACGTAAGTGAGTTGTATGTGTTTGTTCAGGTGAATTTTTACTGTGTAATGCATTGTAAGTGACTACTGAGCTAGCGTAATAAGTTGTAGGCTGTTCTATTGTAATTTAAAAGTTCTTCAGCTTGTTTTTTTTTTTGTAATGTGGGTAAGTGGCTGGTCTTATGGTTTATTAATTTGTAATATCCTGAAAGAGACTGTCCAGCTGATTTATAAATTTGAAAAATGATTGGTTAACTAGTTTATCAATGTGTGATGTATTGTAAATGAATGGTCAAATGGTTTATCAATTTCTGTTGTTTATCTTCAAGTGACTGGAACCTGGTATACTTAGCTGTAATGTAATTAAATGATTTGTCAGCTGTTTTATCAATGTGTAATGTATTTAAGAGATTGGTGAGCTAGTATGTCAACTTGTAGAGTGTTGTAAGTCGTTGGTTACTTTTATTATCAATTTTCAATGTATTGTAAGTGATTATTCAGCAGGTTTATGAACTTCAAATATATTCTATATGTTTAGTTTATTGGTTTATCATTTGTGATGTGCCACAAGTGTCTGGTCAACTAACCAATCAACCTCTAATGTGATATAAGTGATGGGTTATCTGGTTTGTCAATTTATGTGATATTCTAAATGATCTGTGATTTTTTTATTAATTTTTCATTATAAATTACAGTATATTTTCTGTAATTGTTTTGTCAGCTGCTTTATGAATTTGAAGTGTTTTGTAAGTATTTATCAGTTGATTTATGACCTTTTAATGTACTGTATTTTATCAGCAATGTATTCTAAGTGATTCACCAGTTGGGTTGTCAATTTGTAATGTAAAGTAAATGTTTGTAAGCATGTTTATCACTTTGTAATTTATTATAAGTGTATCATTAGCTAGCTTGTTTATAAATTTATATTTTGTAAATGATCATTTAGCTGATTTATTAATCTACAATGTAATATAAGTGTTGTATCAGCGATGACAAGAAAACCGACTTGTAGAGAAAAATATATATGTAAAAAGGGTCCTCTATATAAAAATTTTCTAAACCCAAACCAGCCGTTTTTATGTATCTAGGTGTTGTATAAAATAGTTTATTATTTTTAATGTGTTGTAAGAGACTGATCAGAGGATTTATGAATTTGCAATGAATTGTAAGTATTTGGTCAGCTGGTTTATAAATTTGTAATGTATTGTAACTACATGGTGGTCTCATTTATAAATTTCAAATTACTGTAAGTGACTAGTCTACTGTTTTTCAAATTTTAAAACATTATATCATTCAGCTGGAATATTAATTTGTAATGTAATATGAATGATTGTCAGCTGGTTCATAAATTTGTAATGTAAAATAAGTGTTGCATTAGCTGGTTGATCAATTTGTAATGAATTGTAAGTGACTATCTAGCTGGTATCTCAATTGGTAATTTATTATAACTGTTTGGTCAGCTGAATTATCAACATACAATGAATTATAAGAATATGGTGAGTTGGTTTATCAAGATGTATTATGCTACAAGTGCTTAGCCAGTTTGGTTTATAATTTTAAATATATTTTAACTGTCTGGTCAGCTTTTTTGTCAACTTATAGAGCATTAAGAAATAATATTCATTAGCTTATTAGTTTGTAATATAGATTGAGAGATTGCTTAGTCGATTTTTCAATTTGTAATGCACTGTAAGTAACTGGTCAGCTCATTTTGAAACTTGTAATTTATAGCAAATGTTTAATAAGTTTGTTTATCATTTATAAATTACTATAAGTGTCGGCCCAATTGGTTTATCGACGTCTAATCTAGTATATATGATGGGTTAGCTGGTTTGTCAATCAATATGGTATTGTAAGTGATTTTGTGGTTAGTGTACGAATTTTTAATGGACTGTAAGTGATTCAAAGTTGTTTAATGAATTTGTAAAGCATGTAAATGTTTCATCAGCAGGTTTATAAATTTAAAATGTAATGAAAGCGATTGTTTTGTTGGTTTTCTAACTGTTGCATATTGTAAGTGATTAGATGGTCTACAAATTTGTATTGTGGTGCTAAAGATTGTTCAGTACACTTGTCCAAGTGAAATGTACTGTCACATATCACTCAGCCAACTTATCCTCTCGTTATGTAATGATAGAAATTGTGCAGCATCTTACTGACATATAACGTAGTTTGTAGATAGCTTGATCATAAATTTTTATTGTAACATGCGTGAATAATCAGCTGATTTACGAGTGTGTTACGTATCATAAGTAATCATTCTGCTGGATTATCAATTTGTAAGTGTTTAGTTAGTGGGCTTATTTACTTGTAATGTAATGTAAGTGCTCTTTCAGCTGGTTTTACAATTTTTAATGTGTTGTAAGTGACAAGTCAGCTAGTGTATAAATATAATGAAACCTATTGTTGAGGTGGTTTATTACCTTGTAATGTAGAGTTAGAAAAATTTCAGCCACCTTACCCTCATGTAATTTAGTGTTAGAAATTGTTCAGCAATCTTATGGAAATAGTAAATAGAGTTTGGTGATCTGACTCATAAATCTGTAATGTGTTGTAAATGATTGGTCAGCTGGGTTATCAATTTGTAATGTATGTGATCATTCAGCTTGAATGTGTACTTGTAATGTATTATAAATGGCTGTCCATCTAGTTTATCAACTTATAACCTATTGTGAATGTTTGTCCATCTACTTTATCGACTTTTAATATATTGTAATGGTTTGGCTAGCAGGTTTATAAACCTGAATATAAAAGAAGTATTTTATACATATTTCATTGTATGGTCTGCTGGTATATTAGTTTGTAATGTGTTTTAAGGGCTTGATCAATTTGTTTATCAGTTTGTAATGTAGTATAAGTGATCAGTCAGCTGGATTATCACTTTGTAATTTATTGTAAGTTTTTGACTTTCTACTTTATCAATTTATAATTCATTAAAAGTATTTCATCATATGGTATAGAAAGCTTAAATGCTGTGAAAGTGATTGGTTAGCTGGTTTGTGTAACATATTGTAAGTAATTGGTGAGAGGGTTTATCAGTTTATAATGTAGCATTAGAAATGCTCAGTCCACTTATCAACATGTAATTTAGTTCTAGAAGTTGTAAGTGACTGGTTAACTGGTTTACTAGTTTGAAATGTAGTGTTAGAGGTTGTTTAGTACCATTATCCATGTTGTAGTGTAGTGTTACAGCTGTTCAATCCATTTATTCATATGTAATGTAGTTTTAGAGATTGTCAAATCCACTTATTCAGATGTAATGTAGTGTTAAAGGTTGTTCAATCCATTTATCCGTTTATAAAACAACAACAATAGAAACCATTTAATTGATTTGTCAACTCTTGATGACGAGAAACCAACTTGAACTCGCAGAACGATTGGTATGGGTATTAACACTTTTACTGATAAGAAGACAACAACAACAGGTTAACCTGAAGATGACCTAAGAAGGTCGAAACACTGATGTCTCCTTATCAGTAAGAGTGTCAATACCCATACCAGCCGTTCTGAGATACATTTCGATTTGTGAACTGTGAGATCTCCATTGTAATTTCTGATCACGACAGTTTTAACATCAGTTCTATAATTATAAATTTTTACACTTCAGATTGGTTTGCTATTATATTACAATTCTACTTTATTATATTTTTATTATCGACATATATTTACAGAATTAAGTAACGAATATCTAATATTTCTTTGAAACTGAGTCTAAAGTAGTGAGTTGAGTCTGTTTCATGAGGTTTATTGTTTATTGTTGTTAGATAATTAATTCTAGTAAGTTGTTTCAAGTGAATAGCCTCTACTTAGATGATTATTGAGTTGTACAAATTACTTTATAAAAACAGATTTTAGTCAAATCCTTTTTATATACACTTTCACTGTGTTATTTTTACATCACCTGTTTTTCTTCACTAGGCAGAGGCCAAATTCTACTTTCTTCGTCAATAGTGTAAGTAATTTTCCTGAGTAAATAAATGTTAGTTAATTAGAAATTCTTACAATACACAAAACGACTTGTCAACAAATTCTGAATAATTTTAACTAAATAAAACTTTGAATGGTTAAAAAATACATATTAAATAATTTGGATACATAGTTATTACGCAGATTGAGAAAGTACATAAATATCTTAAATCACAAATTGAGGCTGTTCACTTACTTCTGTTTAGGACACAAATTAATATCAACATTGTTGTCAGGAAGATGAACAAATCGAACTATCTTCCATTAGGTTTGAAGTGTTGTATCATGTGGTATTATGGGAATGAATTGTTATTTTTTGTTATCAGGAAACTATTACGTTTAATAGTTTTTAAATAAATATTTTATTTTAGGAAAGATAAGCCCAACAACGTGTTCACCTTCTACATCTAATAAATAATATATTGCAACCGCTAGGGGCCAACTTTTTAAGAACTTCTTTAAAAAAGGTCCATTCTTCCCACCGTTTCCATGATTACTTGGTATACTGGCTTTAGTTATCCTAAATTTAATTGAAGAGTTTGTTTGTTTTGGAATTTCGCACAAAGCCACTCGAGGGCTAGCAGTGTAAGACTAGAGGGAAGGCAGCTGGTCATCACCACCCACCGCCAACTCTTGGGCTACTCTTTTACCAACGAATAGTGGGATTGACCGTCACATTATACACCCCCACGGCTGGGAGGGCGAGCATGTTTAGTGCGACGCGGGCGCGAACCCGCGACCCTCGGATTACGAGTGCACGCCTTAACGCACTCGGCCATGCCAGGCCGCTAATTGAAGAGACCAAGATACCTATTATTGAAGTGTAAAGTTAGGTCTTAATAATTAATTACCTTACCTACATGGCTGACGACATAAACCTTCACAATAATGACGTAAGTTCATATTCTGTACAGCTTTAGCTCCACACCGATTTTCGGAATCTCCTTGAGAACAATAAGGATTAAAACATTCTTGGTAATGAGAAACCCACATGAAATAAAAATGTATCTCAGAACGGCTAGTATGGATATTAACACTTTTACTAATAAGGAGATAACACGTTTCGACCTTACTAGGTCATCTTCAGTTTAATAACCATACCAGCTGTTTTGAGATATATAAGGATTAAACAGTTGTTATTGATTAATTAATATAAGATATCACTTACTGGGGAAACTTAGATATTCATAAAGTAAAACGTAACAAATACCTGTAAGGTAAAAAATAACAATAAATATGAAGAGTCAATAATTGAAAAAACTATCAATGGAAATTTGAATCTGACAGAAGTTCAACCATTTTATGTTTGATATTGTTTTGAAACTATCTTTATATTTTTTGAAACTATCAATGGAAATTTTAATCTGACTGAAGTTCAACAATTTTATGTTTTCTGGTGATATTGTTTGGAAACTAGAGATTTTTGAATAAAAACATAACCCAGATATGACGAATGCTACACTTTAGAAAGTGGATATTACGGTTGAAGTGGCAGATATATATATGTCCATCTTGTTTGATTTATGTTGTTCACTAAAACGTTACTCTATGGTGAAAGTACACACCAAACAACAGTACCAAAATCAAAACTGTGTCATGTATAATACCATCACTCCATCGTTTAAACAACCTGTAATATTCAACTTTAAAAACTCAGACACACACTCACATAAAATAAACCTCTGGAACAGTGTTCATTACAACTTGTCATTTAGTCTGTTATATTACAGGGCTCTGCACTCTCACATATGGAGTACTTATGATATTGTCCAATAAAAGATGTTAATTATCTATGATAAATTGATAAACATTAACTTTCTTTTACATATCAATTACTTTTTACATTTTTCACTATATATATATATATGTATATAAAAAATATAGTAAATTAATGCACTTACGAAAAAAGAAATTTACCAAAAGTTATATAAGTACTTACAACGAGCCATTGTAACCGACAATATATCATTTTTTATTGAAATAATTTCGCTTGACAGTTGACTTTGTACAAGTTTGTGTCTGTATGATAACAATGAATATATTAAAGACAATAATACCTTTTAAAACATCATTTCTCACCTTCTCGTACATTTTTTCCCATTTTGTCTTTTTCTTCCAGAGTAAATGGAGACACCATATAGTCTACAACACCACATGCAGCTAACGTTGCATTCTCAAGACATTCCATTTTACACAACTATAAACGTCGAGGGTAAAACTAGTAAATACTTGTGATGATAAATATTAAAAGAATTATCTAAAACTTCACCTGACTTTATTATTTTATCGTATATAAGATTTTAATTTACCTTTATTGCTTGGGTAAGTATGTTATACACTTTTTTTAATCGTTCAATACTTTTTAAAAACACTATAACTGTTCTATCATAACTGATAGATCTGTTACAAAAATACCAGGTTTTGTGAGAAGTTATATGCCACTGTGTTTGTGACACATTGTTGTCTGACTCTGTAATTCGTAAATAACAGATTATACAATGTTTACGTAATGCTTTAGTGACACAGTATTGTATGCCCCAATGATGTCTAAATAACAGATTACACAATGTTTTCATAAAGCCAAGATGACACATTGTACAATGTCTCCACAATGCCTAAATACAAAATTAACGGAGTTTCCAAATTCGTAAGTGACACATTATGAGACATACTATGTTTCCATAATACCTGAATAACAGTTTAATTGATATCTTCGTGATGTCTAAGTGAAACATTGTTATGCTTCTGTATAACGCATAAACAAAAAATATTCAATATCTCGTTCATTTCTGTGTGATATATATTATTCTATGTCTTTTTTATGTTTTTATAAAAATTGTTTAATGTTTTCGTGAAGGAAGTCTAAATCGAATATTATTGAAAGTATTTATATCGCCTCTGTGACACAATTTTTTAAAATTTCCATACATTATAAGTGATACATTTTATTTTTGTATAATGCTTAAACAATGATTCAATGCCACTTTATTCCATATCTTTGTAATGCCTAAATAATACATTATTTAATGTCTCCTTAATGTTTATGTAAAATATTATTCAATATCTCCATAATGAGTAAATAATATATTCTTCTCTATCTTTATTACTCCTGAATAAACAGTATTCTATTTTTTTTCATAATATCTAAGTGAAAAATAAGTCTGTGTCTTTATAATCTCTAAATAACAGAATAGTCAATGTTTCCATAATGTCTAAGTGAAACATTATTCAATGTCTCTTTAATGTCTAAAAGACACATTGTTCACTATCATTATTGTTGGTGTGAAACTTAACCAAGTTCAATTTTCGAATGCTACTAAACTAAACATTTGTAAACAAAAACTTTCTCACATGTTCTTCCAAAAGTCCAGGTCTTGCTGGTGTTGTACCAATCTTATCATAGTCTGTACAGTTGGTTTGATACGGTGGTTGTAGCATCAGTGACGTTTTCTGTTGTAATCACGATAACATTGGTAAACAAAGTTCTGAGTGAGACGAATCATTGTATTTCTAACATCGAATTAATTTACTGGACATTCACAAATAAAATATTGTTTGAAAACTTGTACAAATTTACTTGTAAAAATTCACAACAGTTTCGGAAATTAAGATAAAAAATAACCTAACTTTGACCCTTTAAAATTACATTTACATTAATGATTTAGAACAAAATAAATGAATGAGTTATACCGAAGTAAACATATACTGATAAAAGCGTCCAGGCTTCATAAACTTTATATTTGGAATGTTGAAAACATTTGGTGCGATATCAGGTGCGTGGAACGTCATTAGTACCTCCTGATTCATACCGAATTCCTCTTTTGGTAGGTATATCAATAAGAGAAGTCCTGAAAACAAAAAAGAAAAAAATTATATTTCAAAGAATTATTTCCAAACTAAGAAAAGTAACATAAAAGTATTATGTTTTTACAATAAAATGTTAGTGTTTGAAACGACAAGGTTATAAACAACTGAAATCATTGCCTTTTATTTCCTTTCGTAAAATAATCCTTATCTATTAGCCTCTTATATCAAGTCAGACTTACTGTTCTCGGTTCTTAGAACATAAATACACAGTGGGCTATCTGCATTTGATCATTGCGGGGAATCGAAAACTTACCTCTAACCTACTAAAGGAACAGTTTTACTTTAAAAATGATGTCTGACTAAGGAAATTGGTTGAAACGTGTGTAAGTTTTGTTTCACTGCTGTTAAGCACAGATTTACACAATAGCCATTTACTAAACTAAAAAAATTCACCATAAAAATCCCTTACAGTTCTAGTGAGCTACGAGAGAGTGAAGAATAAATAGATAACCATCCATCATAATAATTTGGAGTTAGTGAAATCTGAGTGAGACTTAAAAGTTTATTGGTGGACTCGCAACAATACAACACTGATACAAAAACACGGAATATGTATTAAAGCGTCAGTTTAGTATTACATATAAAATCACGAATGACATAACATTTTATTTTCAATATAATAAATACTTTAAAATAACTTTAAATTTATAATACGTTTATAAATAATTATTTTATAAAGAAAGGACTTTTTATGTCCAAAGTACTTTTTCCTTTTGTATATAATGTTTAAGAACTGTATCCACATCAATTACTTGTAAAGTATTTAAAGTCAGTGAAATAAGATGCTCACAGCATTTTTAAATCTGATGTTTGTAGCGTACTTACCAAAACCAATGCCCCAATGTTCAAATAAATACGACGTAATAGTTAGAGAAAAACTTTAATACAAACACACAGTTTTATCTATTCTAATATTTAATTGTATAGTTTTTATTGTACATATATTTTCTTTATTAGAACATTCTTAAAGACATTTACTGTTGGATTCAGTAGTTGGTGCACAATGAGGATTTTTAAAGTATTTCTTAAATGCTTTCCGGACTTGTCTCCCAGACCATGCTGCATTAAAGGTGTAACAGTTGCCATTCATAGCATCAAAATATTCGGTGGCATGTTGAAGCCTATCGCAGAAAAAAGTAAACAAGCTAAGAATATGATATCAAAAGCATAAAGCAATAAAAACAACAACAACAGCTAATCCACTTAACTGGAGTATAACAGAAAACACAAAGTGTTCAGCTGTGTTTGACTACAAACTTTATACTTACAAATATCCTGGTAAGTTTTGGTTTAATTGTTACGGGTTTTGAAGGTCACAATTTTCATAAATTTAACAGTGCAAATTTTAGTCTCTTTTAGAATTTTTATTGTATTAATCAATGACATGTTACATATTTTGCTTTTTTTGTAAAATAAGAGAGACAAAATTTCTGTCCATTAAATACATATCATTTAAGGAAACGAACAAATAATAATAGAAAAAGGTGTGAAACGTATATGCTTCAAATTTCTCTTTAAGAGGTAGTTTATACTACGCAACTCAATGCATCAAAATGAACAAATGTATGAAGTTTTTCATAACTTTAAATGATATACACACTAATGTTTTTATATCGTAAAAATGCTAATTTTTGCTCAAAAATGTAGACTTTTAAGTACTTCAGTTTTTAATGTATACATTGACAAACAACATCAATTAATCAAACGTTCTCTTACAGTCCTAATGAATGTTGTGCTTTATTTGTTAATGAGTAATTTTGTTTAAAGTATAATACTAAATGAAAATTTTTTTATCA
Source organism: Carcinoscorpius rotundicauda (assembly GCA_011833715.1). Lineage (NCBI taxonomy): Eukaryota > Metazoa > Arthropoda > Merostomata > Xiphosura > Limulidae > Carcinoscorpius > Carcinoscorpius rotundicauda. The sequence continues at coordinate 86,340,405 of CM022393.1, read as the reverse complement.
CAAATAGCAGTTATTTTTCTAATTCTTCAACACCCAAAGTGTGAATTTCTCTGTGTGTGGATTTTTGTTTGGAATATTATTCAATAAATGGCGGTCACTTTCATAAATTTAATCTACCACTATAACTATTAAGATCTTGTGTTACTTCAGTACAACAAATGGCATCACTTTAGTTGCGATTTCGTTCACAAAGATTGACCTGAAGATGACCTAAGAAGGTCAAAACATTGTTCTCTACTTTACCAGTGAAAGTGTTAACAGCCATACCAATTGTCCTGGGATATATTGTCACGCCATTTCTCAGTTATCTGAGAACTAATATTTCAATAAAATCACTTTAAGGTCCGTTGATATAGTACAGTCCTCATTGTTGAAATGAAATCACTTCAAGATTTACTGGTCAATGTAGTCCTTATTGCCACAATGAAATCACTTTAAGGTTCACTGGTATAATGCAATCCTTTTGTTAGAATGATATCACTTTAACGACTTCTGGTATAGTACGGTCCTTACTGTTGAAATTAAATCACGGTAAGATCCGCTGGTGTAATGTAGTCCTTACTGTTTAAATTCATTGTTGTTGAAAAACATCTTAATTATTAAATAACACTTAATTATTATTTTAAAAGGATATTTTATGTTAAATACCAATAGATTTCAATAATCATTCAACTACGAGAAGATTTTTTTTAAAAGAACAGTTTCGCTGCTACACTTTGTTATGTTTAGCTGATTTGTAAAACTATGTTCACCTCATATTGTTTCAAACGTTAACATTAACATTGTTGGTTATTATTAAATATCATACAATATTACATACTCTTCACGGGGGTCAGAAATGGGTACTAAAGTATTGAGTGGAAATCCGCCGCTCCGGAGGTCACTCAAGTTGAGATTCTGTTAAAAAATAATTAGTTTTCTGTAGCAGGTCAAACAAATTGTACTACATTCGTAAGACAAGTACAAGTGTTAAAACATTCATTAAAAACATAATGTTTGTTTAAATTTAGAAATATCATCTGAATTGTCAGTCCGTTTTTTGATGGTTTGAAGCCTTAATATTGAAATCGTTTTCAAAAGTGATATTTTTTTATATCCGGGTGATCTATAATTATGGACAGTCTTCACTTATTTTATTTTATGAAATATATATTAATAATTTATTTGACACTTTCTGCAAAGCGAATACAAAAGATAATCGGATTTATAAAACATATAAATACCCAAAGTATGTAATTCCTTTTCACGAAAAGGGCAACTCTGAGAATTTTCAACTAGACCTAACCTACATTATATTTAATTCCTAATTATTTATTATTTTTTATCTTTATATTAATTCAAGTTTAATTAACAGCACATGTATAAATTACTCAATTTTATTTTATTCATAATTTTACATCAAATGTGTATTTAAATATCTTATTTATTTTTAAAGAGAAACAACTTTTGAAAGCAAATTTACAAACTTTATTCCTTTCTTTCCATTTCTTTCTCTGTGTGTCCGAAATTCTTTGAACGATTATCAAACATTTTACATAATAAAAACATCTATTTTCTCATTAGTCAATCTAACACTCATTAATAACAACAGTTTATAGCCTCACTTTGTTATAGAATGAATCTTTCTTCCTATTACAAGAAAACATTATCATTACAGTACACATAAACAAAGAAAGTATGTTAAACTAAGATAATCTGACAACTACTTAATAGATATGAAGCCAGCAGTTTATCACAATTAATTCATGGATATAATGTTTACTATTAAACGTGACAAATCTAAACTGTTTAATGCACTTCAATTCAAAACGACAACAAAACTTATTACGATATGCCTGTTTTACCGGTATACTATCACTTCGAAGAAGTTCCCAAATTCTTTCATCTGTCTGTCGGTATCTGTAAGGAAACCAAAGTTTGTACCTGTTTCACAAGTTATCATATAGTATAAAATTATAGAATACATGTTTATGTAATATATTTATACTGATATATAGTAAAGGTATTAATATTCCAGAATAATTTTGTTTTTATCACTAAATTTGTTTTTATTAAACCAACCTAATTTCACGAGATAGAATCTTTGTTATTCAATAACAGAAATAAATAATTTGCTCAGAATACCTTTATAAGATTAATGGTAATTTATCACATGAATATACAACTAATTCAAAAATTAAACCTAGAATGTATTACCTTTAGCAAACCCATCAATGTAAAATTGACTATAAACAGTTATTGTTTAAGAAGTCTCCCTTTTATAAACGTAAAGTAATTTTTAATTTAGTCAACACGATAAGTACTTGTCTAAATTACGTGCTAATGAAACATTTTCATCAACTGAGTTACATAAAACACAACGTCAAATTAACACTGTTGTTAATGGCCAAACCACAGCTTGTGTGCCACATGCGGCTCATTAACATATAACGTACGGCTCTTTTTCATCACAATTAATATAAAGGTGATTTTTTTTCAAGTTTTATAATTATTTACCGGGTATAAACCGAAATTCCACTGGTTTAAAACGTAAATTTAATGTTTGATGAGCAAATACAGTTAAGAATTTAAATCCTATTTTTATTGCTAGATTTAAGTCAGGGATTAAAGAAATTCTTGATCAGCCAGAATTACAGAGGAATTGAGCTGAAAAATAAATAATCGCACAAGTCAATGCTAACAATGTCAGTTTTAGTGGGCGTGGCTTGTGATCATGTGATTGTGGCGTGTGTGGCTGTGTTGCAGGCAGTGAATTTAGAGGAGTGTTAGCGGGACACTGGGTGCGTTGTGCGTGTTGGAACTTATTGTTTGTTTTCACTTTAATTTTTAGAAGTGTCTGTGAAAGTTTTGTGAAGGTAGATGGCATTATCAAATTGTAAGAAGTAAAACTGAAAATAAAAACAGAAATTTTAAGCCAGAGTGGAAGCAAGATTTTGCATTTACTGTTGAAGGAGGTAAATCTTTGTGCCTTACCTGCAATGTGTTACTCAGTATTTACAAAGCCAGTAACTTGATACGCCACTATGAAACAAATTACAAAAACGTTTTGTCCGATTATCCATGTAAATCAGAATTGCTAGAAAACAATGTAACTGTGTTAAAATCATCATTAAATAATTGGCAGACACTGTTGACAACGTTCAGTAAGGAATTTGATACAACGAATGAAACTAGTTTTGTTATATCATGAAATAATTCTCGTGCTAAGAATATAGCTAAAATTGTTGCAGTGTTAGATCCAAATAACACAAAATTCAGCGACTAATAGCACAAATACCAGCTTCACGCCGCACGACAATGCTGATGTTGTAGGCAAAATGTGAAATGATATAAATAATTGTCTTGCTTTCAGCTTAACCCTTGACGAATCTATAGACATTCATGACAACCCACACCTGACGATATTTGTTCGTTGTGTTTCCTCTGATGTAACTGTGAAAGAAGAGATACTAGACTTAATAGCACTAAAAGAAACAACTCGTGGTGTTGACATTAAAAATGTTTGTGACACAGCCTCAACAAATGTTGATATTAAACTGGATAAACTCGTCAGTGTTGTAACAGATGCAGCACCTATAATTCTGGGGGAAAATGTAGGATAAATTACACTAATGAAAAGCGATTCCAGTGTTTTTCACTGTTCATTGCATCATTCATCATGAACACCTTGTCGCTAGATACTTCAAGCATGAAGATGTCATGAAATTTGTTCGTGATATTGTCAAATATCATGCCAAGTGATGTTTCTTTCTTCAGCATTGTGAGCCAGCTATCAACCAGCAATGTCTTAAATAGGTTTGTAGACCTGTTGGAGTCTATTATTACTTTTCTTAAAGAAAAAAAATATATCCTCAACTGTGAAATAATGAATGAATGCAAGATCTAATGTTCCTTACTGATATAATAAATCATCTACAAATTCTTAACTTACCACTCCAGGGGAAGGATAAGATTGTCTCTGATCTTATTTAGACAATTTTCAGCTTTCATAATAAAAATAAGATTTCTAAAATGATAAATTGTCAAGAAACTTCAATTACTTTCCTAATCTCAAAAGGAGTGTAAATACATTCCCTGATATTGAAATAAAATATCACTAACTGGAAGAATACAAAGATAAATTACAAGGACTGCTTGATAATTTTCTAGATAAGTTTGAGGACTTGCAGAAGTTAAAGCCTTGCTTCGCTTTTCTTGTAAATCCATTCATTTTTGATGTGATCAATGATAGTTGTCCAATTCTTGAACCTGTGAAAATGGAAGTAATAGAACTACAGGAAGACCTGAATCTAAAGATGATCCATAAATCCCATTCTATAAATGAGGTCTGGAAGAAGGTTCCAGAAATAAACTATCTCGAACTGATAAAAACCAGTGCACGACTCATCTCAATTTTTAGGACAACATCTTGCTGTGAACTACTGTACTCTGTAATAAAGTTTGTGAAGTCGAAGTATTGTGCAATCCTTACAAGTCAACAACCAACGGAGCTAATTTGTACAGAGTTGACAACATTTCAACCAGGATTTCAACCACTCACAACTAAGATGTAAATTCACACCATCTCTACTAGCAGTAAATAGCTTGATAATTGTATCAATGTCTCTTTGTGCGAGAAAAATATTATGACAAGACTAAAATTTTGTAAGGTGGTATCTGATTAAAATATTTCTAATTTTAATGTTTTACATATTCCCCTCAAAGTTATGACCAGATATTTACTAAGACAAATAAACATAATTAAAAATATCTATTTTTACCTCTTTTACTTTTATTTTGGCAGTCTCATTTATTGTTAATGAAATGCAAATTTGCATATATTTTTAGATGTTTCCGTAATTCATTACCGTTTTAAATACGCTTAGTACAGTTAAAACAATAATCAGCCAAGATTTTGAAAACATTCAGCGTATATACGTGTACTTTGTGAGTGTAAAAACTGATATAAGTTAATACTTTAAAAACTACCTACATGAATAAACATTATTACGCACATGTATTTCTTAATAGTTGCATAAAATGTGTGTAAAAAAATGAGCAGATAACAATAAAAACGTGTGTAGTATTTGTTGGTCCCCCAGTGGCTCAGCGGTATGTCTGCGGACTTACACGCTAAAATCGGGGTTTCGATACCCGTGGTGGGCAGAGTACAAATAGCCCATTGTGTAGCTTTGTGCTTAATTCAAAACAACAACAACAACAACAGTATTTGTTGATGTTCTCACACATCTCAAATTTAAGCAAGTCTGGCTGCCCATAATTTACAGTTTACGGGAGGACAAAATCACTTGTGAATCATGGTTCTTGCCAAACTTTGAATAGACGAACAGATATTTCAAAACGATTGGTTCATACTAAACCACCATATGTCACGGAAAGTGATACAAATGATTAGCCCTAAAGTATCCAAGAAGAACATGAAACCGTTCTTTCTCTGTAGATGGCAGAAATGAGATATTTCAATATCTTTGAGGTGTCATCTACTTGATGTTAGTATCACTCTGGACGTTAAGTGGAACTTACGGAACAATATCTTTCTTACATATCTGTAATATATCTCTTTTCGGAGTGAAGTGTACAGTGATAATATATGTGTATCTAACCTATATAAAAGCGGTTTATGTCAGTTTCAGGTCACAATATACTTACGTAACTGTAATATGCTTCCGAACGTACTAAAATATAGAGTAACAATATACATATACATAAGTTGACAACTTGATCCGACAACGGTAATGTATAAGAAATATATGTATATGTGCGTGTGTATTAGTTTGTTATAATCAAAAACAAGTAAAAAACAAAACAAAACAAATGCTGCACTAATTAAAATGATCCCAAGGTATAAGTTATGATGCCGAACATAAAATCTACCCTCGGTTTTGGTAGTGACTGTGGTGGGGATACATCATAGTCTTAACTTCTATTTACCAATCTCACATAAGGAAATTGAATGGAAAATAAAATTTAATAACAGATATAGAAATTAAGACAGCAGGATGTGAGTGTTCAAGCCCACACCGTCCCACATCTATATCACTCTTCACTGCCTGCAGACTGTTGTGGAAAGGTGGCTGTTCTCCAAAGGAAAGAAAAAAACAGTGAAGAACGTATAGATGTGGGACGTTCTGGTTTTGAATAAAGTTTGAAATGAAAAATTTGTATCTTTGAAGATGCTTCGAGTCTGTTTTCACTTTGGCATTACATGAATGTTTTCTCTTCCGATCGGCAAAATGTACTTTGAAAATTGTATTATAAGATTAGCTGTATGTAGCTTGTAGAAAACAAGTTCAAAGTAACTAAAGTGTTTTTTGAATGCGGGTAAAAATATCTATAATATCATAAAGTTTCCCCTGACAAGGAATTATCACTTATATGGATAGTGATAATATTCTGAAACTTGGTTTAACTTCCTGTACTCAACACAGAGCAACATGTCATTAAATATCATGAAGCTATTCATCCATTTGCAGTAATAATAGTTATAATACAAATGGTTACCATGTTAGTAACTACAATACTAGCACTTACAGTACCGGTGACTACACTACAGGTAGTTACAGTAATAATAATTATAATACAAATGGTTACCATGTTAGTAACTACAATACTAGCACTTACAGTACCGGTGACTACACTACAGGTAGTTACAGTAATAATAATTATAATACAAATGGTTACCATGTTAGTAACTACAATACTAGCACTTACAGTACCGGTGACTACACTACAGGTAGTTACAGTAATAGTGACTACAATACAAGTAGTTATTATATTAGTGAATACAATATTAGCACTTACAGTATCGGTGACTACACTACAGGTAGTTACAATAATAGTGACTGCAATACTTATGGACATAATGTCTTTAATACCACTAGTTACTGAATTAGTGACTATAATACTAATACTAATGGACAGAATGTCTTTAATACTTGTAGTTACTGAATTAGTGACAAAAATACCAATAGTTATAGACAGAATGTCTTTAATATTGGTAGTTACAAATTAGTGACTATAATACTAATACTTATGGACATAATGTCTTTAATACTAGTAGTTAAATTATTAGTGGTTATAAAAGTAGTTCTTATGGTACCAGTGACTACAATACTAGTGGTTACAGTACTAGTGACTATAAAACTAGTAGGTACTATATTAGAGGATAGAATACTAATATTGAAGAGTACCAGGGACTACAACACTATTAGCTAGTATATTAGTAGATAAAGTAGTAGTACTTATAGTCACAGTGACTTCAGTACCAGTAAATACCATATTTTTTGCTACAATACTATTACTTAAAGTAACTGTGGCTAGTATAGTAGTACTTATAGTTCCAGTGACTACAGTAGTATTTGTAACTTAATGGTGGTTACAGTACCAATACTTACAGTATAGGTGAATTTAATATTAGTAGTTATTATACTAGTTACTACGATACTAGCAGTTGCTATATTAGTATATAATACTATTACTTATTGTTCCCTTGATCACAATTCTAGAAATTACACTGATAGTGACTAGAATACTATTAGTTACTGTATTAGTGGTTAGAATATCATAATTAAAGAATACTAGTAACCTCAACTAAAATACTTACTGGGTTGAGTTCTCGTACTGCTAATTACTATACTAGTAGCTACAACACTAGTAGGTACTATATAAGCGGCTAAAATATTAGTACTTACAGTGACAGTAACTCCAATGTTAGTATTTTCTATATTAGTGGCTTCAATATTAATACTTGCAGTACCAGTGGCTATAATTCTAGTAGCTCCTATACTACTGGCTACAATACTAGTAGTTACAGTAATAGTGATTACAAATTAGGAGTTACTACAATGTTACAACTTACAGTCCTAATGACTTCAATACTAGAAGCTTTTATATTAATTACTAAAGAACTAGTGACTACAATACTAATATTTACTATATTAGTGGATACAATACTAGAACTTACAGTCCAAGTGACTACAATACTGGTAGTTATTATATAGGTGGCTAAATTACTAGTAATTACAGTCCCACTGACTTCATTAGTAGTAGTAACAATATTATTGGCTACAATACTAGTACTTACAGTCACAATGACTTCAATACCAGTATTTACTATATTATTGGCTAGATTACTAGCTCTTAGAGTAACAGTGATTACAGTACTAGTGGTTTCTATATTATTGGGTACAACATTAGTACTTACAGACAAAATGACTAATATACTAATGATTACTATATTAGTGGCTACAATACTAGTACTTAAAGTTTCCTTAACTATAACACTAATGATTACATTACTAGTGCCAACAATACTAGTAATTTTTATATTACTTGCTACAATACAAGTACTTACAGTACTAATGAATACAATACTATTAGTTACTATATTAGTGCCTACAATATTGGTACTTATATTACCAGTGACTACAATACCATTAGTTATTATATTAATGACTGCAATACTAGCATTTAAAGTACCAATGACTACAATACCAGTAGTAACCGTATTAGTGGAAACAGTACTAGTAGTTACTATATTAGCAGCTACAATGCTTGTATTATAGTTCCAATGTGCTTGTGACTACAATGCTCGTAGTTACAGTACTTATAAGTACAATACTAGGGATTGCTATATTAGCGTCTATAATACAAGCACTAACAGTACCAGTGACGTCTATATTGGTAGTTACTATATTAGTGGCTACAATACTAGTGGCTACAGTACTAATGCTTATAGTACTAGTGAGTACAGTACTAGTAGTTACTATATTAGCGGCTTCAATAGTATTACTTAAGTACCAGTGACTAGAATACTAGTGGTAACAGTACTAGTTACAACAATACTATTAATTACTATAATACTAGTACTTACAGTACCAGTAACTCCTGTATTGGTACTTACTATATTAGTGGCTACAATACTAGTATTTATCAAACTATTAACTACAACTAGTAGTTACTATATTAGTGACGACAACACTAGTAGTTACTATATCAGTGGCTTCAGTACTAGTAGTTACAATATTAGTGGCTACAATATTACTTCTCACATTACTAGTGGCTACAATACTAGTAATTACAGAGCTGGTGAGTACAACACTGGTAGTTACAATAGTAGTACTTAAAGTAGCAGCTGTTACAATACTAGTAATTACTATATTACTGATTTCAATAGTATTACTAGTAACTATCGTATTAGTGGCTTAAATAGTCGTACTTAAAGTCACAATGACTTCGGTACTAGTACTCTCAGCATTTGTTACTACAATAATAGTAGTTACAGCATTTGTGATTACAATACCAGTAGTAACTACAATAACTGTACTTACAGTACTCGTTACTATAATACTACTAGTTACTATATTAGTGGATACAGTACTAGTACTTACAGAACGAGTGACTACAATAATTGTAGCAACCGTAGTAGTTATTAAAATGTTTTAGTAAATCTGTGAGACAAGATTTATTGCTCAAAATATTTGCCAATTTCAACACAAGTTGCTTTAGTTGTTCTGAATCTTCAAACTTGTGATGTGATTACTGCCGTTGTTTAATCATTATGATAACTCATGGCATATTGATTATTTAAAATTGAACTCAAAGACACAAAATGACTCATTTCTTGACAAGCACAAAGAAAGAAACTAAAATATCAAAGAAATAATTTGTGAAACCAAAAATATATTTAATAGTATACGGTGTGACAATATCAACGATATGTGGGACATACACTTAACTCCAACAGAACAACTGTAAATCTTTTATAATATATGGGACATACACTTAACTCCGATAGAACAACTGTAAATCTTCCATAATATGTGGGACACACACTTAACTCTAACAGAACAACTGTAAACCTTCTATAATATGTGGGACATACACTTAACTCTAACAGAACAACTGTAAACCTTCTATAATATGTGGGACATACACTTAACTCCGACAGAACAACTGTAAATCTTCTATAATATGTGAGACATACACTTAACTCCGACAGAACAACTGTAAATCTTCTATAACATGTGGGATAACAGGATTCAAAACAAACAGACAGAGAAATGAAGGAGAGATTCTTGGATTGCTGATCTAATCACTGTTTATCATTCTGGAATTAATTTGGATACTGGAATCAGTGATTTCCGTTTATTAGTTTCGTCTTTGACAGAAGAAAAAAACGACTGTTTTATTTTGTTATTAGGTACGAATTTCCTGAAACTTATTTAAGATGCTTTTTTTATACCTGTTTTTACAAAATTATCAGTAAAACATACTTTATTCAATCAGTCTCCAGGTGTTACCTTCTTTGACTTAAACATTTAAATATAGTTTTAAATATACACATACCTAGTCATTTCTAAAATACCATATTCCTAGCGCCTATTACCATACACTCTCGCCATCGGTTACATTGTACCGGAAATGTACAGTAATACAAAGAGAAATAAAGATTTCCTGTAAAACCGGATGTGATTCATGATGTCAATGGACACTCTCTATATTTATCACTCGTTAAATTACATCACTACTTCCAGCTTACCCCAAAATAAGAAAGTTAAACCTTTCGAAATCAGTCAGGTTATGGACTTTCTATTTTATTTTTATCTTCAAATGTACTCATACATGACATAGAATGAATATCAATAGTTTACCATCAAGTGTATCTTCGCATTACATAGAGGGAAATAAGAGACTATTACATACTATATTACATACATTGCAAATAGTGAAACATGACATTATAGCTTCAAATGTATTTATGCGTTATGGATAGTGAAAAATAAGAGTATGTTTTCAAAAGTAATTATATATGTATTCATACGTTACATGTAATGAAACATTACAATGTGTTTTCCAGGGTATTTACTTATGCGTTACATATAGTGAAACAAGACAGCATATCTTGACTGATAATTTATACATTACATATAGTGAAACATGAAAGTATATTTTCACCAGCTCTTTGTTTCGGTTAAGTTTTAAGGTTGATCGCAATGTGCGTTTGTATTATATATTTGAATCTCCTAGGCATCCTGCGATAATGATCATTAATTAGTCCCCATACTGTTCATTTATATTTGTTAAAATAAATAATTTTACCTCTTATTCTGACATACGTATTGTACAATTAATACTGACAAAATATATTTATTTGTATATATTATATGAACTTCCTAAATAAAGTGACCATCTAATTAAAAGTTATGTTATTTATGTTAATATTTATGAAATAAACCTAGCGATATAGAAACTACATACGTCTCTGAAGAACACAGAGTGACTGCAGGGAAGTTCACATCAGTAGGAATTTCTGTAGAGATGTCCATGATTGTCTGATACTCCAAGAATATTTGCAGGAACTGGAAGCTTTGAAATAAAAATCCAATGAGGCAGCCAATGAAAATTAACTTCTTCAGTAAATCTTGGTCAAATAGTTTCTTCACTGTGTATGACATTTGAGATGTTGGTTGTTCTGTTTCTGACAAAGTTCAGGAAAAAATGTATTTTTATTCCTAAATATCAGATAAAAACAATTAGATCCACACATAAATTAGGATTTCATTTTTTTTTAAATTAAGTATAGACGTTTTAACTATTGTTTCCTATTTTCGGATTACAAGGAGATTGTAATTTTATTTTTTTCACTGAACTTAAAGATTGTTACCGATTATTACAGATAGAAGTAACCGTCAGGTTATTACATTAAAACCAGACTATAAATATGGATATTTAGTCAACTTAAAGAACGTGATTATTTTAGACTCGTTAAACTGCTAACTATTTCAATTCAACAATCTTCATAAGATGGATACCAAACTATAAAGAATATAAATAAACTGTTTAAACATTGAAAAGTACCACGAATGAACAAGAAAGTTGAAATTTACATTTCATATTTTCTTTGGGACATTTATCTTGATCTGAGACTACGACGTGTAAAAATATAGTTTAGTTTGTTACATGTAAACAACTGTATTATTGCAAACTAATTGTTTTAATTACACAAAAACTACATTTTTAGAAGCTAATTACCAGCTATTACATGATTATAAGATAGGCATCGTGATTACATAAAAAGTTACATCACTATAATTTATTTGACAGTATTACATAAAAGTAGCTACGTTACTTTAAGATAGTTTACTTTTTTTCACATAAAATAATTATGTTTTAAAAAGGATAATACACATTTTGATATAAAAGTAGTCACATTATTTTAAGCTAGTTAACGTCATTACATAAAACAACTACATTACTATAAGCTAATCGATGTTATTAAATAAAAACACTTTTGTTATACGTGTTAACGAAAGTATCTTAAATAATATCTCCAAAATCTTTCTCCCTGGCTACAAAATTATATCTAAACCTAAGAACAAGCACAGTAGTGGGACAGCAGCCTTTTTGTAAGACAATAACTTAACGTTCATTGATCACAACACGTTCATCTAATACTAACACATTATATATCAAAGCGAAACTCTATCTTTACTTTATGTTATCTCTTCCATTTGTCATCCAAAACAGCTGCGGATAGTACTATGTAATTATTCTTATAACGGATGAATAATCAGAGTCGGCTGAATGACTTACAGTCATGTGAAAAAGTTAGAACACCCTTTGAAAGCCTGTGTATTTTTGTAACATTTTTGGATATATAGATATTTACTCTCACTTTTAACAATACTGATATATTATAGGAATATAATTAAACAAATAAATATTCTAACTTAGGAAAAAGTTAGGACACCCCCACATTTCTTCCCACTTAAAATAACTAAACTCACACACGGGTGTATCACACCAGGTGCACATGATTAAAAGATCGTTACTCAGCAATTTGAATGAGGCTTGCCCTGTTTAAACCTCAGACATTTAGTTTGGAGTACTTCTGACTGTTGAAGTGAGAGTGAGCACCATGGTGAGAGCAAAAGAGCTGTCTGAGGCCTTCAGAAAGAAAATTGTAGCAGCTTATGAGTCTGGTAAGGAATTTAAAAAGATTTCAAAAGATTTCAAAATCAGCCATTCCACTGTCCGGAAAATAATCAACAAGTGGAGGGCTTTCAAAACAACTGTCCAGGTCTGGTTGTTGAAGCAAGTTTACCAAGAAAGCAGACCGCTGTATGCTAAAAGAGGTCTCCAAACACCCTAACATGTCATCACAGGACCTACAGCAGGCTCTGGCTACTGTCGATGTGAAAGTGCATACCTCTGCAATCAGAAAGAGACTGCACAAGTTTAACTTGCATAGGAGGTGTACAAGGAGAAAACCTTTGCTCTCTTGGAGAAACATCAATGTCAGACTGAAGTTTGCCAGAGAAAATGTAGACAAAGACCAGGACTTCTGGAATAATGTTCTTTGGACAGATGAATCCAAAATTGAATTATTTGGACACCAAAACATAGGACATGTTTGGCGTAAACCGACTACAGCATTCCAGGAAAAGACTCTCATGTCATCTGTGAAGCATGTAGGTGGAAGTGTCATGGTTTGGGGCTGCTTTGCTACAGCAGGACCTGGAAAACTCATAATCATAGAACCCACCATGAATTCTAATGTGTATCAGAGGGTGCTTGAGGATCATGTGAGATCATCTGTACGAGAATCAAAGCTGAAGCTTTAATTTATTTATTTACTTAGAGTTACTCTTTTGTTCCTGCAGAATATTTAGAATTTTATCTTTTAAAGCTTTTTCATATCTCATTAGTATAACTCAACTGCTCAATTTACAACCGATAATTCTTGTCTTTGAAAATTTATTTATTTATTTTTAAATTTGTAGTCAAAATACCGTTATTTTTATCTTCATATGCAGCAAAATATCGAACCTAAATGAAAAAATGATCACTTGAATCCAAATATTTTTTTCCAATCTCTTCCCTCTCGACCATTTGGTCATTTCTCTATTTGAAATTAATAATAAATTTAAATTAATATTTGTTCTAGTGAGTTTTTTGACCTTTTGGCAAAAAAAGGCATCCAGAACAGTTTCCAGGAATCTTTTTCTTCATGCTTTGACTATAGCATTTTCTAATGTGTATGCCAGAAATTAAAAAAAATCTTCATAATTATGACTTCATTAAAAGCTGTAATCTTAAGCTCGTTTTAAATTTTCTCACTAATTTCATGACGTTAGAAAAACACGTATTCAAGATTTCGTGACAGAAATTAATAAAATCCCCATTACCGGAGTGCTTTCAAAGGGTGGATATTTTTTCTTCATAGTCAAATCGAACTTAGATTATAGCGTTTTTATCCATCACTAATATCATTAGCATCATTGGTCTGTAACGTTTTCAAATTAATTTTGTTTATTTTATATCCACTGATAGAAACACAAATTGCTATTAACTTTATTATCCCAAACTGAAACAGTATGTAACACACATTTTTCATGTAAAGCCATTCCTCCTCTTCCTTAATATTTCGTCTTTATTATATAGCCTGTAACAATGTATATCCAAACATTTCTGTCATCAACATAATTCAAATGTATCCATGTTTCAGTTATTCCCAGTACTCCAAAAATTTGCATTCCTACTAATGCTCTGAAGTAATCGGTTTTATTTCTTATACTTCTTGTATTACAATAGTAACAATTAAGCCTCTCTTTATATTTATTTTTGCACTCATTTCATATGCTAAACTTTTCTCTGTCTCTTATTCTCCTTGTATCTGGTGTTCCTGGCGCTTACCACTGTCTAATTCTAGTTTGAATTTTTCCTTATAGATGGGTTAATAGCATTGGTAAACAAGCTAGTCCATATTTTATAGAAATATATACCATTCATTCCAAAATGCTTCTTTCTTCCACTGAACTGATCTCATAAATCCAACCAGCATATCTTCTTGCTCTTACATACTGTTTTAAGCCTAGAAACTAGCCCTAGTGAATTACTTTTAACTTCATCCCCACAGTTTATCATGAGCACTAGACCTTCCAAAATTAAGCTGCAGCCAATTTTCTTTTAACGCTTTTATTAATTCTTTGTACTTATTAATTAGCTCCTTGACCTTTCTTTCCCTTCATGCGCCTCCAAATCTTCATTTCTACTAACCTCCTTTACTATACCTCCTTATCCGTCAGTTATATCCTCCATCTGTGCCCTGGGTAGCATAGTCTGTTTTTTTCTCTTAATTACCCCACAGGCAATTCTATCCACGTGTCCTTATCACCTATAACTATAACCTTCTTATCGTCCATATCCTTCTTTAACCCTTTTATTTTCCTTTTCTCCAACGAATAAAATTTGTTGCTGAACAGAATAGGCTCATTATAACCAAATTCAATACTTTGTACACTAGAGATGTTCTTTTTATCTTCCTAAATATCATTGTTAGCAGATATATCTCTTGCATGTAAGTGCTTAACTCCTTCTGGAAGTCTGCTACCATTTCGCATAGTCTATATTTCTCTTTATCAATTGACTCTACTTCAATTATGATGTTTTCAACTTTTGTAACCTACACATTCTACAAAAAGTTGCATATCTTCAGTACTAGCTTCCTTTTAAAATTATATGTCAATCCCGAGTTCCCAAATAAAACCCACACATTGCACCAATAAACTGTGAACGTTTCTGTACTAGTCTTAACCATTGAATATAAATTTATAGCCTGAAAATCTTATACTAGATAACAGCAGTCTATTGTTAACACTGTTACTCTCAAACGTAATGTTTGAGAACCAACATTATTTTTCAATCACTACTTTATATTCACATTAAAGTTTTTCATCATGTTAATGTAATTTAATAATTTATAACAACTAACAATGTACGTAACGTTAATAATACAGTATGAATGAATGGGAATTCATTAAATGCTATGGTTTTAAAAGAGGATCTTGGAGGTCTGACCTAAAAATCACTGTTTGAACAGTGTTTTGTAGCTAGCAATAGGTCTAATAGGACCTTGGGTGGCATCTATTGAAATATTGAATGTAAGACGCAGGATAGTAATGTGACCTTATAAATCACTTGTAAGCCCTCATTTAGTGTACTGTGTGTAGTTTGGGGCTCCACACCTCAAGAAGAACATTGGATTGAGACGATTCGGAGAAGAGCCACGGGAATGATACCTGTGATAGTGGGATTGTCTTATGGAAGAATTTCAACCTCCAAACTATTTTCTCTGGAGAGAAGAAGGGTAAGAGGGCATTTGACTGAGATAATTAAAGTATTGATAATATGAATCCATCGAATTTGCTTTGTTTTTAACAATAATAACAGTAGAACATGGGGTCTTGACTTTCAATATTGGCAGAGTAGGACTCGTCTGCAGTTGAAACAGTATTTCTTTTAAAAAAGGATGATTAACTTTTAGAATGAGCTAACTCCTAGGATGGCGAAGGCATAAATCTTAATTGAGTTCAAGAACTGTTTGAATGAATACATGATCTGTATAGTGTGGCTATAGTTGGGAGCTGGAAAGGATATCCTTGATTGGTTTATAAGCTCGATTTTGTCACATTAATATTTTATGAATGTCTGAATTATTTAAGTAGCTAAATTATTAGAATATAATCGAACTTACTGAATTAAGAGAATACATAATAACAAGCTATTTTACATTATTATTAGCTAAACGGCATTTTTACGTACGAAAGACAATTACTTTATCACTGGCCAAATATGTTAAGGCGTTCGAGTCGTAATCCGAGGGTCTCAGGTTCGAATCCCGTTCGCCCCAAACATACTCGCTCTTTCAGCTGTTGGGGCGTTATAATGTTGGTAAAAGAGTAGCCCAAGAATTGGCGGTAGGTGGTGATGACTAGCTGCCTTTCCAACCAGCATATCTTCTTGCTCTTACATACTGTTTTAAGCCTAGAAACTAGCCCTAGTGAATTACTTTTAACTTCATCCCCACAGTTTATCATGAGCACTAGACCTTCCAAAATTAAGCTGCAGCCAATTTTCTTTTAACGCTTTTATTAATTCTTTGTACTTATTAATTAGCTCCTTGACCTTTCTTTCCCTTCATGCGCCTCCAAATCTTCATTTCTACTAACCTCCTTTACTATACCTCCTTATCCGTCAGTTATATCCTCCATCTGTGCCCTGGTGCTAAATTAGGGACTGCTAGCGCAGATAACCCTCGAGTAGCTTTGCGCGAAATTAAAAAAGCAAACAAATTTTATCACATTTAGTCGTCACTATTAAATAAGAAAAGCAGCATTATGACACCAAAATTATTATATGCAGCTGTATTGAATAGAAGAACTAACACTATTACAATATAATCGAGTTTTGTAATTAAAACAACGACGTTATTACTAACTAATCAACGCTTTGGATAAAAGAAATTATATTATTATAATCTAATGAATGTTTTTACTTTAAAATACCTAATTTATTATAACCTGAACGCATTATTATATATACTTTATTATAAATGTACAGTATTTGGACAATATTATGTCATCCTCATATAGAAGTAGCTTACACTTCAATACATATATATAGTATGAAACAAAGAGTTTAAATTTCTGCTTCATAGCTCAGTATAAGCATCTTTACACCTGGGGTGGTTGTAGGGAAATTTGTTGGTGTGAATGAAATAAACGTAGATTAATTAATCAAATGTCTGGAGTGTGTCTTCATTCACATAAACATATTACCACTAATAATTGTCGAAACCTTCTATAAAACCACCAGAACAAAAATCCAAAACTCAACTCAAAAACAAAATTCACATTAATACACCAAACATCAACACAGCATTACACTCTACCAAGTTTACCATTTATACCTGACATCAGTTGAGAAATAATCAATAATTGGAGATAATTTACAATTAAACATAAAATTCCTGCTAATTTCAAATTCACTTAAAACTTGGCTCTAAACAAACTACCAAAGTTATTTATAAAATAACTGTCAAGAAATCTACATTGGAAAATCCGGTAGAAAATTGGAAACAGATTCATGAAACATAATAAAAACCCTCCAACGTTTATTATCATAGCAACTTCAAATAAAATAATGTGTATAGGAAACACTGCAACTTTAAACAAAGACCCAAACGTCAACAAATGTAGGAAAGGAAGCAACCTTAAAAAAATAGTCCTAGACTAGTCCAACACTCAACGGTGCCAAAATACCTGTAATAAGTTGTAAAGAAGTTTCTGGTTATGTGACTTTATGTACCTGTAAATTACTTATACATTGTATGTAAGAAAATAAGGATTGCAAAATCTTACCAATAAAATTTTCTTCATTATTCGGTCAAGTTGTTTCTAAACTTTTAAATTTTGAATATAACTCACTTAAACCTCTTAACATGCCCAGTAAAATATATACATACGCGCCAGAAGCGGTATGTCTTTACCATTATTACAAAATAGGGTGCAGAATTAATTAATGTATTAACGAGCTTGACAATGAAAGAAAGACACGCCAAATACAACCCAAAGATGCACTTGATTGATGTTGAAGAGATGTTTGAATCGACGCTATCATAGCAGAGAAAATAACTTGAGAATTCTTATTTGAACTTTGTTAAAAACTGGACACGAGATCCATATCACAAACAAGCGCCAATACAGCAGAAAGAAAGATTCGAAGAATTTTCATGTTAACTTAAAGAGAACTTCAAAATAAAGGGTTAACCGGAACTTGATGCAGAATTAATGTTTTCAAAACGAGGATAAAACACAGGTAGCTGAGTTATCGTCTTATTTTATGACCAATCATTAAATTATTTTTGCTTTTGGTTCTGAAGATCACAAAGAGTTGTCAAAATCGTCCAATTAAGTAAATGGTATACTTGTGGGTGGACGTGGTAAACATAGAAACTCATAAAGATATTAAAGGGAATTTTTATAAAAACCCTTGTTCTTTCCCCAAAAGTCAGTTTGTAGCAAAGTTTTTATAAAGTCACAGATGAATACTGTTGAAGTCTGGGCCAGCTGCTTGATTTAAGCCTATGATGGTGAGTTTTTTATGGTTTACTGGATTTAATAAGTGATTTAAAAGTATTATAACAGAAAGCATTACATTAGAAATTGAAGTAGGTTTTGAATATCAGGCAAAAAACGATTTTTTTATTCTAACATGTTAGTGACATGTGTTGGGTATTAATATATGATGCAATTTGGTGCTATTTTCATTGCAATACTGGTATATACTTTACAATTCCAATATTGTATCAGATATTGAAAGAAGATGGTCGAATTAGCATATAAGTTAACAAAAATAAGTTGAAAATAGCACTATTGATAATGTGTGTGTAAATATATATATTTATGAGAAGTAATTCTTAAAACGATAAATATATTTGATTTGCATTGTCATACCTTGTTACCATAAGTTACAATGATAAACATTTGAAATTCCACTTCAAAACATCCAGAAGTTTCTTATTTTAAGTATTTATAATTCATAGATTAATAAATTACTTGTTTAATTATTAAGATGATAAATGTGATTTATAGTTGAAACTAATCATATCAGTTTTACCAGTCATATCAGTTGTTCATGAATATTCGGCCAATTTCGGGGGAATTGTTAAAAGTACTCAAGAGCTTAAGAAATGCAAAGCAAGCGTTTTTGTTCTCAAGAAAATATGTAAATAACACATCAACTTTGAAAGGTCATTAAAAAGTCAGATTGGGAAAAACAAGCTGAAAATGGGTCACGTTTTAAAATCTTATGATTTATTTTTATTAAACTTGAATAGCCCAAGTCACATTCATCCATCAAGGTTTAATTGTATGACTTATCTCAAAATACTCGTATGTTAGAACTTATACAAACTTGTCCTTAGCTCACCTCAGTTACTCTTGTTTTCTGCTGAAATAGCCCCCACCCCAGTGGCACAATGGTATGTCTGTGGACTTACACACTAAAAACCGGGTTTCGATACCCGTGGTGGGCAGAGCAAAGATAGCCCATTCAGTAGCTTTGTGCTTAGTTCTAAACAAACAAACAAATCTTCTGAAATAATTAAAGTGTTTATTTTTTCTTAAATCTTGCACAAATGTAAGTAGGACTGTAATTAAAACACGAGAATCGCAGTTGAAGATTAAAGCAAGAGATCGGTTTCACCCTTCATAACAAGCTTAGCTGCTGTGTATTGAGCATTACGTTCTCGTCAGCGAGTCGTTACTGTGATATTTATAGTCGACCTTATTATTAACAGTGGGATCCCACTATCAATAGATAAACATGATAGTTTTTGTTATTTGAAAAGTATTTTAGAGAACAAGTAAAAGTCAATTGATAAAGAAACTGTATCATCACACATAAGTAACATCATTAGAAAACCATAGGACTTCATCAAGACCGAACTACAAGAAACAAGAGTTTATCTTGGTGTGACAGCCCATGCAACTGAAGTGAAGAATTTTGCCATCCATCTGTTGGGTTGTAGTAGATTCATATGTTCCAAAGAAGCGTTTGAAATCATCGGTGGCTAATATGTAATAAAAGCAAGTAGGACTATGTAATATCTGACAAAGTATCAAACATGAAGAAAACATACACTGTGTGCTTTCCTAGAACCATTGAAAAAGATGTTGGACGAAATAATGTTGATGATCTTGATAATAACATTTTATGGGAAGAACTTCAGGAAAATATGCAGCATGACACTCACCAAAAACTATCGAAAACAGTGACTGCAATGTTATTGACACACCCTGCCATTGGTGGTGTCAGATGGGCTAAAGGGAACGAAAAAACTTTACCATTAGTAAAACATTAAAATCATGCGTATTATTGCATTTCAAATGCTGTTTTAAAAGTGTATTTAAAATGTTTTTAAGGCCAACAGAGATATTTCTATTTTTAAATGCACCAGATGCAACTGTCTTAAGATCAGTTAAATCTGCAGTATGACATGGCCATTAAGTGAAATGGATGAACAGCTATATAAAGCGATATATTTTAGAATCAGAGAATGGAACCAGTTGCAAGAACTAGTTACGGTCTTAGAACCTTATCTGAAAGCAAAAACTTGAAGAGAGAAAGTTGTCAGGATAAACTCAGTTCAATATTTTGTGTTGTCAGTGATGACGAGAAACCCACTTGTAGATAAAACTATATGTATAAAAGGCTCGTTTGGGTTCAGACATATTTTATGTAGAGGAGCGAACAACGTTTTGACCTTGTTTGGTCATCCTCAGGTTCACAAAAATTGTTCAGTGATGAAAGAATCATTATTCGCCCTTATTGGGCAAAGCTTAGTGAAAAATATTGTCTTTCATGACATTTTAGACTGTAACATTTTGCACAGATAAATTGTATCCTCTGAATTCCATCTTCCAGTTACTAACGTCATACACTGTGATGCAGAAATTAATAGGGATCGAAAACTGTAGCTATTCCAAAATGAAAGACAGTGTATCATCACGACTTAGAAAAAACATAGTGCACTTTGTCTCTTGTCCACCAACATATTTTATCATTATGACTTCACTTGTGAGTTGGATAAAATGATTTATGACTAAATTTGATACTTTTAAAAAATGATATGTAACTTGATATGAAGTGCAAAATATGACTTGTTATCAACTCTGTTTTTCGACAACGCAACTACGTTACTACGATCCTGTCATTTGTGTTTCACAGAATTGCCTCCATTACCACAAGTTAATAGAAGTTAGTACATACAAACAGAAATCCGTCCAATAAAAAATAGAATATGAATCGTTATATCTAAGCATCAATTTTTGAAATATTTTAAAAACTAATTACTTTAAAATAGGTTTTAGAACAATAAACAAACTTTCAGACAGTAGTGGCTTCAAACACTTGTATTAAACCGATAAATCTTTCACTGTTTTGTTTCCAAAGCACTGTCAGTTTGTTATTAACAAAAAGGATGAAAAAACATTGAGTGTAGCGACCAAATACAGATGAAATATTATGTTTCTAGTTTATTTGGAACATTTTATTTTATTTTAATAAGTGATTTTTTTCGTTTCACATTCTTTTCACACAGGCTATTTTTTCACTCCATGATTTATTTAGTACACGGTAGAGTTAGTTTCAACACTGCTCTTATCTACGTTTTTCCTATTAGTTTTACACATCATTGAATATTTAGTAGAACTAGTTTGTACCAGATTTTTTTCCAAAATTGTATATTTGTGGGTAGTTACATCCATGATATTATACTAGTTTTTCCCCCAAAAACTTGTATTATGATTGATGACCACAACTGTTTTTAAGACCTAACAAAGAAAATATAAAAACAATAATATAATATAAAAATCGGTTTGAATTTCACCTAAAGCTACACGGGGACTATTTTCGATGCATGTCCGAACACTTGGGTCTCTCTTTCAGCAGCTGTTAGTAGGATTGACCAGTACGATGAAGCATTACCATGGGTTAGAGGGCAAGGATATTTGGTGAGACGAGCAATTCGAACCCGTAACCTGCAGATTTCGAATAGAGTCCCATAACCTTCTTGCAGGTGAGGTCAATATACAAATGTTATTTTCTAACAATGTAAAGTTTACCGATTTCATTTTCAAAAGATTGGAGAAATATGTGAATATTCCAGCCCCCTGGTGGCTCAGTAAAAAGGCCTTGTGACTTAAATAGAATTTCAATGCTCAAGGTGGCTGTAGCACAAACATCCTATTCACATAAAATTAACAAACTGTTAAATCACTTTTATACACAAGTTATTGCGTCTGTACGTTGACGTTATTCTGAGAAGCATCCTAACACTGTTTACAAGTTTAAATAATTATACGCTCATATTTTCTTCGTAGGAATATTTTTGAGCAATTTAAAGTCAATAGTTTTTCCGATCGATAACGTTGCTATTCGAAATTAATGCTGTCAGAGTGACGTAACTGTTCTGTTCGTGTGTTAGCCAAGGGAAACTTACCTTCTTGTATAAAGTGTGTGATTACTACCGAAGTAAGCTGGTGTTGTCTTGTTCGTTTAACCTTGTACAAAACGCTGACGTTTCCCTGTAAACAACATTATTTATAGGTTCAACAAAAATCGACAGTTTAGTACGCAGTAATAGGAATTACTCTGCGCAGCTTTCCACCTTTTTCATTTTGATAATGGTTTTCTAAGGTTGTATGTCTGTAGTGAATTTTATATCATTTCAATCAAGCCATGTAAATAACTGACAACAGCTGGTAATAACAAATGTTGAATATAAAAGTTAATTAATGTATTATTGAAACTCTAGAATTTTGTTTTTATAATATTTCCGAGATATAATTCTACAAAAAGATAATAAAGTTATGAAATAATATATATTGGTTATTTGTTTCATTTAATTTTTCTTTCGATTTACGATTAAAGAGTTATTTGGTTGATTCTACGTTAAATTTCACTTTATGAACAGCACTAACCATACAGATCACTCAAAGACTTATCCATCCTGGTCAAATTCACTCTATTAATATGACTAAATATAAACACCACAATATCATTTTTCGACCTAGATTAGCTTCTGTTTGTCAACGCTAATAAACATACAACATTTTGAAAGCCTACAAGTAGCACAGCATAACACTATTTCTTTTGTAATTAAATCAAATCCTAAATAATGACTTACATTTCTTGTTATTAGCTTGGTACTGCAACGACAATACAATAACTTCAAGATTTATTGTTCAAGGTTTTTCAGTACTAAATTATTACACTTTATTTTGTAAAAGAACTATTATTTCACTCATAGAGTAGATGACTGCAGGCTTGAATAACCTTTAAAGGAACAATATCATGCTTAATTAAAACATATAATTCTAATACTTTGACTTTAAACAATAATTCACATGGTCAATAAAGCGTTTATTGTGTAATAAATTTCTACTCATTTGTGACAAAATAATTTACACGAGACTTCTACATGTCCAAAGCGTTATTTTAAAGACTGTGTGTAGCCTAATCATCACGTCTGGATTAACTTATGTTAAAATTCATTATATGTACTAAATTTACTAAGTATACCGTATTCCTGTATTTTTTAAATAACTATTGTTTGTTGGTAAATGTACTCAACACGAGAAAGTGAAATTAAGTGTTCATTTGAACACGTAATGATTCACAAATCACACGTGCCATTAATCACCCAACACCTAAATATAATAAATGAACGAACTACTGATTTTTAACATTTAAAATACCACAACATTCAAATTGGCTACTGTCAAGAAACATTCATACTTTTATCATAAGTACTTTCTGTCATGAAAATAAATAATCTGTATCTGGTGTCAAACTAGAACTCAGTTACTTGGACAACACATGACGAAATGTAAAGCTTTCTGCTACAGCGGGACTGGTACGTTACCAGTCATTTATAAAAAAAAAAATATCCACAACACCTTAAACGAGTTGACAACCATGTTCATAACAGAACTTTCAGTTATTAACCACGTTATTATTTTTCGACTATTTTAGAACCTACATACATTTTCACGTGTATTACTAATTGTAACTTACCGTAACATCGATTATCTTTCATTGACTGTGACCAAGTCCTACAGTGAAAAATATATGTGTAAAAACGGTTCGTTTGGGTTGAGAAAATTTTTTTGCGTAGAGGACCTAACAACGTTTCAACCTTCTTCGGTCATCATCAGGTTCACAAAGAAAGAAAGAGGTAACTGACCGGAAGCTGACCATATGTTTGAAAGGGGTTGAGTAACTGAGTGTCGGAATGTAGAGGGCGGTATTCGATGTTTGAATATATAATCTTATATTATTTACTTTATTATTTTTAATATAGATATAAAGGTGCTATTGGTTTATTTTGGGCTTGAGTTGTTGCATAACTAAGGCTTCTTTAATTTTGCGTTTGTTTGTATTTGTTTACATTTTCTCAAACTAAACCAGCCGTTTTTACATGTATACTTTTCCCCACAAGTGGGTTTTCTCGACATCACTGAAGTTCTACAGTGTTCAGTATGTTTATTGATGTTACTTAAGTGAACTCTAAGAGATGTTAATCAAGATGGGCAAGTCCAACAGTATTTTGTGTGTTTATTTGTATTAATATAGTGAACTTTAATATAGATTATTTGAGTATGGACAATTTGTACTGTACGGTTCATATCTTTTAATTTTAATAAAGTGAACTTCAAGATAAGTTGACCAAGATGAACAGTTCATATAGTGTGTAGTATATTTATTAAGGTTAATCGGGTGAAGTAGAAAATAGATTGACCAAGATAGAAAAGACGTACAGTGAATTGTATGTTTATTGATGTTAACAAAGTGATCTCTAAGATACAATGACGAAGATGGACAAGGCCTACAGTGTATTGTATGTTTTTTTTATCCTAATAATGTGGACTTGAAAATAGATTAACGAAGATGAACAATTCGAACAGTTTGTAATTTGTTTATTGATGTTAATAAAGCGATTTATTTATTTATTAATTTTAATAAAGTGAACTTGCAGATTCGTTGACCAAGATGGACAAATTCTACAATGTGTTTTATGTTTTTTGATGTGAATAAAGTGAACTTGGAAATAGGTTGATCAAGACTGAAATGTTCCACAGTGTATGGTATGTTTATTGATGTTAATAAAATGAACATGAAAATATTTTTACCCCAATGGATGAGTCCAACAGTGTGTTGTATGTTTATTGTTATTAATAAAGTGAACTTAAAAATACATTTACCAAGATAGACAAGTTGTACAGTATGTTGTATGGTTTCTTATTTAATAAGGCGAACTTGAAAATAGGTTGACAAAGAAAGACAAGTTCAATAGTATGATGTATGTATATTGATGTTGATATAGTGAACTTCAAAACTGGTTGACCAAGATGTACAAGTCAAATGGTTTGTTGTATTTTTATTGATGTTCATAAAGAAAACTTTAAATAGTTTGATCAACATAGACCAAGATGGATAAAACCGAAAGTGTGCTGTACGTTTTTTGATGTTAATAAAGTGAACTTAAAGACAGGTTGACCAAGATGGACAATTCATATAGTGTACTATTTGTTTATTGATGTAATAAAGTGAATTTAAAGATACCTTGACCAGGATATTCAAGTCCTGCATTGTGTAGTATGTTTTTTGATGTTAATAAAGTGAAATAGAAAATAGATTGACTGAGATGGAAAAGTCTGACAGTGTGTTCTAGGCTTATTGGTGTTAATAAGGTGAACTTGAATATAGGTTTTTCGAGATGAACAAATTCTACAGTGTGGTTTATGTTTATTGATGTTAATAAAGTGGATTTGAAGATACATTGACCAAAATGGACAAATCTTACAGGATGTTTTCTGATTATTGATGTTGATAGATTGAACTGAAAGTAGTTTAATGAAAACGGAAAAGTCGTTACGTGTGTTGTATGTTTAGAGATGTTAATACTAATTTTTAATATTTTCGACTCCAGAACCATAAATTACAAACTTTTTGTTAAAGAAAAATCTTCTCCTTTGTTGTTTGTTGCTGTTTTTATAAATTTATCAGTATAATATATCTTATTCAATGAGTTTCCAGATATTACCTTCATTTTGCTTTAATATTAAAATATAGTTTTGAACATATGTGTATTTCTAAATTATAATATTGCTAACATCTTTTTACATGTACTCTCACCATTACTTAAATTGTACTGTAAATGACGCCCTGACAATATGTAATACGTAGAGAAAGAAAACTTTGCTGTAAAACCAGACGACATTCATGATGTCACTTAACACGCTTCATATACATCACTCTTTCAACTACTTTACCACTTGCAGCCTGCCCCTGAAAAAAAAAATTAAGCCTTTCAAAATCGTTCGAATTATAGGATTTCTATTTTATTTTTATTAATACTTCGTG
Source organism: Carcinoscorpius rotundicauda (assembly GCA_011833715.1). Lineage (NCBI taxonomy): Eukaryota > Metazoa > Arthropoda > Merostomata > Xiphosura > Limulidae > Carcinoscorpius > Carcinoscorpius rotundicauda. The sequence continues at coordinate 86,313,633 of CM022393.1, read as the reverse complement.
TATTTCTAATATCATAAATTTTAACTATATGTATATAGTTCATCAATATAAGTAATATACATATATGTTGAAATAGATATCACCAAAATGTTCGGTTTTATTTATAATTATATTTTAAATATCAATACTCTATAAATGTGAATTGTATCATATATGTTGAAATATATATTAACAAAATGTTCGGTTTTAGTTATAATTATATTTCAAATATTAATACTCTATAAATGTGAATTATATCATATATGTTGAAATATATATTAACAAAACTTATAATTGTTTTTGAATTTGGTTAAATGCACCACCTTTATTTTATCCATACAAATGTTACCTAGTTTCTTTATGTATTGAAATAGATGTTAACAAAATGTTCAGGTTTATTTTGTTAGCATGTTAACTGATAATATATCAAACTTAACTTTAGGTCGCCTGTTATTTTAAGTGGTATTCACGATAAGGTAGTCATTATAAGATTTACGGTTGGTCACCTGGTATAATGTAACAAACAGAAGATTACAAATAACCACAGGTACTGGGTCTTTCTTTAATCCTCAGATACTGGATCTTACATTAACCATAGGTAGTGGATTTTATTTTAGCCACAGGTATTGCATCTTACTTGGAAACTGTAAATCTAACACACAATTTAAGTTATATTTAATAACGGAGAAAATATTCATGTTGTTGAAATAACTGAAATAGTGCAGAGATGAACAACTAATCTATAAGAGATCCAACAGTTATAAAGTAAACAGATGTTCCAATAGTACTGTGACTTTTAAAAAATGGTAACAGTTACAAAATAGAAGTCATTGTAAACTATGTCAGCAACTTTCTTGTTAAGACTATGGTAAACCTAATCTCAAACTAAATTTTAAATAAAAACCAAACAGTTTTGCCCATGAATAAACGTTCATTAGTCCTCTTTTCTAGTTTAATGTTATAATGAGTAAAGCGAAAGTTCAAACTGGTACCAAGTTTCAATTACACATAAATAACTTCTTTTAATCATTATCACTGGTATCTTGACGTACCAGGTTTATTATACAATAAGTTCTTACATAAAATAAAACATTAAACATCATTTCTAGTAAATGTGCTCAATTTCCGTGCAGCGTGCAGATTGGTTGCTCTGTATAAAGTTCGTACTGAGTTACCTGGATCATTCTAGTACCAATGGACAAAAGTAAACGTTTTGACTGTAGATGTCATGACACTTTTAAAGAGTCATGCTGACTATTTAGACGTGTACATACACATGTAAGATTGATCTAAATTCCTCTATGAACTGTACTTATGACCTGTGTATGCACCGTAATATCCAGCTATCTACACTTTCTAAGATTAGTATATATATATATATATATGTGTATGTGTGTGTGCGTATTTTAATACTGAGCAGCTGATACTCAGCTGATGAAACTATACGAAATCGAAGTTGTATAAGAATATAATTTGCTACATTCTCAATTCAGGTTTGGTTGTGAACAAACCATCAAGAAACTTGTCATTCGAAATAAAGTCAAGTAAAAATTAACAAAAATTCTAGTGACGTCAAAAACACATTTATTTCCTGTAGTTAAGCTATTTTGGAAACAGCTGTAAAAATATCAACAAGTTAACTTCAATTCAAACAATTGCAATAAATTGTATTTTCAAGAATTATGTTTGGTACTTTATTAATTGCATTAATAATAATTTATTATTTGTGTGCTTCGGTTTAATTTAAAATGTAATATTGGATATGAACATTTTATTCGTTAGCGGCGACTAACATAGGATGGGCATCAACAATAACTTTTAATATTCTGATCAAGGAATGACCAATAATTATCAGGTAGTAGGAATGTAGAAATAAAACCGAAAACATTGTTAGTTTATAACATATTCTAAACTCATGCAAACGTTCAGTCTAGTTTCGTGAGCTTATTTAAAGACCAATAAATAATGTCTTGATATACAATAAAGAACTAACGTCTCACGAAGCTTCACTCAGAGAACTGATTTCAACACACTAACTTATATCATATGTCGCTTCACTCAGAAAACTGACTTCAACACACCAACTGATACCGTATGTCGCTTCGCTCAGAGATCAGATTTTAACAGACCTCCACAGTTCTCTTCATATTTGTGGCAAGCCATCAACTCACCTTTCACCTTGGTTCTATGGTTTCCACATCATCATAGTTACTCTAAAATACCTCAAACATCATGTTTTTTATCTTACTCTACTCGACATAAACTCCTGTTTCTTACAGTTATTATTACGAAGCACCTTAATGGATCACAATGACACCATTATTGGTTAACCCTATACATTTTATTAAGGACACAACTACTGAATCCCTTACGAAGGTTATTAGTTCATGTCTCCACTCTTACGATTATTTTAACATGAGTTGGTCAGATATACAAATATAACCAAACCTGTAATAGGCAAGGATTACAAGTACCTCAAATTTGTAAAAATAACTAAAACACTATACTATTACAACAACATGATTCAGTAGTGACTATTTATATCTAACCTTAGTCATGCATCAGAACAACACCATTGCTAAGTAACTGTTTATATCTGACTTAAGACTCTGCATAACAACAGCTCGATTCAGCAGTATATGGTATACTGTATCGACATCACACGAATCATCTTCATGTATTTCTATTTGACTGTAGTCATTGCATCAGAACAACGCAATTTATTAGTAGTTGTTTATATGTGACTTTAGTCTCTTCTTTACATCAATGACATTTATTGGGACTTATGTCGTTGTTATGGTTCGGAAGGTTAAACAAGGTATTACGAAGTACTTATGAATTCTGACCTCAGAGATATATCACATGTGTCTAAGATTTCATTGTTTTGTTTTTTGCTAAGAATTTTTAAAATAGTAATTTATTACTGTTTTCTGGAAACAACAACATCGTTCTACCAAAATTTCTCGTGTAAAGATTTCTTTAGAAGGTTAAAACAGAGTTTTTGTGTGATTTACGTACATCCGATAACAATGTACACAGACAAATATTTGGAAGACATATTTGATTATTTCGAAACTTTATTATCTTTTTTTTTGTAGAATTAAATCAATGAAGGCTGTAAGAAACAAAATTCTTGAGTTTCAATAATACACTAATTACATTTTGGATAGAACAGCAAACATAAGGCATTTGTTACTACCAGCTGTTGCCAGTTATTTACATGGCTTGATTGAAATGACATGAAACTCACTACATGCATACAACCTTAGAAAACCATTATCAAAATGAAGAAGGTGGAAAGCTGCGCAGAGTAATTCTTATTACTGCGTACTAAACTGTCGATTTTTGTTGAACCTATAAATAATGTTGTTTACAGGGAAACGTTAGCGTTTTGTACAAGGTTAAACGAACAAGACAACACCAGCTTACTTCGGTAGTAATCACACACTTTATACAAGAAGGTAAGTTTCCCTTGGCTAACACACAAACAGAACAGTTACGTCACTCTGACAGCTTTAATTTCGAATAGGTAAGAGCAGTGTTGAAACTAACTCTACCCTGTACTAAATAAATCATGGACTGATAAAAATAGCCTGTGTGAAAAGAATGTGAAACGAAAAAAAATCACTTATTAAAATAAAATGAAATGTTCCAAATAAACTAGAAACAGAATATTTCATCTGTATTTGGTCGTTACACTCAATGTTTTTTCATCCCTTTTGTTAATAACAAACTGACAGTGCTTTGGAAACAAAACAGTGAAAGATTTGTCGGTTTAATACAAGTGTTTGAAGCCGCTACCGTCTGAACGTTTGTTTATTGTTCTAAAACCTATTTTAAAGTTATTAGTCTTTAAAATATTTTAAAAATTGATGCTTAGAAATAACGATTCATACTCTATTTTTGATTGGACGGATTTCTGTTTGTATGTACTAACTCTTATTAACTTGTAATAATGGAGGTACTTCTGTGTGACACTATTAACACGCTGGTAATGATGCATTTAGCTTTACTTAATAACGGAGTTGGTAATAAGGTATTATTTGCAAGTCTATGTCAAGTAAAAACTCATTTCCTAAAAGTCTAGTCACAAGTCATTTTGTCTAACTCACAAGTGAAGTAATAATGATAACATATGTTAGTGGACCAGCAAAATGGTGTACAAGAGGAAAGGTCCACTATGTTTTATGTTGTTTTTTTAAATCGTGCCAAGACAACCTGATGTTACACTATCTTTCATTTTGGACTGGTTACAGTATAAAGTCTCAAAAACGTGTAGCCACAACCTCCTCTCCTTGCGTGAAGGTCGTTGCTTCCAGGAAGTGTTCCTAAATGGATGTCTGTATATGGAAATGAAAATGGCACGCTTTTCTGCGTGATGTAGGAAAGGGGCAGCTAAAGTACTTGTCAAGGGATTTCCCATCTAAATAAGAAACAATTTAAAGTCGTAATGCTTGATTGTTAAAGAAAACAACGCGTGAGTTTCATTTATCAAATATTTGAATAACAATGTCTTTATTCATTCTCAGACGTTTTATATTTCTTTCTTTCTGCTGACATCAAAATTTGTTTTATAGACTTCTTTTTGAACAGTATTTTTGTTTTTTCTTACTCAAATCCCCTCGCAAGTTTAAGAGTGGATTTGACTTTGGTTTTGTAGAAAAATTGTTCTTGTATTTTGGAATGCTTCTTTCTCCTGGGTTAGGCCCGAATACTGCTTGTGGTCTTTGAGTTGTTTTCAAATCTAACATTATTACGGTGAGAGAAGTTACTGAGTATTTTTTACTTTTATTTATGGTTGTTGTTTGAAGGAAGTGGAGTTCAAGATTCACAAAGTTGTTAATATTATTCGTTATTGTATCTTACTCTATTTTTTGCCTGAACATTTATTCAGTTTTTCTTTAACTTTTGTTTGATAATTTAGCTTTCACAGTAGGAGCTTTCATGCAGTAATGATGAAAATAAGTCATAATTTTAAGGAGTCGTTAAACTTGAAAGGTTGTTGTGGACGCTCAGGTAATTTTTCGGAGAAATTTGTGATTTATACGTTTTTCCATTATAATTTTTTTTAAAAGTGTCAATTGATTTTTCTTTATGGTATTTTTAAATTTTGGGTTTTGCTAAAGGTTCAATTGTATTTTGAGGAATGCTTCTCTTAGTTTTTTTATTTTGAATTTTTTTAGAAAAGTTAAATTTAAAATTCATTTCAATTACCTTTTTTCCTATTTTCTACAGTTTGTTTGTTTGTTTGTTTTGGAAATTCGCACAAAGCTACTCGAGGGCTATCTGTGCTAGCCGTCCCTAATTTAGCAGTGTAAGACTAGAGGGAAGGCAGCTAGTCATCACCACTCACCGCCAACTCTTGGGCTACTCTTTTACCAACGAATAGTGGGATTGACCGTCACATTATACACCCCCACGGCTGGGAGGGCGAGCATGTTTAGCGTGATGCGGGCGCGAACCCACGACCCTCGGATTACGAGTCACACGCCTTAACGCGCTCGGCCATGCTATTTTCTACAGACATTATCGGATGATTCCGGCGAAGTTTAAGTCACTTAATAATACGTTTGAGGCTAGTTGGCTTTGCTAAAATGCGAGGTAAAACAACAACCATAAAACTAATTTGAAGAAATTAAATATACATATTTTCTCCCTTGCAGTTTTAGGTGGATTCTTGTAGATATATCGTTATCTCAAGTTTTGTTTTTGGTTAGGCCATACATACTTTATGACACAAAACAAAAATGACAAGAAAGTTGTATGTTATACACAAGGAACAAAAAACTACATAAGTAAAACTCAACTGCTGTTATACTTTGAATTTATTATGTCGTTTCCAATTTTGCTTTATATTTCTCTTTTAATACAATTTACAGTAACTAAGAACGACGTTTCCATAACTGGCGCGATCATTATCAAGTTCACAAGTTTTTACAATAAAGTTTTTGTGTTGGAATCAACATTCGTTATTTATTGTTGTTTTGAATTAAGCACAAAGCTACACAATGGGCTATCTGTGCTCTGCCCACCACGGGTATCGAAACCCGGATTTTTGCGTGTAAGTCCGCAGACATACCGCTGAGCCACTGGGGGGCCATTTGTTATTTAACAATTTATTAAATTTTAGAATTTATTGAAGTTATTTGTTGATATAAACACCAATTCATGGGCATTTAATAGATCATTTATATATGACTGAAGAAAAACAATCAAAAGATGAATAAATATTAAAAGTATAGAATATTTTACGTAAAATCTCAGAATTTGTGAGGAGATAAGAATAAAAGATATATTGAAACGTTTTCAATTATGGGTTTGTTTGATTTAGGTAATAAAGCTTTTCTCATTTTTTTCTCTTAGGTTTATTTAAGCTTATAATCCACTAGAAGGCATGCACTCTAAGAGATCTCTTAAATTTAATGTACTCTTTGTGTACCACAGAAAACATCGATAAAGACGTTTTCGCACTTAACTGAGTATTTTATTAACGTTATCCAATTTTCTACTAGCGCAGTTATAGAATTTATTAATCAATAAATATAAAAAAGAAAGACAAGTGGTGTTTATCAAATAAACAATCTCAAATACATTACAAACCAAAGAAACATAATCAATTGCACCACTTTACGTCAAAAATATATTAATGTATCTTTATAGGAAAGTTACAACAGATTCCTGTGTAAATACAACCTAAACGTAACACCAATGATCGTTTTTTTAATCTTGGAATCAAAAATTAAGAACGTCTTAAGATATTTGTGAAACGAACCTGTCTCAGATGTAAACACTTATAAAATACAGTGTGACAGTTATCCAGTATTTTATATTGGTGAAACAGGATGTAACTTGAAGATCGGGTAAAACAAACACCTTTCTCAAGTTTGTTAGCATGCAAGTTTTTTCTCAACAGAATGTCACAGCATTAAAACCTGAAACTGACAAAATAAAAAAACGAGAAAAGCTTTATTAATGAAATAAAAAAAATCCAAAATCTAAAAATAATCAGGAAGTGTCATTGAATCTTTTATTTGTACTTCCACTCAAATTTTGATTTTACATAAAGTATTTTATTGTTTTAATACTTATTCATCTTTTGATTCTTTAGTCATACATTAATTATCCAATAAATACACGTGGATTTATATCTATATCAATAAGTAACTACAATGAATTATAGAATTTAAATACATTGACAGATTTTGATTTTTTTTCAACAGTAAGACGTGTTTTATTGTAAAAACTTGTCTACTTTATAATGATCACATCAGTAATCGAAAAATCTTAATTGTTCTAAAAACTAATGTTAGTTAGTGTAAATTGTATGATGAATCTATCATAGAAGTAAACATTTATAAAACACAGTGTAAAACTTGACCAGCTTTTTATACAGGTGAAAAAGGACGTAACGTAAAAATCAGGATAAAAGGAAACCACAAGCCTACTACCGTTAGCTTATAATAAAGACAAGCACAGTTTTTTGGAACAGAACTTCATAGTAATAAAACGTACTTGGCAATAACAAAATAAAAATCAGAGAATCGTCATTAATAAAATGAAACAATTAACCAGGTATTTCTCTTTGTATGTTTAATCGTTATTTCGACAAACATTCCTAAACCGATGCGAATATTTTGCATAAAATATTCCATAGTTTTTATATGTATTCACCTTTGGATTGAATTTTATTTAGCCACACATAAATAATCTGTATAACATTTGTGGATTGATTTTTATATAAATTAATAATTAAAATAAAACTTAGAATTTAAATAAATTATTGGATTTTGATTGATTAATTACATAATAAAACGCTTTTCACTGTAAGAACGTGTGTAATTGATAACGAGCCAGTGATGGAAACATCATACACGTTTCAAAACCTAACGTTTCTTACAAGTACAAAAAATAAACAAAGCAACACATGAATATATGAGACATGCAACCCAGGATTTCTACCTTTCTTTCTCACACTCATTTTGATGATTTTTTGTGTTGATTATTTTCATTTTTTACCACATGGGAACGGTCCTGATAAAGATTATTGAATTATAGCAATTAACAGTTGATTGGGTCTAAAAAATTACCTTGTATTTTGAGCTCACCAAATAACTGTAGACCATTGAATGCTACTATTTATTAATATAATCCATTTTACATATAACCTACTGATTATCTGAACTTAGGAAATAGTGTTTAAAGCTTAAAGCCCACAATACGTCTAAAACAATCGAATAATAATTTATGTTTGAACTGGATTTTTAGTTTCAGTTAGATGATTAAAAACCAATGAAATTTCTATCTTAACTTTGTTAGAAACTGATAACTTTCCAACCAACTCCTCAAATGGCCTTGTCAAGTATAATAAAGAAAGCTTTAAACGAAGATACCTTGACGAATACAGTTTTATTTGGCTGCCTCATAGGATTTTTATTTCAAAGCATCCAGTTTCTACAAATATTTCTGGAATATCAGACAATCATGGACATCTCTACAGAAATTCCTACTGATGTGAACTTCCCTGCAGTCACTCTGTGTTCTTCAGAGACGTATGTAGTTTCTATATCGCTAGGTTTATTTCATAAATGTTAACATAAATAACATAACTTTTAATTAGATGGTCACTTTATTTAGGAAGTTCATATAATATATATAAATAATTGTCAGTATTAATTGTACAATACGTATGTCAGAATAAGAGGTAAAATTATTTATTTTAACAAATATAAATGAACAGTATGGGGACTAGTTAATGATACACTATCGCAGGATGCCTAGGAGATTCAAATATATAATACAAACGCACATTGCGATCAACCTTAAAACTTAACCGAAGCAAAGAGCTGGTGAAAATATACTTTCATGTTTCTCTATATGTAACATAGATATTTGTCATGCTTCACTGTATGCAACGTATAAATATCCTTGAAGTTACGATTGCGTGTTTCAGGATATGTTATATAAAAGTATCCTTCAAGATATGCTTTGTTTTACTCTATGTAACTCATAAACACGCATGAAGTTACACACTCATGTTTCACTACATGTAATATATAAATTAACATGAATACGTAATGTACTGCACTAGGAAATAATTAAATAACCTTGAAGTTATACTAAGTAACTTTTCAGGTTTTTAAAGTGAGGTCTTCTATTTGTGTTAAATAACTTATTTGAAGTATCATGACGTTTCTTTAATGCACAAGAAATCTATTTTTACTATTAGTTTCTTGTCTTGCTTAATTAATATATTAGTTTTTACAAGTAATTTTTTCTATCTTGCATTTTATTAACAAAAGACAATATTAATATCGCTTGCTGTGTTTCCTTAGCCTTGTAACATTGCTTTATTTAACTTATGGCTTCAGAATTATTGTTATAATGAAACGTGGGGCACGTTCTTGTTTTTTGTTGTTGCTAAGAGTGTTGTGTTTATAATTGTTCCGTTATATCTTGTTTACTAGACGTCTCGCCCCAATAAAAGGCTCAGGTAATTGTGCCTAAAACTTGTCTATTATAAAACAACAACATTAAAAAACATATGATGATGGCTCAAATAAATTACTTGAACCAAATTAAAAATATCCTGTAAAACTTCGTGTAGGTAAATACACATTATTCATAAAACATATCGTGATTCCGTATTAAGAGTAGGTAAGATACACTGCTGTAGTTTCAATTAAGAGAAAAAAGTGTACCGTATGAGTATTGGTTATTATAATTCACACTAACTAAGATACAGAGACATGCTAGAAGTATATAAATATATATATTGTCACCGTGAAAAGACATATTAAAGGTACTAGCGTATAGCCTATCAGAAATGACCGAGCAAGTATACCACCATCGTTACCGTCCCATAATATACCCTATCCTCATTTTTCAAAACTAAGTGAAGTAAATAAATTTTATGATATTAAGCTTGACCAATAAAGAGACAGAACAGTACAGTCAAGCTCGCCGCTTGACCAATAAAGAAACAGAACAGTACGGTCAAACTAGCCGCTTAACCAATAAAGAGACAAAACAGTACAGTCAAGCTAGCCGAACTTAGGTGAATTCCTTTCCTTCAAGCAATCATAGTTAAGATATTTCAATAAATTAATTCATGACTAATTCATAGAATACTTTTTGGTAAAAATTAGTTAGATTAGAAACTTTGAAATAAATATGACGTCGTTTTGGTAACATCATGTTTCGACTATGACTTTTGAGTCGTTCTTTAATAGATTGTTTAGGGTATTCATGATAAAACTAAGATTATTGGACGATAACTGTCAATTGTAGCAACATAAGTGTAAGAGACGATGTTTTAAAATATTCCGGCTATTCGTCCTTAGACCATCACAGGAATGGTGATAATAATGTAGAAAGGGAGGTTACCCATGGACCCGGGATCATCAGGGGTCCTGTACCAAAGGTCGTTAAATTTACTTTTCAGAGTGTATTGAAGAATTTGCCACGAAAAAAGGCGCAGGAAGTTACATTTCATAGTTAACTGATATTATTTGTACATGATTATCTCCGAGCCTGGAATAACTCTCCGCGATCATGGGTAATAAATCAAAAGGTGGAAGATTTTTAAAAAGTCATTCTCTACATTTTACAACAGGAAGGTGCTGTCCATTGAACTTAGTTTCAGCTTTTATGTCATGTCGTTTAGCAACAAAAGTATAATTTAATATTGATGTTATTCTATGTAATAAAAGTGTAAAACAAAAAGTCTAGACAACAAAACAAATTGTATGATACTCTTGACCACGGAATCCGTGTTTTGGTTTATCTACTCAGCCCACCAAGGGGAATCGAACCCTTGATTTTAGCGTTGTAAATCCGGAGACATACCGCTGTACTAGCGGGGGACGACGAGGGGATTCATAATTCCTGTGGAGTTTCATATCAGAAAGAAATAAACGTTCTGGAGCCTTAATAAAAAAAAATACACTAAAAGCAGAAACAGCCGGTCACTAGTACCAGATAAAGTTTGGAATATAAACTTATTTAAAATATCAATATTTAAAAATAAATTTACTTTTACTTACTTATTTAAAATTTCTGTTTGCAAAATTTATATCAGTAAAAATACAGTGTACTTATTTACTTATTAGTAGCTCGGATGTGCTTGCTTTTGTTCACAAAATAGTTTAGTGTTTAAAGTTATGGTTATTGCGAATAAGTGCAAATCATCTTTGATATTAAGCCTGTTTTTAAATTTGGCCTTTGTAGCTCACAAAAATATTTTGATGGCAAATGCATCAAAATTTTCAAACATGTGTTACTTATTTCAGGGTAATCCATGATCATTAGAATCCGAAATTGCGTTATTTCTTCCTGCTGAAATTTTTGCTTTTAGGATGTAATTGTTGAAATTTTTATAAGTTGTTTTTTTTCTTTCAAAGACAAATCGCTTGCAGAGCCAACAAATGGATTTTGAATCCACAGTAATTTTTCTAAATGAGAAGGGAAGTACTTCCCTAATGGTTGCATACAAATCAGATATAAGACTGAAACGTTTACATCAGGAAATTTCATTCATAATAATAATGATAAACACCGTGATTTTCTTCCATAAGAGAAATTCTTTCATAAGTATACATTCACTTCAAAATTTTAGCTTACATTTTACTGTGAGGTTTTAAATATGTTAGCTTGCACTGTAACATTCACTTGATTTAATGGCATTCAGATAAAATTAAACCTATCTCCTCACACAGTTCGTAAAACCGAGCAAGCCATCAGACGTCAATATGAAGCAATAAGTTTTCATGCAAAATTTCCATATCCTCACAGAGTAAATTGATGATCCTCCCATTGAGTTGTAACTAATGTTATGATGTCACCCAATATCGTTTCATTACAAGATTAAGACAGCAGTGGATACTCTCGATGTCCGGGTTTTGACCTTCTTATGAGTGCCATTGAGTCTGAAATTTTTCCAGTTATAGCTGCAGCCCTATCAGTACAAATACTTGAGCAAAGTTGCCATTGGATCTCACGTTCTTCGATAAATAGATGGATCAGTTTAAATATTTAAATATTCACCTGTTGTTTGAGTAGGCAAATATTTGCAAACTAACATGTCTTCTTCAAAACTAGCTTTGTGAATGTAGCGAACAAGTACAAGTAACATCGCATAACGTGCGATATTTGCTGATTCATCCATTTGAAGCGAAGAAATTGGACTCGATTTCATTCGCCTTATTAACCCCATTAAGCAAGTTGCTGACATATCCTTAATTTTTCCAGAAACCGAGTTTTCAGAAAGAGGCACAGAGTTAAAGTTTTTAAGAAATTTCAGAACAGTAGTGCACTCGAACAGATCATTTGCGCATGGTTTTAATCAAATCTTCTGCAATTGTGTGAGCTTCACCTGCTTTTGCAATGCGGTAACTAACACGATACGAAGCAAAAAGAGCACCTTTGTTGTCTCGATGGACAAACAAACGAAATATAGCTTTTCTTGTGTTTAATTGCAAACACTATCTTTTGAAATATTCCGAAGTTAGATTTTTATTTGAAAGTGTTTGCTTCAAGTTCCGTTTTAACTCTGCTGGATGTAAACTACTGTTACTCAACACTCTTTCACATTCAACGCACTTGGTCCATCTTCATTACCTGTCCATGTAAAACCATATGAAATAAAACTTTCATCATACTTTATTTTATTTCTGTTTCACTACTTCTTGCATCATCCTGCGTTGAAGTGCTTGCATACGGTGATAACGCCAATGAATTCGTATTAGGCCTAGAAAGATTTTCACTAATATTCAGCAACTTATCCAGTATAAGGGTGACAACTAATTATTAACTTGTCTGGAAACGTATTCTTATATCTTTGACACTTCAAAAGTTTTTTACCAACTCAAAATAGCATTTTAATAAAAACTCGTTTAAGTACTTGAGGTTTGTTATCGTACAATGACACATTGACCCAAAATCAGCGTTACCAGAGAGTCAGAAATAAAGATTTATATAAAAAAAGTCGGCTATGATAATATATTTTCCAAAGGAAAATGATAATTTGTTATTTTTACAATGAAAGAAAATGAAACATGACGTCATAGATCTTATTGGTCCCTGGTTTTTCTAATAACCTAGAACAAATCTAATCTAATAATTACAATTTCATATAAATCTACTTTGAAACAGAAACAAATGTAACTGCATCTAGCTGCCTTACAGTGTTTCATATTTGGACAAGTTTCAGCTGTGACGTCATGCTTCATTTGTTCGAGATTTAGCTGCTAATCCAGTTCTGGCTTTTAAAAGACAGTTGGCATCAATAACCATGGTTGATAGATGTTTCATACAGAAATTATTACCTTACATCTCCAATAACGCATGCGATCTTGAGATGGTGCCATATCTACTAGCGATCAATGGTTCTACTGTCGAAGTTAATTGGGATTGTATTAATACTTTCACCGCAAGAAATTCTACTTAGCTAAACCAAATCGTTTGGCAGAATAAAATATCAAAAGGCTTAATAAACCTGTTATATTAGAGATATATTTTACTTTTTTGTAGAATATACTCCGGTTCACTTTTATAGTTTTAGGAAGTAATATTAACATTCTAAAATTGATTTATTAATTTACAGTCTTAGTTGATTAAATATTTTTTTATTGAAATGTTGGTGATGTAACATAAAATATCATGTCATTCCTTAAGTAATGCCCAGTTTCAAGCTGAGAAAAAGAGAAAATATTTCAAACACTTTTAGTGTTATTTAATCAACCATGTATGTTCCATTATTATTAATTACTTCTTGTCAATGATTCACAAGCTTCTGAATGCCACTTCAATAAAATTTTTGGGGTTTGGAAGAAAAGAATGTTGAGACAGTAGTTTTGACATCTTAATGTATTCCAAGCTCTTTTCCATCAAGATGGTTCTGCAAAGTTCGGAATAGATAATAATCTGATGGGGCAAGCAAGATCTGGAGAATAAGGATGATGTGGAAGTTTGTTCCGGTCTAGATCTTTAGTCATTGCAGATGTGATCTTTGTCGTATGGGGCCGTGAATTATCCCTGTAACACAATATCTTTATGATTGATCAAATCAGACCTATTTTCTTTAAGTGCAACATTTAAGCATTCTAACTGTTGACAACAGAAATCTGATGTAATCGTTAAATTGAGTGGCAGCAACTCAGAGTGTATCACACCAACAATATCTCCCAAAGGCTTAACAAGACTTTCCTTAGGTAGAGGTCCATTTTTGGCTGTGGTTTAGCCAGTTTATCTGCACTGAGCCATTGTCTGCGGCTTAACATTATTATTAAATATTCATTTTTCATCTCCAGTCATTAACCCTGTTTAAAAAGGTAAGTTACGTTCATGAGAATGTAGAGAAGTGCAAATGTCCATTCTTGCCTTAAGATTAGCTTACGTCAAATCACTAGGGATTTGACACCTTTACAAGCTGTTACAGATAATGGTGAAGTGTTAAATGGGTTGAATTAAGCTTCTGTGCTGGTTTTTAAACTGTTACAGCACAATATTTATCAAGTGCAGCCAGAAGCAAGACGTCATCGAATTCAACAGGACGACCTCAAGGTGGCGCATTACTTGAGCTGTAGTTACCTGAACTGAACTTTTGAAACCATCTTCGATATTTTCTTTCATTGAGAGACACCGCACCAAAAACATCTTGAATATGTTTTATGTAGTTTCTTCTGCATTTTGCCTTTTTTAAACTCATGAAATATTAAGTGCCTAATGTGCTTCTCAGACACATACATATTCATGAGGGTTAACTTGATTCGTGATCTGAAAAAGTAGAGCTGGGTAAGTTTATTTTATTTGTCTGAACAATTTTGTTCATGTTCTGCTGTATATTTTAGTCATTAAAGCCTTCGACAAAGACAGAAATGGTGATGCACTTCATGTGATAAATTTGGCACATTACTAATGGGATGACTTGATAGCTTAATTCAAAACAATTTACATTTAAAATTGAATAAACAGTTTTACCTTTGTTATATATTTGACCCAAAGCCACCACGTCTTTAATTTAGACGAATCATACCATGTTGTTTTGAATTAAGCACAAAGCTACACAATGGGCTATCTGTGCTCTGCCCACCACGGGTATCGAAACCCGGATTTTAGCGTGTAACTCCGCAGACATACCGCTGAGCCACTGGGGGGAGCCGAATCATACCAACACTATTAAGGTGTTACATAACAAACACACAATAATCTGAATCTTCTACCCAAATAAATGTATTTCGGGTTTATTATTTCTTATGTTTCGAAAAATATAGAGAAATCAAGCGTGACGTGATACAACTACTGTATAGGTAAGATACAGATATATTTTTACCACACATTCCACTCCGAAAAGAAATGTATTGGAGGTGTGTAAGATAGATAGATGTTGTCCTTTACATGCCATTGAGTGTTTGGAGTTTCCATCCATGACTGACGCTAACACCATGAAAAGCATACTTCAAAGACACTGGAATGTCTCACTTATGCCACCTGCCGAGAAATAACTTCCATGTGCCTCATACATACCTCAGAGCTAATCGCTTGTATCACTTTACATGAAATACGTTACTTTGAAATGAACTAATCGTTTTGAAACAACCTGTGTAACACTATTCACAGTTTGCCAAAGACAGTGATACATAAATGATTTTATCCACTGATAAACTATATATCGTCTTTAACAAGAGTGTTAATTTGATGTTGTATTTCATGCGAATAACTCAGTTGACAATAATGTTTTATCACGTAAATCAGACAGCAATTACCAATAATGTTGACCTAATTTAATGTGGCTCGTTTCTTTCAGGGAATGGACATTTCTTAAATATTAACAGTTTGTGGTCAATTCTATATTGATGAGTTTGTTGGAGGTAATATATTACAGTTTTATATTAGTTGTTTATTCATGTCATAAATTACCATTAATCTTATTAATGCATTCTGAGCAAATTATTTATTTCTGTTATTGAATAGCAAAATTTCTGTCTCATGAATATAGGTTGGTTTAATAAAAACAAAATTATTCTAGGATAGTGATACGTTTACTCGATATCAGTATAGGTATATTACATAAACATGTATTCTATAATTTTATACTGAATGATAACTTGTGAAACAGGTACAAACTTTGGTTTCCTTACAGATACCGACAGACAGATGAAAGAATTTGGGAACTTCTTCGAAGTGATAGTATACCGGTAAAACAGGCATATCGTAATAGGTTTTGTTGTCGTTTTGAATTGAAGTGTATTAAACAGTTTAGATTTGTCACGTTTAATAGTAAACATTATATCCATAAATTAATTGTGATAAACTGCTGGTTCCATATCTATTAAGTAGTTGTCAGATTATCTTAGTTTAACATACTTTCTTTGTTTATGTGTACTGTGATACTAAATGTTTTCTTGTAATAGGAAGAAAGATTCATTCTATAACAAAGTGAGGCTATAAACTGTTGTTATTAATGAGTGTTAGATTGACTAATGAGAAAATAGATGTTTTTATTATGTGAAATGTTTGATAATTGTTCAAAGAATTTCGGACGCATAGAGAAAGAACTGGAAAGAAAGGAATAAAGTTTGTAAATTCGCTTTCAAAAGTTGTTTCTCTTTGAAAACAAATAAGATATTTAAATAAACATTTGATGTAAAATTATGAATAAAATAAAATTGAGTAATTTATACATGTGCTGTTAATTAAACTTGAATTAATATAAAGATAAAAATAATAATAAATAATTATGAATTAAGAATAATGTAGGTTAGGTCTAGTTGAAAATTCTCAGAGTTGCCCTTGTCGTAAAAAGGAATTACGTCCTCTGGGTATTTATATGTTTTATAAATCTGATTATTTTTTGTATTTTCTTTGTGTAGAAAGTGTGAAATAAATTAATATATATTTGATAAAATAAAATAAGTGAAGGCTGTCCATAATTGTAGATCACATATATCACTTTTGAAAACTGTTTCAGTGTTGAGACAGGCATATTTTATCACACACTGATCTAAATTATAAAATGTATTGAGTACTAAATCACAGGTTTTTTCCTATTATTAAAATTTCATGTTTAGCTTGCAACCGACAAAGAACGTTCTGACAATTCAGGTGTTTTCTAGAAATTTTAGAATTTAGACCGGCAACATTACATTTTTGCTGGAAGATTTGACACTTCGAAATGTCTTAAGAACACACAATTTATTTAATCTGTTTCCCAAAACTAGTTCTTTTTAATAGAATCTCAACTTGAGTGACCTCCGAAACGGCGGATTTCAACTTGATACTTTAGTACCCATTTCTGACCCCCGTGAAGAGTATGTAATATTGTATGATATTTAATAATAACCAACAATGTTAATGTTAACGTTTGAAACAATATGAGGTGAACATAGTTTTACAAATCAGCTAAACATAACAAAGTGTAGCAGCGAAACTGTTCTTTTAAAAAAAATCTTCTCGTAATTGAATGATTATTGAAATCTATTGGTATTTAACATAAAATATCCTTTTAAAATGATAATTAAATGTTATTTAATAATTAAAATGTTTTTTCAACAACAATGAACTTAAACAATAAGAATTACATTATACCAAATGATCTTAAAGTGATTTAATTTCAACTGTAAGGACTGTACTATATCAGAGGACGTTAAAATGATTTAATTTCAAAGAAAAGGACCGTACCATATCAGAGGATGTTAAAATGATTTAATTTTAAAAGTAAGGACTGTATCATCTCAGAGAACGTTAAAGTGATTTAATTTCAAAGAAAAGGACTGTACTGTATCAGAGGACGTTAAAGTGATTTAATTTTAACAGTAAGAAGTGTGCTATATCAGAGGACGTTAAAGTGATTTAATTCAAAGAAAAGGACTGTACTATATTAATGGACCTTAAAGTGATTTTATTGTAATACAAGTTCTCAGATAACGAAGAAACGACATGACAATATATCTCAGGACAACTGGTATGGTTGTTAACACTTTCATTGGTAAAGCAGAGAACAACGTTTTGACCTTCTTTGGTCATCTTCAGGTTAATCTTTGTGAACGAAATAGCAACTAAAGTGATGCCATTTGTTGTACTGAAGTAACACAATATCTTAACAGTTAAAGTGTTGAAGAAAATCTTTTTACATTATTATCTGTTCGTTTCGAAATTTGAATTATATGTACTTAATGAACTAAATTTTGTATATCTTATTTTATTAAAACAGAAAATATGTTACATTTTAATTCATTAACAAAGAAAAATTCTAAAAGAGTCTAAAATTTAAACTATTAAATTTATGAAAATTGTGACCTTGGAAACCCATAGTAATCAAATTAAAACTTACTATGAAATTTGTAAGTTTCAAGTTTGTAGTCAAACACAACCGACCACTTTATATTTTCTCTTATACTCCAGTTAAATAGACTGGCTGATATATTTTTTAATCGTTATTTTGGGTAAAGTTAATTTGATCTTAGTATTTTTTTCCCCCTTTTGTGTGGTAGACTTCAATTCGTCACCGAATATTTCGATCCTGTGTACGGCAACTGTTACACCTTTAACGCCGCATGGTCTGGGAGAAAAGTCCGAAAAGCATTTAGGATGTTCTTTGAAAAGCCTTACTATGCACCAACTACTGAACCGAACAGTAAATGTTTTTTTTTTTAAGAATGTTATAGTGAAGGAAATATACCCAATCAATACAATTTAATTAGATATGAGAATGGCCTGGCGTAGACAGGTGGTTATGGCACTCAACTCGTAATCCAAGGATCGGGGTTTAGAATCCCCGTCACACCAAATATGTTCACCTTTTCAACTGTGAGGGCGTTATAATGTGACGATCAATACCACTATATGTTGGTTAAAGAGTAGCCCATGAGTTGGCGGTGGGTGGTATTGACCAGCTGCCTTCCGTCTTGTCTTACATTGCTAAATTATGGACAGCTAGCGCGGGAAGCCCTCGCAGAGCTTTGTGCAAAATTAAAAAAAACCAAATAGGAACGAGTAAATTGGTTTATGTGTGTCACACGGATTCGAACTCACAAGTAATTCATGTGTTTCTTAAACAATAAA
Organism: Carcinoscorpius rotundicauda; assembly: GCA_011833715.1. NCBI lineage: Eukaryota > Metazoa > Arthropoda > Merostomata > Xiphosura > Limulidae > Carcinoscorpius > Carcinoscorpius rotundicauda. The sequence continues at coordinate 86,294,595 of CM022393.1, read as the reverse complement.
TACTGAAGGTTTGGTTTGTTTTGAATTTCGCGCAAAGCTACACGAGGGCTATCTGCGCTAGTCGTCCTTAATGTAGCAGTGTAAAACTAGAGGGAAGGAAGCTGGTCATCACCACTCACTGCCCACTGTTGGACTACTATTTTTACCAATGGATAGTGGGATTGACCGTCACTTTATAACACCCTCCACGGCTGAAAGGGCGAGCATGTTTGGTGTGACGGGGATTCTAAATCTCGACTCTTGGATTATGAGTCGAGCGCTTTGACCACCCGGTGCTGTCGGGCCGATAGACAGAAGGAAAAAGTACTTCGGACGTGAAAAGTCCCTTCTATATATGTTTTAAAGTATTTATTATATTGAAATTAGAATGTTAAGTCATGCATGATTTTATATGTAAGAATAAGTGATGCTCTAACACGTATTCCGTCTTTTTGTTTTAGTGTTGTGTTGTTACGAGTTCACCAATAAACGTTTTAGCTTCACTCAAACTTCACTAATTTTAAATTACTGAGACAGATAAATATTTATCTATTTTATTTTCAACTCGTCGTGGTCTACCAGAGTTCAAGAGGTCAGAGAAAAGTTTTCGATTCCTCACGATGATCAAATGCAGATATTGTTTTGCTAATAACCTAGATCAGTAAGTCTGACTTGATGTAAGAGGCAACTAATTGTGGATCATTTTATGAAAGGAAAATTAAAGATAATGATTTCAGTCATTCATAACCTTTTTGTTTCATAAACGTGAGATGTTTATGACACTTTTTCAATTTGAAAATAATCCTTTGCAATATAATTTTTTATTTTTTTATTTTCAGGACTTCTCTTGTTGATACACTTACCAAAAGAGGAATTTTATATGAACCAGAAGGCATTAATTACGTTCCACGCACCTGACGTCGCACCAGATGTTTTGACCTATGACAGTATAAGGATTGTAAAGCCAGGGCGTTTTTATCAGTATATGTTTACTTCGGTATAACTCATTGGTTTACTTAGTTCTAAATCATTAATGTAAATGTCATTTTAAAGTGTCAGAGTTAGGTTATTTTTTTCTTAATTTCCGAAACTGTTGTTAATTTTTACAAGTAAATTTGTACATGTTTTCAAACAATATTTTATTTGTGAATATCCAGTAAATTAATTCGATGTTAGAAATACAATGATTCGTCTCTCTCAGAACTTTGTTTACCAATGTTATCGTGATTACAACAGAAAACGTCACTGATGCTACAACCACCGTATCAAACCAACTGTACAGACTATGATAAGATTGGTACAACACCAGCAAGACCTGGACTTTTGGAAGAACATGTGAGAAAGTTTTTGTTTACAAATGTTTAGTTTAGTAACATTCGAAAATTGAACTTGGTTAAGTTTAAAATCTATAATAACGAACATTTATATCATATTCTTCAGATGTAACTGAGAATGACACGTCATGTAAAGACAATTAATGTTACACTCATCAACCAGAACTAGTATTAAAAGATATATTCTGTCCAGTAGCAAACAACAAAACAGCAGTTTTAACAAATTTAATAAGGCAACATATTTACAACTTGGTGAAGTCATTAGTGAGTTTGTAACATACTTTTTCTAACCATAAAGTAAAATTAAACATTTTATGTATCATGATAAAATATTCAAGTCAGGTGTAGTTTTAGATAATTCTGTCATTATTTATCATCACAAGTATTTACTAGTTTTACCCTCGACGTTTATAGCTATGTATAATGGAATGTCTTGAGAATGCAACGTTAGCTGCATGTGGTGTTGTAGACTATATGGTGTCTCCATTTACTCTGGAAGCAAAAGACAAAATGGGAAAAAATGTACGAGAAGGTGAGAAATTATGTTTTAAAAGGTATTATTATCTTTAATATATTCATTGTTATCATACAGACACACTCTTGTACAAAGTCAACTGGCTAGCATTATTAAGTCACTATAAAAGTTTGTTTTCTTCTTTAACAGCGAAACTACACTTATCTGAATAATGAATTATTTTTTGTCTGTTACAATGATTTATTTTAATTACTTAAACAAATCTTTGGTAATACCTTTTTCATTAGTGCCTTAATGTACTCTACATGTATATACACAGTTAATAAAGATAATTTAGTGACATGTGATAGAAAGTTAATGTCTATGAACTTATCATGACTGATTGACGTCTTTTATTGAACAAATTCCAAATATTTGTTTTCGTGAGAGTACAAAATTCTGTAATAAAACATACATAAGTGACGTGTTGTACTGAACACTGTTCAAAAGGTTTATTTTATGTAAGTGTATACATGAGTAATTAAAGATGAAAATTATGGGCTATTTAAACGATGGAGATGTGATACTTACATAACAGAGTTTTGATCTTGATAGTGTTTTTTGGTGTTTAATTTCACCACTGGGTGATGTTTTAGAAAAAAAACCCATAAAACAAGCAATGTCGATCTATATACCTGCCCCTTATACTGTAATATATCCTTCTAAACGTCTAAAATTCATTATATGTAAGTTATGTTTTTTATTAATAAAATTTCTAGTCCTTAAACCATCCTGTTAGTTCGTAGAAAAGGCTAAACTATCAATTATAGTGTTTTATGTGAAAACAAACAATATCACCAGACAACATAAAATACTGAAATTGTTGGATTTCTGGAATAGTGTCAGATTCCCTGGTAATTTGTAAAATTGGCTCCTTTCATTGATAAATTTCATTAGAGACATTTATTGGAATTTACTTTACGTATATGTAAGGTTCCTTACTGAGTAACAACTTATATTAATTAATTAATAACAACTGTTTTAATCTTTGTTGTTCCCAAGGAGATACCGATGATCTGTGCGGAGCTAAAACTGTAATTAATATGAACTTTCGTCATTATTGTGAAGGTTTTTGTCGTCAGCCCTGTAGGTAAGGTAATTAATTATTAATATAAAAACCTAGACTCACACTTCAACAATAAATAACTAATAATGTTCAACTAAATTTAAGATAAACAAAATTAGGATGTAAATTAAAGATGAAAACAATTGAAAGAACGTATCTTATTCAAAGAAATTGTAGAAAAGTTGGACCTCCAAAGGTGGGAATATATTATTAATTAGATATAGAAGCTTAACACGTTTTTGTGGTTTATCTTTCGTAAAATGAAATATTAATTAGAAAACTGTTGAAGATGATAGTCTCCTGTTGACAGAACATAATAATTCATTCCCATAATGCCACATTTCAAACCTAACGGAAGGTCGATCGATTTGTTCTCTCTCTTTATTTTCCAAATAAACGCCCCCACTAAAATATGCAATATATTTATATACTTCCTCAATATGTTAAATAGTTGTGTATACAAACTATTTAAAATCACAGAACCTGGCTTACGGAATCCTCATTAACTTTAACTCGTTTATCAACTCTCTCACATCTGAACACACCATAGAAAAACGATGTAATGATTTTGTCAGCCACTGCGTTTGGTTGAATTTACTAAAAATTACATAAAATCGATCACAAAAAATGATGACATCCATTGGCCAAATATATGATATTCAATAGCTTGTTTGTTTGTTTATTTTGGAATTTCGCACAAAGCTACTCGAGGGCTATCTGTGCTAGCCGTCCTTAATTTAGCATTGTAGAGGGCAAGCTGTTTGCGCGACACGTTGCGACGCCACGACCCGGTTGCGAACCCCCGACCCTTAGTACGAGTCGCACGCCTGTACGCCGCTGGCATGCCAGGTCTATTCATAGCAAAACTGCTGATGAAAACCGTAAATATATATATATACACACACACATAAAAAGGATTATAATTTCGAAATAAGATACTTTATTTCACCTGAGGTATTTTGATAATCCAGTCAATATTTTCTTTAGTAAAAAATGTTTACAATTCGTTGACGATACGGTTGAATTATAAGTGTTTCTGATCATTTATTTATTCAGGAAAGTTACTTACACTATTCATGAAGAAAGTAGAATTTGGCCTCTGCCTAGTGAAGAAAAACAGGTGATGTAAAAATAACACAATGAAAGTGTATATAAAAAGGACTTTACTATAATAAATGATAAACCTCATGCAATAGGTTGAACTTACTAAATTTGTTTGTTATCTATACAAGATTCTTTGATTTTTCCGGTATTTTTCTTGCCTAAATCATTTAAAGTTCCAGTTAGTTACTCATTTCTCGTTAATAAATATATTTATTGTAAATCAAACCTAATAAAATTCGAACCATCGTGTACCTTCAAGTTTTTAAATACTCTATAGCTTTTGATAACATATACAGAGTTGTTTTAATATTTCGAAACAAGATAAACACTAATTTCATTCTTCGATAAAAATTTAGTAAATTTCTAAATTTTGTCAATATTTAGCTGCTATATGGATGATGTGACATTTGAACAACAAGGAATGTTTCATGTTTGTGAGCAACATTGTTAACTGTTGCTATCATCTGTTCTTTGTTGGTTATGGTATTATTAGGCTTAATAGTTTACTAGTTTCAATAGTCTACAGTAAAAGACGTGTATTAAATACCTTTGTTACTGACAGCTAATTCATCAGATGTGTTGTAAGCCTTATTCACAACATTACATATTTTTACATAGCTTTAGCATTTGTTGTATTATCAGGTTATGCGTTCTGTTTACATGTTTCTTTGAACCTTGAAGTTTTATATAGTATATTAGTATATATTTAAACAAGCCTGGATAATATTTTTTTCCAGTATACATCCATACTAGACAAGTGGATTTCCACATTTAATAAGACCAGAAACTGGACACTTGATAAAAGTTTCATCAGGTGAGATTTTCTAAGACTTTTAAAACCATCTTTTTCTAATGAAAATCAATTCGTCTCTAAATACTTCTACGAAATATATTTCTCGAGATTCAAAGCTACATATTTTGAAGGAGTATTTAAAGATGAGTTGATTTTCATTACATTTTAAATGTTGGTACATCATGAGAATAAGATGTCAACAGGTCAGATATTTATAACTCGAACGTTAAGATGTCCATCTGAATGTTTACAATCTGACTGACAACAGAAAGTTTCACATAACTCATAACATTACAAAAGTGACCAGGAACATTTTCTTGTACAGTTTATGAAAGTGGCCATAAGTTGATGTGTTCTGACACATTTTACCAGTACTTCCATGTATTGTGACACATTTTATCAGGAAACATACATAAACTCACACAATCCGTGACTAGTTTCGAATGTTATGATGTTTTCTACAGCAAATAATATATTATCAAATTATCATTTTAAATTCACATTGATGTATATCGCATTTGATGTATTAATAATTGAATATTACTCTGTTAGGCTTAACTTTCATGACATCATGACAGATATAATGCATTCTCGCCTGTCTTGCTTATTATATTAAAATCATATCATGTGAGAATCATTAAAGTTTTGGAAACCGTCATAAATTATCAGATTTCTTAATATATTTAGTCATGTTTTTATTTATTTATTTCACTTATATATTGTTATATTAATAGAACTGTGATAATATAATCAGAACAACAAAAGGACACGTTACAACTCACTCATCTCATCTCTATTGGAACAAATTTAAATATCTTTAGACTGAGTTGTTATATAAAAAATATCCATACGTTTAATAAAACAAATATCTTAGTTCAGTAGAAGAAAATACGGGTCCTTTCGAGCACAGTGTACACTGCACTTCACTGACCGGATGCATCACTTTATTATATTAATGAACAACGTTAAAGCAACAAGCGTAATGCTAATCTGTTAGACTATTAACTGTTCACTCAGAGAGTGAAATCAATATTGTATGTATAAAAATGCTTAATAAATTCATTGTTAACGAGTCGCTAAGACAGTTTAACAAATACTAATTATTAAAAAACAACAACTTAATCGACTCATCTATAAATATTCACAGAGAGAGACTGATATTTAAAACAGTTAAATGACATCAGAATTATCATTCACTGAGAGAATACAAACAATATCGATGTTTGATATCTTAATTACTTCACAATTAACGTTTATTAAGAGAGTGAAACACAAATTTAATACACAATATTAGAAATGGTTTAATACCTTCGCATTTAGAGGTCATTCATCAAGTACACAATATTATGAACGGTTTAATACCTTCACACTTAGAGACAATTCATCAAGTACACAATATTAGAAACGGTTTAATACCTCGCATTTAGAGACAATTCATCAAGTACACAGTAATATAAACGGTTTAATACCTTTACATTTAGAGACAATTCATCAAGTACACAACATTAGAAACGGTTTAATACCTTCACATTCAGAAACAATTCATCAAGTACACAGTAATAAAAACGGTTTAATACCTTTGCATTTGGAGACAGTTCATCAAGCACACAATATTAGAAACGGTTTAGTACCTTCACATTTAGAGACAATTCATCAAATACACAGTAATAGAAACGGTTTAATACCTTCACATTAAGAGACAATTCATCAAGTACACAATATTAGAAACGGTTTAATAACTTCACATTTAGAGACAATTCATCAAAAACACAGTAATAGAAACGGTTTAACACCTTCACATTTAGAGACAGTTCATCAAGTACACAGAAATAGAAACAGTTTATTACCTTCACATTTACAGACAATTCATCAAAAACACGATATTATGAACGGCTTAATACCTTCACACTTAGAGACAATTCATCAAGTACACAATATTAGAAACCATTTAATACCTTCACATTCAGAGACAATTTATCAAGTACACAACATTAAAAACGGTTAATACCTTCGCATTTGGAGACAGTTCATCAAGCACACAATATTAGAAACGGTTTAATACCTTCACATTCACAAACAATTCATCAAGTACAAAGTAATAAAAACGGTTTAATTCCTTTGCATTTGGAGACAGTTCATCAAGCACACAATATTAGAAACGGTTTAATACCTTCACATTTAGAGACAATTTATCAAATGCACAGTAATAGAAACGGTTTAATGCCTTCACATTTAGAGACAATTCATCAAGTACACAGTAATAGAAACGGTTTAATACATTCACATTTAGAGACAATTCATCAAGTACACAATATTAGAAACGGTTTAATACCCTCACTTTTAGAGACAATTCATCAGGTACACAATATTAGAAACGGTTTAATACCTTCACATTTGGAGACAATTCATCAAGTACACAGTAATAGAAACGGTTTATTTCCTTTACATTTAGAGACAATTCATCAAGTACACAATATCAGAAACGGTTTGATAAATTCAGATTTAAATATTCACTGAAAGAGTTCGATGAATACTAAACATTTGAAACAACTTCATTTATTAATATTTATGGTCCAATTCAAGTCTTCAATAAATATTGAATATTTAAATCTGTTTAATTACTCACATATAATGGAGATTAAGATACTTCAACAAATATCGAATGTTTAATATACACTGATAAAATGAAATTACTATTGTACATTTGAACTAGCTTTATTAGTTCATATTTAATATTCAGTGACAGCAATTAATAAATATTTGCCTTAAAACAGCTTAACAACTTCATACTCAACAGTGACAAAGAGATGTTAATAAATTATGAGTATTTGAAATAGCTCAATAATTTGATGTTTAATGGTCCACCAAAACAGTTTATCAAGTACAGAAATGTCATCAACATTTTTACAAAACTTCCTGTAATAACCAGTTATTCCCAAAAATCTCAAACTGTTTTTTCGTAGGGACTGGATATTTTACAATGCAATAGACTTTGCCTTGAATTGGAGCAAATTGACTGCGACCTATCACTTTACCAAAGTAATTAACTTTGGCTATAAAAAAGAGACTTTTGCCTAATTCACTTTGAGTTTGACTCACTTAAGCCTCTCAAAAACACCATGTAATGCACATAACTTCCATTTCGAGGTGTTACGATAAATTATTGTATCATTAACATAATATCCAACGTATGACATGTTGTTCAAACATTGATTCATCACACTGAAAAAAAATACCTTAGAATTTTTAATCCCAAACATCAGTATATTATATTGTAGTGATATAATCCATCAAAAAGTGACAAAAGCAGAGATTTATTTTGCTTTGTCAGTTAGAGGAACACCCAGTATCCCTTGAGCAGGTCATATTTTGTGATATATCTGGCTTTTCCAATTTTATTAATAGAGTTCTTCGTTTTCAGAATTCAACAAAAATCTGTCTTTCTCAAACACTCATTTTGCAAATATCTGTACAGAATCTAACCATAAGATTTAGAAACCAGTACACAAGGTGAAGACCAATTACTTTTTTACTGGATTCTATGATGTCTGTTTTCCAGCGTATAATATAGTACTTTATGTACGTTATTAGCTTTGATTGGATTTACATGATAGTGATGTTGTTTCATAGGAGAAGCATCATCAAAATGAACATCAGGATCATAGATTTTTATTTTATTAACGTCTGATGATGTACATTCATATTCACTCAAAAAACTAGCAAGTTGATTTTTATCTTCATGAGAGAAGTGATCGAGATATACATCAAAATTATCCAGAATGTCAGAATAACTCATTTTCATCTTGGATCCATCTCCAATATTAACAAATGTCATTGTAACATTGACACGACACAGCTGGGTTGCCTTTCGACGATTTACAACATAGTCTGTCTCAGTGACCTTCCGATAAACCTCATAGGGACCACAGTACCTAGCTCTGACTAGATGTCCATTAGTTGATAAAAATATTAAGTCTTTGTCATCAGAACAAAACACACACATTCCAGAGTTGAAGTCGTAAATGTTTTATTGTAGCTTGGGATGACTCCAGTTTATTCCTAGACAATTCACAAGCAGGTAGAGTCCAAATCGCAACTTGGGAACATAATCCAATAAGTAAATTTCTTTAGGGTCATCTTCCAACCATTATTCTTTCAGTAACTTCAAAGGACCGCACACTTAATGGCCAAACGCCAATTGGAACTGGCTAAACTCTATCTATTCCTTCCTGAACTCACTCACATTATCGAGATAGTAAGTGTGCATTATATTTTGCAAAGTATAATGGAATCTCTCAAGAGCACCTTATGATTCTGCATGGTACGCACTAGATTTGATTTAATACAACATCGAGTTGATAAACTTTTGAAATAACCTCAACACAAAATCTGATCCCCAACAAGACTAAATTTCTTTGCGTTAACCAAAAACAGTAAAAAATCAATTAAAGCTTTATATTTTTCTTGCTGAAATATTCCTTGAAAGAATACCTTGAGGGAATCGAGTCGCTGCTCACGTGATACCAAATAAATACTGATGTCCTGATTAAGTTTTTGGTAAAGGCCCAACACAGTATTTCGAAAGCTAGGACAGGTTTCAAGGTAGCTACGGGAATTTTCTGGTTAGAATTTCCAAGCGACTGACAAATATAACAAAACTGGGAAACATCTTGCTTAGCTTTTGGTTAAAAGAAATGTCTCATGATTTTTTCACATGTCTTGTTGACTCCCTGGGATGTTTGGGCAACGTTCAATGTTCCAGAATGGGATACGATTTTGAAACAACTATTTGATAAACTATAGTCCAGTCTTTTGAAGTTCATACATTTTATTGTCTCAATTTTCTCATGAGCACACTAGTTTTGAAAAAGTAACCATTTAGAACATTCTCCAGTTTATTCTTTCTGTAGTTAAATAGCAAAGAGATCTGCAGATATTTTCTTGCTCAGCGATCTGTTTACTCCTAGCAACCGGAACTTCACCAGGTTTCCGATTAATTAAAATTTAGCATAATTATAGCTTGTGAGACTTATAATATATCGATGTAAAGACCAAACAATACTCTGTCTCTGTTAGTCAGTTCCTAATATTTAGGCGAAATTCTTGAAAGCTTGTTTGGACCAACAATATTCAAAGATACGCTAATGCTTTCGTAAAACACATGCTGTTGGTTCTTGCTCTCAAGAATCTTCTACATATTAAGAGACAAACGTCACTTGCGCAATACACATTTAACAATATACATTACAAGCATTAAACTGAACCAAACGCAGCCATCAAAATAAATGTATAAGAGTAAATTCATTATATATTGAATATATTAAGTTGTATAATTACTTCACATTCAACAATAATCTGAAGTAGTTCAATAAATATTAAATATTTGAAAAAGTTTAATAACTTCACGTTTAATGGTGCTCAGAGCTCAATAAATACCAAATATTTTAATAATCTCAGATTTGACGATCTAGTGAGAGAACACTGTAAGTACTGAAACAGTTTAACTATTTCATATTTAATAGTCCACTGAATGTGTTGAATTAATACTGAATGTATCCAATTGTTCAATTGTTTTACACCTAACTATCTACTGAGACGGTTTAATCAGTATTGAATATTTCAAACAGTTTAATTAATTCAGTGAAAGAATTAAATAAATATTGAGCATTTCACACCAAACAATTCATTAAGACTGTTTAATATATATCGAAAACAGTTTCATAACTTAACATTTAACGGTCTATTGAGAGAGTTGAATAAATATTAAATGTCTGAACTAGTTTACGTTCTTCATATTTAACGGTTTATCGAGAGATTTCATTAAATGTGTAATATCACAATCTTTTTAGTTCACATCTAACAGTCTACTGAGAAAGTTCAATCAATTTTGAAGATTTAAAACAATATTTTATTTCTTCAAAATAAAGGTCCACTGAGATATTTCAACAAATATTAAATATATCAAATAGAACAATTACTTCACATTTAATATTTCAGTCAGAAAGCGTACAATCAAAATGGAATGTCTGAAACAGTTACATTACTTTATACAATGAAATTAATCAACTATAGTTTGTCTACAAAAATGATTTCATGAATAATAAGTTATCTAACACAACAACTGAATGAATTATAAATCGTGTGATACAATGATTTAATGATATACCAATCATCTAATACAATGAGTTGATGAGCTACATGTTTTGATACAATGATTAATGCACTATATGAGTTTTCTACATTTCTAATAAAGTTCACAATAAAGATCACCAGCTGAAGGCAGAGTTACGAATGTTGGACTTTTATAAAGATCGACGTTAAATAATCTTCCAGTTCCTCCTTTCTTGTGTTATTAAATCCCTATAGACTTCTTTAGATGTGTGTCACCTACCCTGTACTGTGGAAGGTAATAATTGACTCATTTGTTTGATTGCATACGTTTGTTTCTAAGGTTAATCTCAATATTATGTACAAATTTGAAATGTTACCATTTTTAACGCGTTTTTATCCTTCTCATTCACAGATACTAAAATAAAATAACCCATCACACCAGTATTTTGTTAACAGAGTATATTTGTGTGAATGATGCTAACACACACACACACGTAATGAAGATCTTATATAAAGATGAGGAGACTTATGAACTTATTCATTGTCGACGAAATAATCCAACCATAACCACATCAATAATTAATTAAAAATAATCTTATTAATTACAAAAAGTCTGTATTTTTTATCAATATCATCATATCAACCTTTGTTTGCCCATATACCGTTATTATTGTACATTCTTTAGTGATATAATAGTGATAATAATAACATTATTGTCCTCTATAGGCACTAGAGAGACCCTTTACAAAATTCATAGTGGGGCAGCATAAAAATATCTTTAAATAGTAACGTAGAAACAGTATCGCCATCTGACGGTTGAAATGTAACCTGAAACGGCTCTGTGACACACAAATCATGTAATATTCTAATCTCAGATTTTTTTATTCGGCCACTATTTTTTAAACTGAACACAGGTAAATATAATACTTATTATCAATAAGTTTATATGGGTCAGAGTTCACAAAATTCTTCATTATAAAAGTGCCATTGTAAAGTTATATTTTATTGCGGTACGTTTCTTGCAATTACATTAGAAGTTCGCACAAACAAATAAAATGATCAAATAATGAAATCAGTAACATATGATATTATTTCAGAACAAGGTACACTACTGACAACTGAATGTTAACAGTTGACTCTATGATAACATTTATTTCCAGTAACGAAGTCCTACTTGTTTCTATTGAGCACAGCAAGACCGAGAGTTCGATATTTAAGTATTATCCGACTTTTCAGGTAAGGATTTTCTGTCATTTTACACAATTTTCAGATTTCTGTTACATAACCGTTAGTGCTTTAAAATTTATATTATTTACTTAATTTATGGAAAGTGAATACACTATGTTTTTCCCTCCATATTGGAAGAAATATGTGAATTTCACATTAACTTCATGTTTCCACTTAATTAATTACGTATGTTTATGCATTACTAATTTTAATAATTTTAACTAAAGTTTGTAAGGTTTATTACAGAAAATATTAAATATCTTATCACACAATTAACATTTATTGGAGAAATATTTATTATTGGTTTAACTAAAGTAAGTTATAGTGACGTTAGTTTGGAAGATTTTAGAAAACATGGGATACTTATTCAGAGTATTACCAGTGGTCATCTCAGAACGGCTGACAGGACTATTAACACTTTCACTAATAAAGCCGAGAACAACGTTTTTACCTTCTTGGGTCATCTTTAGGTTAACAAACAGAAAGGTCGTAAATGACCGTTACCGGGCATATTTCTTAAGGACAAGAGTAAAGACGAGTACGATATTGAAGGGGCGTTGCATTTAGATACCAGGTTATTAATTAGTATAGTATAGTTTGCGGTACACATAGGGCTTCTTTGAATTTGCTTCTGTTTATGTTCGTTTACCTATTTATTATCTGGGACTTTTCTATGGTCATGCTGTGTTTATTTGATTTGCAGGGTTCAAAACTTGTGAAGGTGTTTTTCAAGTTATTTTAATGTAGCTTATACTTTTTCTGCTTGTTTCTCCAATATAGAAGTCGTGAAGTTGTTTCATTGCGTGTTATGAACAATGTTAGTTCTGTGTTTGCTAGTGTAGATTTTACACTGAATGGACTTAAGTTTTATACCTGGGTTTTCAAATAAAGTTTTGTTCAGTGGAATGTTGTGTTTTGTTATAAGTGTTTTTTTTTCGCTGGCGCCGGGAACACTTGGAATGTAGCAGTGTAAATTTTTGCAGTTTGTTGTATCTTGCGATTTATTATCGTTTGTTTGTTGCTGATGTGGGCGTGTTTGTATATTTTTTCCACGATTTTTTGAGGAAATTTGTTAATATTGATGAAGTGTTGTTTCATTTCGTTATTTCATCGTCAGTTTTATTGTGTGAACATAGTTACATGACTGTGTTTATTTGGTTTCTTAACATGTTGAATTTTTGTTTTGTTTCATGTGCTGAGTCTCAGTGAAAATATAATTCAGTATGGGTGATTTTTCTGTGGATTTATGTTTTGAATTGTGTGTCGGTTCTTGTGATCGTGAGGTTAAGAAATACTCTTTGGTTAGTTTTTTTCCTGTCACAAGTGAACTTAATGTTGGGATGTAGAGATTTAAAGTAGTTGAAAACCTAAGTGTGTGTTCTGTAGATGTGAATACGGCAATAGTATTATCAACATACCTGTACCAGCATAGTGGTGGGTGTAAGGCTGAATTGATCGCTTGAGATTCAATCTGTGCCATAAAAATGTTGGCTAGAACAGGTGACACGGGATTCCCCATACTTAGATCATTTATTTACAGATGGTTTAGCTTATTGAACATAAAGCTGGATATAGTGGTAGTGAATTCAGTAAGGGTTGTTTGTTGGTTGGTGGAAGTGGGTATCAGTGGGTTTAGGTGTTAGATATAAAGTTCTAAAGCTATCTTGCAGACTTAAGTTGTTGGGACTTCTGTGAAGAGGAAGATTACATCAAACTGGCCATCAAGACTTTATGATTTAGTTAAGAATAGATTTAAAGTTAAATAAGTGTTTGAAAAAGAAGCCAGCTGATGTTACATATTTAGAAAATGTCCACGTTTTATGTTTACTAAGGTCGACATCATAGGTCGTAGCAAACAATCAGGTTTGTGAGGTATAGGAGTGCTGTATAGTTGTGGTTTGCGTGAGTCGGTCTCTCGTGGGTAAGAATAAATGTTTTCTAAAATTGGGTTGTTTTCCCTTTGTAGTAGTATTTTGTTTCAGTGGAAAGATGATGTAGTGACTTCGACTCCCACTGTCCAGTAGCAATCGTATCGGTCAATGCATCAACGACTATAAAGAGACCTCACACAAAATAAGTGTTCCAGCTGGCGCTGAATACCATCTTGGAATCGGTTGGTTATTTTGACAAGCATTTAGTCTTCGAAAACTTCAATGCTTCATTTAATTTAGATCATCAAATTTGGTGTTAGGGCACTTCAGGAAAGAGAAGTAACAATAAATGGGGGAATTAAATTTAAGCTTCTTCACAGAGCTGGATTTGGCAATTACAAACACCTTTTTCAAATTTTCAATAAATAGTATTACGGTTGGTATCATCTGTGTTCCCAGTAATCAGCTTTCCTACACTACATTGTGATACAAAAGTTGGAATTTACTGTCATGTCTACAGGAGCCATGCTTGGTGTGACACACAATCTGCACAACAAACATCGTTCATCACAAAAACAAAGTTCGAAGTTGTCCTTAAGAACCTGGACACAGTGAAATAACTGGATTCTTTTTACAGAGAAAAACTCACGATCAAGAAAGATCTCTTGAGGATTTGAAAGTAATAGATCCCAAGCAGCTCAGTCGATTCCAATGTTAAGGAAGCAATTCAAAACCATTGTAGCTCACTCGATCCCAATATTAAGGAAGCAATTTAAAACCATTGTAGCTCACTCGATCCCAATATTAAGGAAGCAATTCAAAACCATTGTAGCTCACTCGATCCCAATATTAAGGAAGCAATTCAAAACCATTGTAGCTCACTCGATTCCAATATTAAGGAAGCAATTCAAAACCATTGTAGCTCACTCGATCCCAATATTAAGGAAGCAATTCAAAACCATTGTACATGTACATGTACAGCTACTGCAGAAATTTGCTTCCATAATAAGAATTTTGCCGATTGTTTCAACAAAAATGATCATAATATACATAAACTAGTAGTCAAGAAAAGGAAAGCAAGAGAAATGAAATGGTAAACACATTCATCAAGTTATTAGGCAACAGAAAGCATCTAAAAATAAATATCGATTCATATCTGTGAAAACTTCAAGATCAGTGATACCTAAAATACCAGATCTTACACTGCTAAATTAAGGACGACTAGATCTTACACTGCTAAATTGAGGACAGCTAGATCTTACACTGCTAAATTGAGAACAACTAGATCTTACACTGCTAAATTGAGTACAATTAGATCTTACACTGCTAAATTGAGAACAACTAGATCTTACACTGGTAAATTGAGGACAACTAGATCTTACACTGCTAAATTGAGTACAATTAGATCTTACACTGCTAAATTGAGAACAACTAGATCTTACACTGGTAAATTGAGGACAACTAGATCTTACACTGCTAAATTAAGGACAGCTAGATCTTACACTGCTAAATTAAGGACAGCTAGATTTTACACTGGTAAATTGAGGACAACTAGATCTTACACTGATAAATTAAGGACAACTAGATCTTACACTGCTAAATTAAGGACGACTAGATCTTACACTGCTAAATTAAGGACAGCTAGATCTTACACTGCTAAATTGAGGACAATTAGATCTTACACTGCTAAATTAAGGACAACTAGATCTTACACTGCTAAATTAAGGACGGCTAGCACAGGAAGTCCTCGTATAAAGTTAACTACTCAGATTCCGAACATAATATTTTTTCTATCGCGTCAGTATTTTTTTCACAAATCGAGAAGAAAGATAAATTTTAGATGAAATTATTTATCGTTTACCACAATGAATACTTTTGTTATTATGTTTGTTATTAAAAGTGCAAACAAAGTGAAGAAAATAGAAGAACATTGATGTTAAATCTATATTGACCATGACATGTAATTTTTTGGGACTAAAAGACGGAGAGTTGAAAAATAAAAACAGGGTGAATCATGTTGGCTGTTTACTGCTGGTCATTGAAACAAGATGTTCCTGATGCAGTAAAAAATTGATGTTCCATTTTCCTTTATATCTTGATGAAATATTTTCTCTTGTTTTCAACATTTTAAGCAAGAAAAGTCTGTATCTGTGCGTGACGGTGTAAAATGGATTTAACATACAGGAATTACTGTTGAACAGTCTATATCTATACATGATGGTGTAAAATGGATCTAACATACAGGAATTACTGTTGAACAGTCTATATCTATACATGATGGTGTAAAATGGATTTAACATACAGGAATTACTGTTGAACAGTCTGTATCTGTACATGATGGTGTAAAATGGATTTAACATATAGGAATTAGAGTTGAACATGAAACATTTTAAAAATGAAACAGTTTTAGACCAGTGTTAGATTGTTTATTGTTGCCTGTATCCACTATATCTTTAATTATTACATTTAACAATTATTTAATTTCTCGATAACCCTGATTTTTAAAGTTAACCATCATAACCAATTTTTTTTTGTTTCTTTACTACAAAACTCTTAAAATGAAAAAAAATTTATTTCAGATTTTTAAAAAAGGTGACACACACAACTGACACTGTTTTCCTTTAGTATTAAATTACCATACTTTTATAAAAGTTTTGTTTTATCAAATGACCAAATATTAACTTTTCTATTAAAGTAAGATATACACTTTTACAACTACTGTGATGATAGACATGTAAACAACGGTTCATATACATAATTTAAAACAAAATAGTGATAATGAAGGGTATTTCAACGGTACTTTGGTCTGTATTCTTCAAGAATAATTAGTACTAAAAATTCAACCAAAACGATAAATATTAGAAACTCAAGGAGAAGACAGACCAAGGTTAAAAATTAACAAGTGAAATGTTCCATCATTAATGTCACTCTTAGTTGCGACTATAAATTATTGTCTACTTATTTTCCACTAAATCATATTATAATGAAACTCTTTGTTGTATGTATGATACTGGAAAAGAATATTACGCGATGTAGAGTCTCCAACTTATCGAAAAATTATCCTATTTGCATGTAGATTTGCAACAAAGGTGACGACTTCCCAGTTTCTCCCTTGTTTCCAGAAACGGATAAATTTGTTTTCTCCATCCGAATATTATTAAATGTTCGCTGGATGGAGGTGCGCTTATTAAGTTGAGTCTAAAACGTGAAACAGATATAAGAATGTAGCTTAAAGTTTTCTTATACAAATGTATATATAAAAGTACAGTTTGTTGTATATCTATATTACTACTTTCAATGTTTCGATGCATCTTCACTCAAACTGGTATGGACCTTCGTTGTGTTAAGGCGGAGACATATAGTTTAGCATTTTACGTTTTGTTTGTGTGATTTTATGGGCGTTTTGCTTTTTTTCACACAACCTATGTAAATATGTAAATTAATTTTCAACAAATTTAGTATGGATCTTTATTGGGTCGAAGAAAAGATGCCCACAAATTTTGTGTGTTTTGCTGTTTTTAAGGGTGATATTTCGTGTGTTTATTTTATCCTTTAATTACATGTAATGAAGCAAATTTGTTTTCTGAGATAACGTTTCATTAATCATTAATTTATAAAACTCTCACATAACTAACTACCTCAGGTTGAAAGAAATACAACCTTAAATTTCTGACGACGATCTGAAATTAAACTGCAGCTTAAAATATAAAATTGTTTATTTGTATGACATGTATACTTAAAAACATCAATTATTTCAATACTTTAACTATTTTGTATGTCTGTCATTATAAGTTAGAACGACTTATATGAATTAAATTATTAAAACAAAAGTGTTAGAAATAAATAAAGGTGCACGGCAGGCAGTACATAAACGATTAGTACATGCACTTCAAGACGGTCCCTGAAAGTGTTGTGTTCAAGAGTAACAATTGTTTTCATTTCTTTGGTTTTGAAGCTCATATGACATTCTGTTGTCTTCTACAAGTTGTGTATTTCTTTACTTTATTCATGGTGTGGAGACTCTGCAGTGCTATTTCGACAATAAAAATTCCGACGTTCGGCGCCCTTATGTCATTTTAGTGTCTACTGATTGACTGACAGAAAATATACTACTGAGTAACAATGCGTGTAATTAATATATACAGAAGTATTAGCTTTACCTCAGAAACACTTTTTTCTTCAACTTTTGGAGACTAGCCTTACAACGTTTACAGAGATAAGCTGGAAAATTATATAAATTAACGAACGTTTTTAGCCAATACATTGATTAAACAGATATTACTTTTAATCTTTATTACTACCACTCATAAAAGAAGAACAAACATAACTGTAATTAGAGTAAACTAAAACCAGTAAATATACCTGCATTTAGAGTCATATAGAAATAGTAAATACACATGTACTTACAGTTTAATAAAAACAGTAAATACAGGTTTTATAATACTTATATTTGAAAAACAAATGTTTCTGTTCTTATAGTCACGTTTATAATTCTATGAGAAAGATATATATGCCTAAATTAGAGAATTATTCATCTTAATTATTAATAAATAAAAATACTTGTTCTTTCAGATATATAGAAACATTAAGTATACACATAATTACAGTCGCAACTATACACGCAGTCACTAACCCTAACAATTAATAACAGCTTTAATACACCTATCATAATTGTTTTACACTCTGAATATAAATATATATAACGATCTATACAAGTTGAACAGGTTCTAACGTTATTTCAGAGTCACTGCAGTATTTCTGCTGACTTATAAGGCTGGATTCTCGTATTTTGTTACCCTTACACTACTTTGTGTGTTTTATTACAAACTACTTAAATGCAGTGCCTCTAATACAATATAAGAAACAAAAATACTGTGTTTACAGTCTCATATTTTATTTAGTTTCCACAGTCATAAATTAAAAATGAGCAATTAACTTATTCACGTGCTTATCTACGTTATTAAAACACATCCAAGAATCTCTCTAATTCACGCTTTAAAAATATATTAAATTTCAGCTGATACGTCTTTAGAGAAAGTGGTAAAAATATTTTGTTATTTAGCTTATGCTTTTTTTCTGTTTTTGTTTTCTTCGTAAAATGTTCTTGGTGTTTCAGATTTTTGTTGCTGGTTTCAATGTACTTATTACATTAACTAACGTGTGTTTTATCGTATGGTTCGATATTGTAAATAAACACACACACACACACACACACACACACATATATATATATATATTGACATGAACTGAGTGTCACTGTTCGTGGTTTCAGATATTTTTTTATACTGTTTCAGAATATTGAGATCTTCAGTTACTTTGGTGGCTACCTGGGCATGTGGGTAGGATACTCCATATTAAACATTGCAGCCTTCCTCTTTACTGTTCCATCAATCTTGACCAAAATATATTTCAAAACGCGTGTAACAGTGGAAGACATCGGAAATCCGGAATTTCAAGTTCAGAAGTCTGAACGAGATGTGAAGTCAGAGTATTGAGATTAAGCCTAAGCCGTGAAATGATATCCGTATTAGTTTTAAATCTGATATTATCATAGCTTGAGAATATTTACAATACAATACACCACTTTGATTTACTGTTATAACAGTTTGAAAGTATTTACAATACAATACACCACTTTGATTTACTGTTATAACAGTTTGAAAGTATTTACAATACAATACACCACTTTGATTTACTGTTATAACAGTTTGAAAGTATTTACAATACAATACACCACTTTGATTTACTGTTATGTTATAACAAAATATTTTATGTACCTTTGAGAAATTTTAACAAAATATTATGTTCTGTTTCAATAAAATGAAATGATAGTGTGATGTTCAGTGAAGTACATATCAGTAATGTGATATATGGCTGCCTGCTGACAACATAAACAGGTTTTGAACACGTATGTACAACACATTTAAAGCTTGTTAATTTTCATAACTGACTGAGAGTTTGTATTAAAGTGAACAGAAATAACAGCTTTCAGTTTTAAGTTAACCTACATTTAAAATTCAATAACATTCGTCTAATTTAAAAAAAAAATCTTAAATTAGAGATTATATTAAGTGTATTTTACAAGTACACTTGAAGCCCGACAATAATTTTTTTTACTGATTAACTGAATAGCTCAATTAATCTTAATTAATCTTATTAAATATTTTAAACCTTAAGTTATTACTTATTTATTATATATATCAAAGTATGGTCAACATATATTTCTTCTTCTTAATAAATACACTTAAATCAGTTCTGTTTTCAAATTTAGAATATATATATATATATAATGACAATATATGCTATTACTTGAATAATAAACACATAACATGATGCTATAGCTGTTCGTTACTTATTTAATAGATTTATAGCATGACACCATATGTTATTAATTGTTTAATAAATGTGTAGCATGCTCTTTTAGTTATTTGTTACTATTTGTTGATTAGATGTAAATACGTTGTTACTTATTTAATATGCATGTAACATGATACCAGAGCTGTTTGTTACTCATTAAATAGATTTAAATTATGACACCATATGTTATCACCTTTTAATCGATGTGTAACATGATTCGTGAAATGTTTGTTAGATATTTAATAGACATGAACTATGAGTACATATGTCAGTACTTGTTTAAGAAATGTGTAGCACGATAACATAACTGTTTATTGCTTATTAAATAGATTTGAACCGTGGCATATATGTTATTACTTGTTTAGTAGAAGTGTTTATCTCTGAAGAAGAAAAGTCCACTTTTGTCAAAAGTGCTTGGGTTATTGGGTTTTCATCATTTTTATCAAGACTTCTTGAACCAACTAGTATTTTTAACGTCATTAATGTACCATATCTGATTTTTTGCTTCAATAATAAACGTATCACTTTTAAATTTTATTGGTATTAATTTTCTTTATAAAATATTTGAAATGAAATTTAACCTTTTAAACTTTCTCTCTGGAGAAAAATTAAAACGTAAGAACACATCACCGTTGTCATTTATTACTTGTTAGATATTTATAACACCTGTTAATATAAAACAGAAAGTAAAATATATTTAATTGGAAATCTTCAAAACTTCATTTGTTAGGCTTTTAAATTATATCACAAAGATACAGCTTGACAGTTAATTTGTCAATGACCTAAAGTTTTTCCTTCTGAAAATTGCGAACAAAGAACGTAAGTCGAATTACAAAAACACGTTATTTCAGATACAACTAAAACAGTAAACATGATTGTTTTTTTAACAATAACGTTTTAGTTTTTACTGTGGTGCAATGTATGAACATAATGTAATATCAAATCCAATTTTTAGCGAAATAAACACTCATTGTCTTAACTACAAAATATGGTTAATTTCAGGCTAAATGCTTTATGGAAATTACATTAGTTTGAGCGGTTTTAACATATTTATCTTAAATGAGATAAAGCTGTTTTCAAGAAAAGTTTTTAATGCAGCCTGGCTTTAACTTTGGTTAAATTTCTTTGAAGCGATGGATTAAAAAAAAGTAGAATTTGTTGGAAATTAATATTCGTCTGCATTTGATATTTTATCACGTTGAAGTTGTTGTTGTTTTGAATGAAGCACAAAGCTACACAATGGGTTATCTATGCTCTGCTCACCACGGGTATCAAAACCCGGATTTTAGCGTTGTAAGTCCGCAGACATACCGCTGAGCCTCTGGGGGACATTTTCACGTTAAAGTTAATATTATTATTATTTAACTAAGGTTAAGAATTCATATTATTTTTTGGTTAAGAATAATTTATGTTTGGAGAATTTTGTTTTAATAGTTTTTTTAGTAAAGCTTCTGTGACAAATTTCAATATTTCGTTCAATATTATAATGACAGACAGGTTAAAGGGTTAAAGATTAAAATCACTAATGTCTTTCAATATAAAATTGTTTGTGTGCAGAAAATCAATGACATTTATATTTAAAGAGGTCAATTATTTTAATCTTTACCCCTTTTACCTGTCTGTCGTAATAATTTTGAACTCACTATATAAATTAAATTGCCAAACAAAAAAGGGTTAGAAATAAATAAACTTGCACATATCAATTTGTGAGAGGCTGTGATGAAGAGAAAGATAAACAGACTGTCTAACCCACCAGGTTCCCATACTGTGATATATGTACAAAGAGAAACAGGTTTTTGTTATCTTAGAAGATTCCCCATGTTATTAAAAAAACTTTAACAGTGTTATGAAGTAAAAATATCTTTATGATCTCTAACGCTATAAGTGATAGAAAAAGTAGGATTTAGATTGTACCTACAGAAAATTTGCACACAAGTTTAAAAAGGTTATAATGTGATTGTATAGTTTGCTGGTTAAACTACATTTGAAATATTGCGTTCAATCTTGGGTTCTTCAACTCAGGAAGGATATTCTCTTGCAGAACGTATGCTCTCTGATCACAACCTTTCTCTTTTCAATACCAGTTCTTCTACTTATTTCCATACATCTACTCAGTTCTTTACAGCTAATGATCTCTCAATTTGCTCCCCTTCATTATTTTCCCATTTTTAATGAAGGGTTGACAATAATAATGCATGAGGAAGTGATTATTTTCCAATAATCGTGAGATAAATTGGCAATGGTCGATGTCACCCAACTTGCGTGCCCCAGTGGAAGATGGATCAAGCAGACTGGCCCTCATTCACTGTTCTCACAGAACTTAATACTTCCATCGTCTGTAAGTCATCAACAGACAACTGTGTGGCAGCAGTACCTGACCGTATTATACAAGCAGCTACTCAATGTATTTCTATAACCTCAATATGTTTCCCTTTATCTTTGTCCACAGTGGAATCCTGCTGGCCATATGGTAAGGAGGGATCAAGCCTGGTATACTTGCTGCAGATATCGCACACTCGGAAAACGCATCGATTTCCAGTGGTCAGTAGGCCCGTGCATATTCTCGATGGATAACACGTTAGAGCCAGTAGGAATCTTGGATAAGGTTCACAATCAGCATATCTTCTACCACCAGTTTTAAAGTCTTATGGGACAAGATTCAAAGGTCAATGGACAATATAACTGTTCTCCCTCGATCTTGCACAAACTCTAAATTGCTAGATCTTGTGTTAAATCAAAGTATAACAACATTATAAAAACATAAAACGTTCGTTGTACTAAATGGAATGGACAGTTCATTAATACGTTTCCTTCTGTAGTTCACAAACCCAACCATGATAATACGGTACGTGTATTGTTGAGATACACATAATTATCACTTAACCCTCAAGTTGTGTGTAGATTGTTTTTACTTTCCATCGTAAGTTATAAAAAGTTACTTTTTGTCAATAGCTCTCAATTTCCCACTCTATAATTTATAAGTTACTTAAATATTCATGGTACTTTAAGTTTTCTTGTAAAACTTATATTTTAAGTAAATTATTTTGTAATTAAATACTACATACCAAAACATCACCATTACCAAATGGTGGGCTTCCTAACTTATAGGTCTCACAAAACATGCTTACGCTTTCAGCCGTAGATGTGTTATAAATTAACGGTGAAGTCCACTATTCGTTGAAAAGTGTGTAGTCCAAGAGTTGGCAGTGGATTGTGTAGACTAGCTGCCTTCCCTCTAGTCTTACATTGCTAATTTATGTGCCGCTAGTGCAGATAGCCCTCTTATAGTTTTACGTGAAATTCAATAAAAGAAAACAACCAGGGAAACAATCGTAAATTATAAAAACTTATAAAGAAGTTTGAGGATTAAGTAACAAATGCACAAGAAAAATTATATCGTTTTAAAATAACATTTAGTGTAAATAACTAGTCAATTTCTATCAGTTTGAATGGCGGGAAATGAAATACTTTCACAAGCCATAATTTTATAATGATGACAGTTTTCTATCAATTTAGCTCTTAAATCAAAAAAGCCATGATATTTTTTTGCACTTTCCTACATAAATGAAAAGACATCAATAGCTGTTCTGTATTGTCAGAGATAAGACAAATCTATCTCTTACCAACTGAAAAATTGAAGAAGATGAGTTTTATTATAATAGACTTTTAAATATTCTTGAAGAAAAGTTTCTTGTATGAACAAGAAATCAGTTTTTGTTGTTGTTTTTTTGAATTAAGCACAAAGCTACACAATGGGCTATCTGTGCTCTGCCCACCACGGGTATCGAAACCCGAATTTTAGCGAGTAAGTCCATCTGATAATGGTTAACTGAAAATGGAAAATGAAATATTTTAGATAAATTCAAATTATCAGCAATAACCATAAAGTTAGGATAGGAATAAACAAGAACAAACAAGTATTTGGAAAGATGTTGGACAATCTCATTTAACAGTGTTTACAATTTTATTGAATAGTTTGCACTGTTTAACTGGAAGAGAACCTTGCGTTAATAATTGTTTGTATATTATTTATAATGTTACTGTCCATATAAATGAGCTTAAAGTTACCTCTATAGCGGTGGATGGTAAGTTGTTTAATTTTATTTTAAAATTAGCAAAGTTAAAGAAAATACAAAATTGTAATGAATGGATTTAATATGATTAATGTGACAACTAAAGTACTTCTATCAGAAGTAATTATAAACAAAGCTGTACGTAGATTCTGATGAAACGTTATTTATTTTCTACTAGAAGTAAGTAAGTATAGGGTGTTTAGATCCAACAAAATGTTATGTGAACTTCTATTAGAAGTATATAAGTATGGGGTGTTTACATCCTGAAATATCGTTATGTGATGTTCTTCAAGAAATGAATAATTATTGGGTGTTTAGACCATAATATAACGTCAGGTGATCTACCATTAAAGATAAATAAGTTTGGCGTGTTTAGATCCTGATATAACGTAACTTGAACTTTTGGTGGAAGTCAATTAGTATGGATGATAAAACATTCCACAGATTTAACATTGACAGTCAACGCATGAAGATAAATAAGATATTTTAATTTACAATACGGATAACCAACGAAAGGAGTCTAAACAATTGTTTAGAAGACCAGTCTGCAGAAGGTACAACTCATCTTCATAGCTGATGGTGGACATAGGGGAGAATAATGTTGTGTAAAAAATCAATAAATATCTTTTATTAAAATACCTTAAAATAAACGAATATCCAAACCGTTAGAAAACACAAAACATGTTTGTGTAGGTTGACATCCTTGAGAAAGTACTTGATAAGAATGTAAAGACATCTTTCAGCCACCTGACTGAAAGAAACTTGAGCAGAGTAGACTTTGATATGATGTAGAAGTAATTATATATGACTGTAGTTACCTGACACCAGGCAGTCCTCTCTCAATCAATGGCTTAAACACCAAATGATGTTTATTTTTATAGATAGCTTTTAGTGAAAATAATTAGTTTTCGTGTTGTGTACTTTATGGGTTTTGTGTTACAATGAATTCGTTTAAATTATTTATTATTCATATCTTAGCTGATTTAAACACAAAGAAAAACCGGGGAAAGTTGACTCATATGTCCTGGGCTTTAAATAAACATACTGAATAAATATTGTGTGACGGGTCTAAATATTATATATAAAAACCAGCTGTATGACATAACAACTACGCTTTAGTTTGTTATTCATATTTCTTTTAGCTCATATTGAGTTTTCCTGAGTAATTATCTGGTTTTGTTCCAGTTATTGGATTAAAAAAACAACAACAAGAGTTTGTGTAGAATAATTTATTATAATTAGATTGAACTGAATTCATACAAAAATATATAATATGATGACTAAAATATATTTTTGAAACATTATATAAACTACGTATCTGTGGTGTAAGCGGAACAGAAACTTAATGAGGTAAAACTTTTACTTATATTTATTGCATGATAACAAGAAACCCACTTGAATAAAATATGTTATAAAGCTAGCTGATATGAATGCTAAAAACGCTTGGATATCACAAAAGTTAATCTGTCAATGACCTAAAGTTTTTCTTTCTGAAAATTGCAAACAAAGAACGTAAGTCGAATTACAAAAACACGTTATTTCAGATACAACTAAAACAGTAAACATGATTGTTTGTTTCTTTTCAATTTCGCGCAAAGCTAGTTGAGAGCTACTTGTGTGAAATTGAGAGCTAATTCAACAGTGTAAGGCAGTGACTCAACACCATCCACCGCCAACTCTTGGGGTACTTTCTTAATGAAGAATAATGGGACTGATCGTGACAGTATAACGCCCACTGAAAAGGCGAGCATGTTTGGTTTCACAGGGATTCAAACCCGCGACTCTTGAATTATGAGTCGATTGCCTTAACCACCTTTACATGCCGGGCCAAATAGAGATCAAACACTATACAAAATAACTATGTAACACTCTGTATAAAATAAATGTGAAACATTTTGTGTAAAATAAACAATGAAATGCGTATGTAAATCATTATAAAACATTCCATAAAAACTGTATTTAACTGTATTTTTTTAACTTTTCTATTCACTCGTATAACACCTAGAGACTTAGAGACAGAGTAAAGCTACAAATCACCAAACATCTTTAACCTTTGAATATAATACCAGTATAACCTGATCGTTATGGCAATATAATAAAATATACACCTTTGTACAATCTATATTAAAACTTAGCCCTTAAAGAAATTATAACAAAATTTATACTCTTAATGAGTATACAATAGAACATTTACCCTTAAAGTCACTATGTGAATATTATACTATTGTAGATAAGATAACAAAATCAGTTTATTTAAAATAAAAAAAAATTGTTTTACAGTTCTCACAATCTCTTTCCTTAATCAAACTTTGTAATGGTTTGTGTCTCTATTAGAAGATAAATCTAAATAGAAATTTACACAATTTCGTACTTTAAAACAAACTTTGTAATTATTAGTGTCTCTAGCATAAGAGAAAGTTAAATAGAAATTGAAACAACTTTGTTCTTTGATAAAACCTTATAATTGTTTCTGACAATATATTAAGAGAAAATTCGATATTTTTTTATGGGAAAACATAAACTTTCTTCTAATCTCTGAATCTTAATTAATTTCATGAAACTATTAACTGTTTGTAAATTTATAGATTGTAGACAGTAAATTTTTGATGCACGTTCTATATTTATTGAAAAATGAAAAGCTTATTTGATCTTTTTGAGATCGACTGAGTTAAGGTTGTTAATGAATCTCGTTATGTTGGGAAAGAAATTACCCTAAGCTAATCAACATGATGCAATGTGTTTTTAATTGTTTTGACGAATCTCAACGTAAACTTATTTATATTGTCAGTGACTCACATAGAATTTATTTTTATTAGCGAAACTTTTCATTTTAAAATCGAATCGAGATAATTTTAGATAAATAATTGATAAACTCTACATTTTTAGGCCTAACATATCTTAACAGTTCGTTTACTGGAATTTTATGAGCGAGTTTCAGATACGAATCTTTGTCATTGAAGTTCCTTTTTCTTTTATTTTTGATAAATGAGTAACTGAATAGTTGGCAATAGGTGGTGTTGTTTAGTCGTCTTCCCTCTAATGTATCACTGCTAAATTAAGGAAGGATATGTTCCTGAGCTCAAAGTTCACAGTAAACAAAAGGATTTTTTTCATAACTGTATTATCATCTTAAAAATCTGCATACGAAACCAGAAAATTTCAAGCAGTGCATTGTTAAATAATTTGCCTTTTAATTAGAATTCAGAAATATAAAAAACGGTCTAAACATGTGTTGAGTTAATATCGAAATAAAACATACAACCGTGTTTTTTTGTAAAGTCAGTATCTAAAGAAAACATAAACACACGTCTTTTGGTACGCCAATGTCTAATTAGAAGAAACAGATGTGTCATTGGAAGATTAAGAATAAATAATAGATTGTAAAATGTGTATTTCGTATGTATGCTGGTTTCATGTTTTTTAATCTTACCCTAAATATAAATTTGGATAAAAAACAAAATTATAGTGGACCTACTAGACGGGACTAAGTTTTCAAACAGCGCACTGACACAAGTGATCACTGAAGTGTCTGACACACAAATAGCGGTGTTTACAGTTGCTCGTTCGGATTTTACACAAACTCGATATCGAGGTAACACTAACTTGCTTCTGTGTTTATCACGGACTCTACACACGAAGGTAAGTTTCCCTTTTTTCAACAGTATAATTAAATAATCACTTCCCTATCATCGCTTTCAGTCGAAGAAACCAGCATTTTGTTTCTAAGAAAACTAAAAAAAAACATAAAAATACGTCGATTAGAATTACATATACTGGTAATGCTTTCAATAAATAATGTAGAGACAAAGGATATAGACGACATCAAAGGATTACAGTACTCTATCCCACTCCATAGTGAGATTGGTCGTTACGTTATAGTGCTGATAATATACTGGTACGTTTTGTTTTAGTTTATCTTTGTCAGGTTTTGTACAAAGTCAGTGGTATACTCGTGTTTTAGATTATCAGGTATTGTTAACAGGCAGTGGTGTACTGGTGTTTCAGATTATCATTGTGATTTTTGGTGTACTGGTGTTTTAGACTGTCTTTATTAGGTTGTGTTAGCAGAGATTTGTGTGCTGGTGACGTGTATCAAGTTTTGTAAAGAAACAGTGGTATGCGGTGTTCTAGATTATTGTGATCAGATTTCGTTATTAGAGAAGGGTAGGTCGTGTTTTAGATTATCTTTCCCATAATTTGTTAATAGACACCAGTGTACTGGTGTTTTATATTATCTTTCTAAACTTTTGTGAACTGACAGTGGTACACTCGTATTTAAGATTATTTTTATCAGGTGCTGTTAAGAAACTGTTGTATACTGATGATTTAGACTGTCTTTATTTGGTTGTATTAACATACTTTGTGTACTGCATATTATCGTTATCAGGTTTTGTAAAGAAACAGTGGTATATGATGTCCTAGACTATTGTTAATAGAGATTTTGTTAATTGAGAAAGGTAGCTCATATTTTAGATTATTTTTGTCAGGTTTTGTTGAAAGAAAGTGGTGTACTGGTGTTTTACATTATATTTGGAAGGTTTTCTTAACAAACAGTGGAGTACTATTGATTTAGACTACCTGTATAACTTTTTATTAACAGACAGGGGTGTACTGGTAATTCAGATTATTTTTGTCAGGTTTTGTTAAGAGACATCGGTGTTCTGGTGTTTAAATTATCTTTTTCTGGTTTTGTTTATAGACATTGGTGTACTGGTTACTTATGTTATCTTTATCAAGATTTTTACAGAAAGAGTGGTATGAGATGTTCTAGATTAAAGTTATCAGGTTTAGTTCATAGACAGGACTATGTTGTGTCTTATATTCTTTGTCATGTTTTGATAACAAAGAGTGGTCTCATGGTGTTTTACATTATTTTTGTTAAGTTTTGTTATCAGAGTGGTGTGCTGATGATTCATGTTATCTTTATCAGGTTTTGCTATCAAATGTAAAATACTAGTGTTTTATATTATCTTTATCAAGTTTTGTTAACAGAGTGATAAACTGGTGTTTCAGATTATTTTTGTTATGTTTTGCTAAGAGACACTTGTTTAATGGTGTTTCAGATTATCTTTATGATGATTTTAATGCACGGAGCTGTATTCGTGTTTTAGATTATATTAGTAAGGTTTTGTTAACATACAGTGGTAAACTGTTGATTTGGGTTATGGTGACACGTTTTTCTAGCACACAAGTGTATATTGGTGGTTTATATTATCTTTGTAAACTTTTGTTAACAGAGAGTTGTGTACTGGTGTTTTAAATTGTCTTTGTCAGGTTTCGTTAACAGTAAGTGAGGTACTGGTGTTTTAGATTTTCTTTTTAGTGTTTTGTTAAGAGACGGTTATATACTGATTATCGTGATCTTGTTTTGTTAAGAGACAAGTGTATATTGGTGTTTCATATTATTGTTATCAGATTTAGTTAACAGACAGTGGAATATCAGTGTTTTAGATTATCTTGTAACCTTCTCTTAACAGACAGTTAAGTATTGGTGTTTTACATTATTTTCATCAGATTTTATGAAGAGACAGTGGTTGACTGTCTGGTTTTTTTTACAGACAGTGAGAGACTAGTGTTTTATTTAGATTATCTTTACCAGCTTTTGATAACAATGAGTTTTGTACTGGTGTTTTACATTATCTTTAGGTTTAGTTAACACATAGTTATATTATATTATGTTTGTCAGGATTTGTTAAGAGACAGCTGTGTATTTGTGATATAGCTTGTCTCTGTGAAGATTAGTTAATAAACAGTGGTGTACTGGTGGTTTTGATTATCTTTAATAGGTTTTGTTAATAGATAGTGGTATAGTGGTGCATTAGATTATGTTTCTTAGGCTTTGTTAATATACAGTGGTGTACATGTGTTTAAGAATATATTTGTCAGATTTTGTTCTCGCACAGTGGTTTAGTGGTATTTTGGATTATCTTTGTCAGATTTTGTTAAGAGACACTTGTGTTCTTGTGTTTTTGTTTATCTTCTTTAAGTTTTGCTAACAGACAGTTCGTTGGATTATCTATATCTTTATAGTCTTTATCGGATCTGTTAACGGACATTAGTGTACTGTTATTTACGTTGTCTTCATCAGTTTTGCAAAGAAATGGTAGTATATTGTGTTTTAGATTATTATGATCAGGTTTTCTTAAGAGACAAATGTATATTCGTGTTTTATATTAACTTTGTCATGTTTTGTTAACAGACAGAAGTGTATGGGTGTTTTAGATTTACTTAGATAGGCAGTGGTGTTCTGGTATTTTAGATTAGCTTTGTTAGACTTTGTTAAGAGATAGTGGTGTATTTGTATTTTAAATTATCTTTATCAAATTTTGTTACCAAGCAATTTTTACTGATGTTTCAGATTATCGTGATCACGTTTTGTTGATAAACAAATGTTAATTTTTGTTTTATATTATCCTTATCAAATTTTGTTAATAGTTAGTGTTATACCGCTGTTTTAAACTATCTTTCTCAGGTTTTGTTAGCAGATAGTGGTGTACTGGAGTTTTAGGTTATTTGAATAACATTTTTTCAACAGATATTGGTGTACTTTTGTTTCAGATTATCTTCGTCAGGTTTTGATAAAAGACAATGGTGTAGTGGTGCTCTAGACAAAATTTGTGAGGTTTTATTAACAGACAGAGGCGTATTGGTGTTTTAGGTTATATTTTCCTTGTTTTGTTGACAGACAGTGGGGTATTGTGGTTATAGATTGGTTGTAGATGAGGTGATATTTACAAACACTGGTGTACTAGTGATTTAAGTTATCTTTATTAGGTTGTGTTAACAGAGATTTCGGAATTGGTGTTTCATATTATGTTTATCAGTTTTTTTTAAAAAAATGTTTTAGATTATTGTGATCAGGTTTCGTTTATAGAAAAGGGTATGTCGCGTTTAGAATATCTTTATCAAGTTTTATTAACAAACAGTGGTATACTTGTGTTTTAGAATATCGTGATTATGGTTTGTTATGGACAAGTGTATATTTGCGTTTTATATTTTTTGTCAGGTTTTATTAACGGAGAGTTCTGTGCTGGTGATTTTTATGAGTTTCTCTATATTGACATGAATGTACTGAATATTTTTTATTGTTTATATCAGGTTTTGTAAAGAAATAGTGGTGTTCGGTGTTTTAGATTATCTTTATCAGGTTTTGTTAAGAGTCAAGTGTATATTCTTGGTTTATATTATATTTCTTATGTTTCGTCAACACATAGTTGTTCTTTTGGTGTTTTAGATTATCTTTGTAAAATTATTTAACAGACAATAGTTTACTGGAGTTTTAGATTATCTTTCTCAGGTTATGTTAACAATCAGTGGTGTATTGGTGTTTTAGATTATCATTGTGAGATCATGTCAACAAACTCTAAGGTACGAGGGATTTAGATTATTTTTATCAGTTTGTGTTGAGAGACATTTGTGTATTGGTGATTTATATTAAATTTATCACGTTTTAAAAAATATAGTTGTGTTGTTGTTTTGAATTAAGCACAAAGCTACACAATAGGCTATCTTTGCTGTGCCCACCACGTTTATCGAAACCCGGATTTTAGCGTGTAAGTCCGCAGACATACCGCTGAGCCACTGGGGGGGGGGGCGAAATAGTCGTGTGTGGTGTTTTAGATTATTGTGATCAAGTGTATGACGTGTTTAGATTATCTTTTTAATTTTGTTAATAAACAGTGGTATTCTGGTGTTTTAGATTATCGTGATTATTTCGGTTAATAAACAAGTTTATATTAGTGTATTATATTATCTTTGTCAGGTTTTGTTAACAGATACATTTATTCCAGTATTTTACATTATCTTTTTCAGGTTTTGTTAAAAGAGAGTGGTATACAGATGTTTTAGAGTATCTTTGTTAGGTTTTGTTAGCAGACAGTGGAACAGTGGTGTTTTAGATTATCGTGATTATGTTTTATTAATAGAGAAGGGTATGTTCTTGTTTTATATTATCTTTCTTAGGTTTTGTTAACAGACAGTAGTAAATTGGTGCTTTAAATTATTATTGTTTATTTTTGTTAATAAACAGTGATGTAAATTTGTTTTAGATTGTCTTTTTGAGGGTTTGTTATAGGAGAGTTGTGTACTCAAGTTTTGGATTATCTTTGTTACGTTTTTTAACAAACAGTAGTATACTGGTGTTTATACTATCTTTGCAATATTTTGTTTACGGACAGTGCTGCATTAGAATTTTATATTATCTTTAGTTTTGTTAACAGACAGTGGTATACTGGTGTTTTGGATCATCATTGACAGGTTTTACTAAGAGATAGTGGATCTTTGATGTTTTATATTATCTTTTTCACATTTTGTTAACAGATTAGGGTGTACGGATGTTTCAAATTATCTTTGTGAGAATTGTTAAGAGACAGTTGTGTACCGTTGTTTTAGATTACTTTTGTGAGGGTATATTAACAGACAGTGATGTTCTGGTATTTTAGATTATCTTTGTCAGGTTTGGTTAACATACAGTACAATACTGGTGTTTTAAATTATCTCTGAAAGGTTTTGTTAACAGAGAATGGTGCACAGTTCTTTTAGATTATCTTTATGAGGGTTTTTAACATAAAGTGATGTTCTAGGATTTAAGACTATCTTTTTAGGCTTTTTAAGAGACATTGGTGTACTGGTGTTTTATATTATCATTATAAAGTTTTTTTATAAAAAAACACGAGTATACTGGTGATTTTGTTTATTTTTATTAGGTTATATTAACAGTCATTTTTGTGTTGGTGATTTATGTTATCTTCATCAGGTTTTGAAAAGAAATAGTGTTATTTGGTGTTTTAGATTATTGTGATCAGGTTTCGTTGATAAACAATGTTATGTCGTGTTTTAAATTATTTTTGAAATTTTCTTAACAGAAAGTTGAACATTGGTGTTTTAGATTACATTTCCAAGGTTTTATTTATGTGCAGTGGTGTAGAGTAGTTTTACATAATCTTTGTTTGGTTTTGTTAGCAGACAGCGGTGTACTGGTGATTTTGTTTATTCCTGTTAGGGTTTGTTAACAGACAATGGTGTAGTGATGTTTAGGCTATTTTTGCCAAGTTTTGTTCTCAAACAGTGGTGTACATTTGTTTAAGGTAATTTTTGCCAAGCCTTGTTTAGAAACTGATGTACACTTGTTTTAGATTATCTTTGTGAGGGTTTACTAACAGACAGTGGTGAATTGCTTTTATGATATATTAAAATCTATTAGAATATGTTTGTTAGGTTTTGTTAAGAGACAGTAGCATACTAGATTTTTAAATTCTATTTAACATGTTTTGTTAACGGACAGTTGTGTTCTAGAGTTTTAAATTATCTTTGTGAGGTTTTGATTAGATACTGTAGTGGACTGGTTATTTAGATTATATTTGTTAACTTTTTTCTAACAGACAGTTATGTACTGGTGTTTTAGATTATCTCTATCAGGGTTTATTAACAAACAAAGGTATTCTTGTCTTTTTTATTATCTTTATCAGGTTTTATTTCTCAAATAGTCTTGTGCTGGTGTGCTAGATTTTCTTTGCGTAGTTTTGTTAACAGACAGTGGTATGTTGTTGATTTAGATTACCTTTGTCAGATTTTTTAACAGACAATTGTATACAGGTGTTTTAGATTATCTTTATCATATATTGTTAACAGATGGTGGTACATTGGTCTTTCAGACAGATGTCGATAAGTTTTTCAACAGATACTGGCATTTTAGGTTATCTTTGTCAAATTTTGTTAACAAACAGTTGGATACCAGTGTTTTATATTATCTTTATCATGTTTCGTTAGCTCACAGTGATATTCTGTTAAATTTAATAATGTTTGTCAAGGTTTCTTAACAGACAGTTGTATAGTGGCCTTTTAGAGAGATCTTTATTAAGATGTTTAACAGACAATAAAACTCTGGTGTTTTAGATTATCTTTATTAAGAGACAGTTGTGATTTGGTTATTTATATTATCTTTATCAGGTGTTGTAAAGAAAGAGTAATGTGTTGTATTTTAGAGTATCGTATTGTTGTTGTTTAATAGACGAAGGTATATTCGTGTTTTAGATTGTATAAGGTAAAGAATTTTATGTTTATTACTGATAATCGAAAATTATTATAGTCATCAGAATATCTATAATTTTAATATTATCACTCTGTCATCAACATATCTGATACTGTTTACATTACTACCTCTCCATCAGCATGTCTGATACTGTTTACTACCTCTCCATCAGCACGTCTGATACTGTTTACATTACTACCTCTCCATCAGCATGTCTGATGCTGTTTATATTTATACAGAGTAATCATCATATCTGATACTATTTACCTTAGCAACGTATCATCAGCATATATAATACTGTTTATATTATTACCATGTCATTATCATATCCTGTATTATTTACTTTAACACAATGTAATCAGCATATCTTTTATTGTTTACATTAACTCCGTGTCATCATCATATCTGATACGGTTTCTGTTGAATGGAGTAAAAATGTTGAGTCTTGTACTGTCAGTTTCTACAGAACAAAGAGTATTGGGTTTTCCAAGTGTAGTTTCCATAAAATAGACTAAATACATTGAGTTTGTATTTAAGCTATGTTATTTACACCAAAAACTGTTGATTCTTTTTCTTATCTCTTCTAGAGTGTGGTTTATATTTTATGGTGTAAGTTATACTGAGTTATCAGCTTATATGTTTATGGTATACTATAAAAGCGACTAACTTCTTCATTATAAACATGTAACTATTCTTCAATATAAATTTCAATAATACATATTAAATTCACTATTAGAACAATTAAATTATGAATTGAAACATCAAGAGATATATCGTCAGACATAGCTTACTTTAATTAACAATAATTATCTACATCCTATCCTGTCTACGGTATTCGTACATAAAGTTGAAGTGGGAAGAGTTTTTATATTCTTCAAAATGGTAATCATTTTTTAGTATTTCTATATGCTGGTCTTGCAAGCTTTCAATTAGCTGTATACGCTGGTGTTGCAAGTTTTAAATTAGTTCTATATGCTAGTCTTGCAAGTTTTAAATTAGGTTTATGTGCTGCAAATGAATTATTAGGATGTTAGTGAAATATTTATAACGTTTGTCTGTTACTTTACCAAATAATCCTAACTGAACAAATAAGCTTTGGTACCACTTAGTAGAAATATATTATTTGTTATTACCTGCACGTAATCTGTTGAAAACTATGGAAATAGATTAGTATGCAAACACAACGAAAATAAACATGTTAACTCTCATCTGAATTTATTTATTGCTAATCTTTAACTGCCAGTGCACTTCGTTTCAGGGTAATATCGGTGGATTACCTTAAACAACTTGACTAATGAAAATCAAAATTTTACTCAAGCGTTTGTTGGATCGGGAAGTCCTGTGCAAGCTTATTTTTGTAGGCTCCCTTATTGGCTTTATTTTACAAAGTTTCCAGTTTCTCCAGTTATTTATGGAGTATCGAACAACCATGGACATCTCCATAGAACCCAGGTCAGAAGTTATCTTTCCTGCAGTCACCGTATGTAGTTTCGAAATGTATGTGATGTTTTGGTACTTTATCTTATTTACCGTAATAAATCAAAGAAACACACAATTTTTAGTTAATATTATTGGTTAGTAAACTGTGCAAGATAGATCTGAAAGTCATCACATCAGTGGCATTTGGTATTTCTTGTCACCACAACAACTGTGGACGAATAATCCATATATTTTCAACTGTATACACAAAGAAATAATTATCATCCTTTATTATATCCATTCGTTAGAACATTTGAGAACATCAAAAGTAAAACATACAGACATATACTTAAAACTTTTTTGCAAAATATTAATAACGTCAATAGAATATTTTCGAATATCATTAAAATATGACTAGTACTGAAACACTACTCGAGTAGAATATTTTATTATTTTAAATCTCATATCCGTGTGACTACTTTTCTTCAAATACAGTACTGTCTGTTTCATGTCCAAGTTACTACTTATCTATCTTAATTCAATAGTATATATATATACAATAGTATTATCCATTGTATGTCCAAATAAACAGTTTGGTACATATATATTACAATGCCGTCTCGAGTACTTATGGATCTTCACCAAAATTGGTTTCGAAGACTCATAAGATCAACGTTATAGTACGTAGTGATTTTGAGTCGTGTGTTTTCCAATTTTTATGAGTGTGTATTTTTTTATCCACTATTTGGTCTCGTGATAATGAATATTCAACAAATCTGCCTCTAGTGTTTTCCGGGTACTCGCGGAGATATATGCAAACTTCGGTTTCACATTACGTGTGTTGTAGTTTTTATGAACGTTTTTTACAATTATGTAATTGTTAATGCCATACGTTAACCTTTCAGTCATGATAAATTTTCATAACTTTAGTCAAGGGGAAGGGTTTCCAACTAGATGTGTTATGATAATTAATGTCGTATAGTAAAATAATACCTCCATAAAATTATTTGTATCATTCAAATCAGTGTAGAATAACTCAAGGCCTGTGTAACACTTATAATACTGTTATTGTTAATAACAGATTTAAGTAGGACAATTGTAAAACAATCTCATGTTGACTAACTAACACAACTTGTATGTGTAACAACATTTACATTTTTAAAATATGTATAAATCACTCACTTTGTGAACTTATAGTGCTGAGTCAAACAATTGAAACAGTTAATTATAATTTTTATAAGTTATTTAAACAACAGTCTTTTTTCTGGACTATTTACCGACAAATGGTCATGGAACGTAGTGAACTAATGAACTAATATCTTAAACTTATCGCGCTAGTCAGAGTCATGATAAGACAGGTCATCGTTTCTGACGTCATGACGGTCTAGCAAAGTATTTCTAGAAATTGTGTAGAACAATTACGTAATCGTCCATGATGGTCGACTGTGATGGAGACCTAATAAAGTGTCCTCTGGTGACACTTTGTGGAACTATAACGTCACCACTTTAGGTAATTTCATCGTATCTTTCCTCACCTCTCAAATGATCGAAACTTGTCACATTAGACAGCTGCACCCTTATCTAATTCCATTGTTTTTCTTTTACAATCTTATACCACAGAAATGTGATTCTATTGTAGTTAACATTTAAGAAAATGAGGTTTTTCATATTCCGCTTTATGCTAGAAATATTAATTCAGTTTATTTCTAGGTTCAGAAACTCATGCGACGAAATTTCGAAGGCTATGGAAAGATATCATATCGAAGTAAGAAACTTTGATCTCATTCAAACATATCATTTTGTTTATATATCTCATAATAATCAAATTTTAAAAATATTAAAATGTCTTATTTTGTGTATTTTAGTGGAAAATTCTTCCTACTTAATGCTATTAAAATGCATTTAAATGTATCTTCGTCAACCAGCAAAGTCATCAACAAAAAATAAGAGTTACTGATAGACAAAAGTATTTTTGATCTCATCTGACTTCTTGCTTATGCCAATCCATAATGTAAATTTCACTCTAACCAATCTCGTTTGTTTCACAATTAATTTAAGGCAGATTTTAAACCGTCTGAATGCTCTCCCTCTTCGAACTGCGACTGAAAGGTTAACGTGTTGGTCTTTGAGTTACCTGGTAAACACTCTGCTAACGCTAAAAAGTACGACGACAATCCATAATTTGAAATCTGGACAGTATGTTTTGAGAACATATGTCAAATGTTGTTACTGAATTAGAGTAGCCCTTATGTTGGTGTCGGATGGAGTTTATTAGCTACTTTTTATCAAAATTACAGATGGTTTATGCAAATAAACCTTGGATAAAAAGCATCTGGTAAGAAATTATTGTATTTGTTAATTAAATCTTTGAAATATTCATGTATACAGTTGTATATTTTATAAGGTTGAATTGGTGTGAACACTGTATAACATTAATTTATTGAAACTGCCTAACATACAATCTATTAATATTATAAACACACACGATTCAAGGTAAGATATTTAAAACTGTTTCGTTTTAGCCGCTGCTGTGGATTCCTATACGTGGTGAAAGAACCTTCCATAGAAGATTGTGTTCTTTCAATTTACCTCTTTTTGGTTCTAAACAAACTCGTGTTCGCCGCGAGTGACAACTCCTGAAACCCCAATGCACCACTTTGGCCTTAAAATCTGTTTACGGGAGGCCTTGCGGTGTTCCTCCAGGTCAGTTGTCTGATTCACTTGTGTTAGAGTCAACCAAGTATCAATGTTTTTAACGGGTGTTGTGAGCATTTTATCTCATGATGGTGTTTGAGTACAGTGCTCACAAACCCTGGTTGCTGCAATGTCCTGGTCTGGCATTGTAGTGCGTCCTGTCGTAGGTTTTCATGGTGTATGGGATCAGTGGGCACTGAAATGTATTCCCCTTATTGTGGATACCTTTATCCACGAAAAAATAAACAATGAAATATAGATTACCGATAAATGACCACATATGCACTACTGTTGTACAGTCACCGTCTCAGTTGGATTCTATCCATCTTCCTTTATTTATGTAAAAGGGTTTAAAGAGAGCATGCTGGCTCCTCAAGACAGTTAGTAAGTTACGAGTTGGAGACATTTGGGCGAAAACATCTTCAACAGAACATACTAACTTCCTTCTGAATTAAAAAATTATCGGGATATACCCATCGAGGTTACTTTTCATGTGACTTTGAATTATTCCAAATGAATTATAGTTGAAATGAATTTGTAGAATATTCTTGAGTGGGAAAGCCTCGCTAGTTTCTATATCCGAGAAATTTCTGTGGTGCGCCGAATCTCCGCTCACAAAGACCGGCCCCCCAGTGGCTCAGCGGTATGTCTGCGGACTTACACGCTAAAATCCGGTTTTCGATACCCGTGGTGGGCAGAGCACTGATAGCCCATTGTGTAGCTTTGTGCTTAATTCAAAACAACAACAACAACACAAAGACCGAATAATGCTGTCTATACATGTTCACATCATCACATCTACTGCCACAGCAGTAAGTTTAGGCCATATATATCAAACACTGTCTAATATTATCAGTACCAGCAATTCAGGTATTCTAAGACCTCTTGTCGTGTATCTTAAACACGTACTTGTTGTGGCAGCAAAGACCAAAACTTGAATAAAAACTACCCTGTGTCAACTTTTGTGGTTCACAACCTTAGTGCTTTCGTGTTTTCATAAGCAAATGGAGAAGAAAGAGGAACAACGTTTGAACATCGAAAATATCTCTGATTCCATGCTCAGAAATTAATATCTCCCGATCCACCTCGGATATATGCTGCTTTACACCATTCCACTTCCACAGTGGGAGTGCAGACAGATGTCTCTCTGCCACCAACAAAGTCATTTTCAAATCACTTTTAGAGTCTTCTGTCCTTCATGATTAAGGGAAGTCAATGTTTACTTCCATACCTGCTCCATCATTTCATCCAGTAGCTCCCTGGAT
Organism: Carcinoscorpius rotundicauda; assembly: GCA_011833715.1. Classification (NCBI taxonomy): domain Eukaryota; kingdom Metazoa; phylum Arthropoda; class Merostomata; order Xiphosura; family Limulidae; genus Carcinoscorpius; species Carcinoscorpius rotundicauda. Next base: position 86,254,758 of record CM022393.1, on the reverse strand, counting down.
GTACTTCTTTTGGTTCAGAATTATGGCATTTTCTAGTGTCCGTCTTCTTCTTCCCCTAGATGGAAAACGATTATTTGTCATGCCCTGAAACTCTAGAATCTACTTTCAACGCTTGAGACCTGACTAATCGACTCAGGACAGAATTCATGGAGGTCGATACACATCCTTTTAATAAAAAGAATGGAGTAAAAAGATGTGATCGAAAGCAGAAGAACCATAAGTACAATTCGACTACACAATGCAAAATTGGCTACTTTGATGTATAGAAACTGTCGACGTTTCTTGTCATTTGGATGACTTCAAAGCATTGATTGATTCTTGAGTTTCCCCGTGCCTTTCTTTACAAGAAACATTTCTGCCGACAGAGTCACGTTTCTGCAATTTTTATTGCACAGAAATGAAAGGTTATACGATTTACAAGTTCATGGAGGGATGCAGATCCTAGTCGATCAGTATGTGCCCACTCGTTTATGGCGATTCGACACACCTTTGGAGGCTTTAGACATCCGTGTTTCATTGGATCGTACCATCACTGTTTGCTTTCTCTATCTGTTTTCTGGAGATACATTTGATCAATTTGACTTTGATGCTTTTTTTGAACAGTTACCATCTTCCTTTTTAATCCTGGACTCTTTAATGGACATAATGAACTCTGGGGAGGTGCTGATGAGAGGGGTTCCACTGTAGAGCATATACTCTTCGAGTACAACATTTCTCTTTTCAATTCTGGTGTTTATGCTATTTTCAATCACCTATTTAGTCTTTTACTGCTTTTGATCTTTCAGTCTGCTCAACTTCACGTTTTCACTAGTTTTCACGGAGGGTTAACAGAAACCATCAGGGGAATGATCATTTTCTTGTCATTTGAAGAGAAACTGGCCGTGGTCGATATCACTTGACCCGTGTGTCTTGGTGGAGGCTAGACCAAGCCAACTGCCTTTCACTCAATGCTCTCTCGGAACTTCGTCCTGCCATTGCCTGTAAGCCATTAAGAGATGGTTGCACGTCAACAATAAATTATTGTATTATCCCAGACGTTGCTCAATATATACCTAAAACCTCGTATGTGGCGAAGTCTTGCCTGGTACATGTTTTGGCTCCAAAACAGGCCTGGGATACCTTTCGTAAATATCCCACACTTTTGAACCACATTATGTTTCTGCGAGCCCATGTACATGATCGCAGGTAAGACATGAAAGCCAGAAGAATTTTTTTTTCAAATTTACGATCAACATTTTTTTCTTTTACTAGTTCCAAACCAAAAGCGCAAATAGTTCTTGAGTAGCTTTACGCGAAATTCATAAAAACAAACAATCCAATGTCATACGAGACAAAACTTGAAAGGTAAGTGGACAGTATAATTCTGTTCCTTTGGAGTCTTTCTCCCTGATGGCGAGGAAGTTGCTGATGTCCAACGCATCGCCGACACTCTTGGAGAATGTTTCTGCTTCAGCCTCCACCTACTCAAACATGAAGACTTGAGCAGAGTAGTTATCTCTTTCCATTCGGACTGGTCATCTCTGTGACTATAATATTCCCATTATGCTGATGAAACTTCAGCTTGCTCTTTATTGGTCCGGCAGTACGTCAATCAAACCTTTTGATATATGCTACGAGATGCTGTGTCGACTCTCTTCTACCTTTCTTGATATTATTCTGGTTGTATTTAACTAAATATGGCAGGAGAATGTTTATTCTGATGCGTGATGTCAGGCCATTGTTCTACCCTTCTTTTAACTCGAAAAGGATCCCAAGATTCCTTCAAATTATCGTCCAGTTGCATTGGCGAGCTGTCTCTGTAAAACCTCACAAAGGATGGTTAATGTTTGTCTTGTTTACTTCCATCAATCAAACAACATCCTCTCGCCCACCCAGTATGGATTCCGATGAGAGTGCTCTTCCATGGACGACCTGATTCGACTTGAAACGTCAATCGGTGAAGCCTTTCTCAAGCGACAACACCTTGTGTCAAAATCTTTGACCTTGAGAAGGCTAACCATACTTCATGGAGGTGTGACATTTTGACATTTTTGATAATTTTTGAATGGGCAGGCGATTCTTACTTTGTGTTGTTTTGATACTTTCTCGTTCTTTCATAAAGAATCTTGAAATCTCTCAGGGTTGTGTCAAGTATCACATTTCTTTCGTGTAAAGGTTCATGCTATCATTGGACATCTCCCTTCTACTGTTGTAAATGGCTATTTCTCTAGCCCTGGATACAGAAGCTATATATTACCCATTTTGTACCATTTATATCGACTCAAGATATAAACAAACAAACAAACGTTTAGACAAAAGTACATACCACATTTTTATGTTGACATATTCTTCACATTTATATGTAAATTTAATTATATTTTGATTAATTTTACTATCGTGAATAGAAGATATGCATTATCTGTTTGATAATCTCTAACATCCCTCTGATGTTATGTGGTATTGATAATCTCAACCAATCAAATACCAATGTATCCTTCAGCTGGATCAGAAGCTTACTTCGCGAAGGTGTTAACCTGATGGTTTGTTTGTTTGTTTTGGAATTTCGCACAAAGCTACTCGAGGGCTATCTGTGCTAGCCACCCCTAATTTAGCAGTATAAGACTAGAGGGAAGGCAGCTAGTCATCACCACCCACCGCCAACTCTTGGGCTACTCTTTTACCAACGAAAAGTGGGATTGACCGTCACATTATACACCACCACGGCTGGGAGGGCGAGCATGTTTGGCGCGACTCGGGCTTGAACCCGCGACCCTCTAATCACAAACGCACGCCTTAACGCGCTAGGCCATGCCAGGCCTAACCTGATGGAATCACAGATATTGTACTCTGGTTTGAAATGAAACTCTTTTTTCTTTTTTGTATAGTTAACATATATAAATAATAACAAAGCAGGAGTCAACCAGAACCTGTGTAAGGTTTGTTTGATTATAATTGTTACTGCAAATAATAAAAAAAATAATTAACAATTATTTCACTTACAGTATTTACATATACATACATAAACAAAAGAGAGAAAACAAAAGTGTTATAAATCTTATTTAAAGACAGTGAAAAGATTTTTGAAAACACTGAATCTATCGTTTCTTTAATCTGGGATAACATATTTTCTTTGGTATGATAAAGTTTACTGATGGTAGTATGTAAGGCTATTTCTACAATATCATGTACGTTAAATGCATGAAGAATATTGTTTGAATTAATAAAAGTTATTTGTATGTTTTGTTTACGATATTTTTTGTTATTTGACAACATCTCGTCATTTCTCTAACAATTACTGTTTGTATACTTTGGAAGCAAAGCTTACTCTTTTATTTCTTCAAGGTTATTTTCATTATGTAATGGCTAGAATTGTTAATTTATTTAATTTTAACTCAATTTTTATTGTCATAAATTTTTATAGAGTATTTTTTTACTGTTAGCTCAAATATATATGCATTAAGAACTAATATAGTTTTATGCTGAAAAACATCGTGAGATATTAATGTGTTTATGGCCTAAAGCAACGCTAAAAGTATCGGTACCTAACTGATGAAAAATTTTAGTTCAAAATTTAAAATTAGTAATGCATTAAAGCATATTTAATTAGGTATATTCATGTTATTTTCTAACATTACTCTAAGGAGATATTTTGTTATGAGACATTGATATTAAAATAATGAAATTACTTTTCCATTTCTCTTTGTGAACATTTTTTCCCAGAGAGGAAGTTCTCAAGTGAAATTATTATTTAAACAAGCGTGTAACTTCAAGGAGAAAGAAAGACCTGTGTTATGTAGCAATTAAATATTTTTATATTCGCAGTACAAGTAACGAGACATCTTTGTACAATGTTAAACGTATACCTAGGGACTTTCAAACGTTTAGTGTTACATGATTTTATTTTTATCATAATCTAACGGGAGTCTGATTACAGAACAAGTTGATACGTTAATGATAAAGTTCATTCGTTATCATGATATCGATAAAAACTTAATTTTCTGCTACAATCGACAGCTTATGTCTATCTATATAAATTTTAATATCTACTGCTACCTGCAGTGTTTCATGTACATCCATTTAAGATGAAATATGTACTACCATCAATGTTTCATTATATATCTATAGCCCTTCAGTGGCTCAGCGGGATGTCTGCGGACTTACAACACTAAAAACCGGGTTTCGATATCCGTGGTGGGCAGAGCACATATAGCCCATTGTGTAGTTCTAATTCAGAAAACAAACAAACAATTTATATCTTTCAAAGCAGATTATATATTAACAGGTATTAACTTCATCAGTTCACCTCAAACTTTAATGTTTGGTTAAACGTTAAGTTCTGTTATCAAAGCTTTTTTGTTTTGGAATTTCGCACAAAGCTACTCGAGGGCTATCTGTGCTAGCCGTCCCTAATTTAGCAGTGTAAGACTGACCGTAACATTATAACGCCCCCACGGCTGGGAGGGCGATCATGTTTGGCGTGACTCGGGCGCGAACCCGCGACCCTCAGATTACGAAACGCACGCCTTAACGCGCTAGGTCATGCCAGGCCCGTTATCAGAGCTTTGTCATCCACGAGTATTGTTGGGTGCGAAATATTAAGGAGAAAGGGTAGGTTGATAATAGTGGAAATAAGTCGTTCACATAATCAAATCTGTAATACAACATTAAATAAACGGAGACACATTACTTGTGCAAATTAACACAACGATGATAGGAACAATCATAGTCAGAAGTGTTAAGTGTATAAAACACTTTTTACATTTTTATAAAATGTGTTTTAATACCAAGATAAACTGTTCCAGCCACGGTTTTTTGGTGAAAAATGAAGATCATATTCTCCATATACTCATTAGGATAAATGTTGTTATGATATCAGTTGTCTTATCATTTCATATACATTGGTTTTAAGTTTGAAATCGTAAGTTTCAGGAAAATATATGATTCATGAAAATAAACAAACAACAAGTGAACCAGACTAACATCAGTAAAAGTACATATTAATGGTATCATATAAACTGTTTTATTTTAATTTCATGTTAGTTCGTATTAACAACTCATTATGGACCTTTACAAGTTTGAAAATATCATTAATAGTTTTAAGTTGTGTAAGAGATGTCTATATATTTCTTCAAAACAATATAATATAAAAATAGTTAGAGTGGAATGTTTGTGGTTTATTTTCTATAAAACCCATTCATTTTTCTTCAGGATATCAACATGACATTCCTCAAGAAAAGTGGATTTCAACTAGAAGATATGATACCCAACATTGAACCTTATTATATGTATGTTGCTCTCTATATTTAATCATTACGTTCAATATTAGTCTTAAAAATAGGCTTTTAATGTATATATATATTTTTTTTACATTAAGAAAGTGTAGAAGCGAAAGCGGCCGTAAAAAAAGAATTAATTGTAAATATTTGTATGTTTAAACAATGTTGTTGAGAAAATATTTCATACAGTATGTCAATTTGTACTGTATATACTGTGATTTTTTCACCTTTCACGACAATTCATCTTCCAGAAATGACAAGAGGTCGTCTAAAACACCAGGTAAGAAAAGTGAATCTGTAATTCTGAGGGATACAGTAAGTTTATATTGTTGAATCGTATACAGTCAGTTATTTGGGCTGATGTCCAATGTATTGGTGATGGAATAAAATCGGAAGGATAAACAAGATCTTCACTGAAGAGTTAAACAAATATGTAACCTGTCCTTGCATTTAGAATTTGATGCACCAGGAGGAATTTTATAACATCACTGTTGGTTGACTAATAAACTAAATTGTCTTTGGTAATAGTGTGCTTTTTGGGGTTAATTCATGGAATCAATGTTGAAATTTTCTGACAAAAATTATGTTTTATTTTTTCATGTTAGAATGTTGTTGTCGAAAGTAGAACACGATTTGTGAAATTTGGTGAAATATTACACAGATAAAGTGCACGATTCTTTCAGTCATTTTGTATGGCGAGAGTAGCCTGAAACCTATCACATAATTTAAAAATTAGGGTTATTTTTCTTTTACGAAAGTCGCCTTTTACGCCAATATATACACTAGCGCTGCATTTTTGTTATTATTTGTTCCTTGGATTAAGAATCAGACTTATTCCATTCTAATTCACTGTAAATATATTTATTTTCTTATTAAACAGCAACCTTGTAAATGTATATTCGGTTTACCTAACACTTTGTAGTAAGAAAAATAATGTATATTATTTCACACCGAATGATTTGAAACAAACTCGAGAAGTCTTTACAAAATGATTTGAGTCATTAAATATTAACTAAAAATCATCACCAACACAAACAATAATGAGATAACTACAAGTATAACTTTGATTTTTATATGAATTTATGTTTTATTACAATAAATAATTGTAAAATATTTTTTGTTTCGTACTTACGGCAGGTTTGATCGAGTAACCAGTTATTTTGATCCTGTTTATGGAAACTGCTACACTTTCAACTCGGCATGGTCTGGTGCTGAAATACGGAAAGCATTTTACAAATACATGGAAACTAGGCATCATTCTCCGATTCTTAAAAGCAACAGTAAGTATCCGTAAGTGTTGTTGAAAGAAAATATTGTTTGTTTTCAAGAAGAGTATTGTTGTATTTCAGATTTAGATACTTGTTGTTGTTGTTTTGAATTAAGCACAAAGCTACACAATGGGCTATCTGTGCTCTGCCCACCACGGGTATCGAAACCTGGATTTTAGCGGTAAGTCCGCAGACATACTGCTGAGCCACTGGGGGGCAGATTTAGATACACCGATTAAAACGAATATATATAGATACAATTTGTTGATAAAAAATTACATTCACATTCAACCACAACATTGATCGCTTTTTTGTTTTGATAAAGAGATAAATAGAATGAGAGGAGGTGATAAAAATATTTGTCAAATTCACTGCTCATAACAGCCATTACAACAAAAAACGTAAACAAAGTTTATTATTTGAAAACAGAATAATTGTAAAAATGGTATCATTCGTTATCACCGAACCATAAGGATTAACAAAAATATTATGGTTTGTTTTGGAATTTCGCACAAAGCTACTCGAGGGCTATCTGTGCTAGCCGTCCCTAATTTAGCAGTGTAAAGCAGCTAGTCATCACCACTGTCACGTATTTTTTGATGTTTCAAGTTCTTCGTAGATTAAACGCAACAGAAAAACACAGATAACAGCTTGTATAATTTATTACACTAAACTATTAACAAATGTAACAAATATGACATAAATTGTATAATAACAGTGACAGATATTAAGTTACGACATTCGAAATTAATTACAAAACAAAATAATATTATTTTCAAACTTCAAAATAAATCACAACACAAAACGGTACTGGCCTGTATCTAATGTAATGATCTAAAATTAAAGTCTCAAATTCCAGTCTAGGGTGTGAATTTGGTCCCACGAAGAGATTCCGAAACAGTTCACAGTTCAAAAAATTCGCCGTCTCTCAGCACAAGCAGTAATTCAGATGTATCGTAGAGATTGACGAATAAAAATCGCAGCTTCCGTAGATCTAATTTCAATCACAAATCCAAGTTGAATATTCACAGCAAACACCAAATCTTTCTCAAATAACTAACTCTCTTCTTTTGAAATGAAACTGGTGTCTGAATCTCACTCTTTGTCTTCGAATAAAACTAATGACTGAATCTCTCTCCCTCGAATAAAACTGATGACTGAATCTCTCTCACGTCACTGTCTTTTTTATACCGATAGGCCTATTTCTCGAACAATCTCGCAATTTCCACACAACTCCAGAGCTATCCACGCATATTCGTTCTTGCACGAGACTACACTTCTAGACAGGAAGTCACCAGCACTCATTTACAAACATGTGATTGGTCTACTTAATTCGAGAAAGTTCTAAAACGTTACCCTAAATAAATAACATATTTTAGTTTAAACTTCGAAACAATAATATCAATATGGAAAAATGAATAATACAAATGAAAATTCAAACACAATACGACATGTTGTCGTTTACAAAATATTTATACATATACATAACAACCACCCACCGCCAACTCTTGGGCTACTCTTTTACCAACGAATAGTGAGATTGACCGTCACATTATAACGCCCCACGGCTGGGAGGGCGAGCATGTTTGGCGCGAACCCGCGACCCTCAGATTACGAAGCGCACGCCTTAACGCTCTAGGCCATGCCAAGCCCAAAAATATTTTGGACTCACAATTCTATTATACAAGAATTAATTCCACACGGAGGAGGAAGCGGATAGTCCAGCGTGGCATTCTCTAAAATAAGAAATATGAAGCACGTCAGAAAATATGAATAGAGAGACATATAGAATAACGTAGTTCTGGACTTCAAAGACTGAATATTTATTTTAATTACATCTGCCAAATATCTGAAAAAAAATAAAACTAGCATAAGTACCTAAATGTGAACTTATTTTGTTAAATATGACAACAGCACCAAAACGCTCTTTATTGGAAATAAATTCAAAGTAAAATCACTTCAAAGTTACATGAAGGTTTGATGATTAAACATTAGTTAAAGTAAGTAAAGCAGATTGTTAATTTTACAACCAGTTCAACGAGCTATAAAATTTTATTGTGTTAACACTGGATACAAGGAAAAGATTATTGTTTTAACAATGTATGCAAGGAAGTATACTAGCTTGTTTATTTAAAAATCAGTCAAAGGAGAACTGTAGAAAGTTGATTTAAAAACATTATACACGAGTACGACAGAGAACTAATTTCACAATCAGTTTAAGGAAATATAATAGTTTGTCGAGTCAACAATCATTTTATTGGAATACACAAACTTGTTCATTTGAACAAAAACTACTTCAAGGGAGTTTGATAGCTTCTTGATTTAACAACCAGTTAACTGAAGTACAACAACTTGTTTATTTAACAGTCAGTTCAAAGGAATATAATAAATTGTTTGTTTAACAATCAGTTCTCTTGGAGTATGATAGCTTTTTGATTTAACAATCATTTGAATGGAGCAAAATAACTTTTTATTTAAAAATAACTCAATTATAAAAAAACAATTTGTTCATTCAACAATCAATTCAATCGTATTTAGTCGCTTGTAAATTCACACTGTACAGTTATGCCAGAAGAAATCACACAGTCAGTATTTTTAAATAAAACTCGACTAAGCTTAACTTCTTTACTGTATTCCTACACGTTTGCAACAATAACAACCGTGTTCATTTATGAAACCAGGAGATCGTTATGTTGCTTGCAGTAGCGTGGTGAAAGTTCTGTTACGGTTTAGGGGTAGTAGGGTGAGGAAGTCTGCTCGGAAGTTTGCACTGTTCGAGAGTTTATTGATATTAATTGATGACTGTACAGAGATGAGAATCTGTACCCTGATTCAATACCAAGTGTCATTGCATACTTCACATTGATTTAGGATAATATCATATCTTACCATTCCAAGTTATTCATAAATTACTTAGGGATTGAAATGGAGTGACCAGCAATCAACCGGACTTCTATCCAGTTCAACTCGAATGAGACCAGCTGTGGAGACGGATTAGTTGTCGTGTCAACCCTCTTGGTAGAGATAGGTGGCGACGAGAAGGTTTAACAGATATATAGATCATCATGCTTCAATGTCACAAAATAGTGTAGTGAAAAGTACGACAAGACGTTGTCGAGTGTTTATATAAGCTCTTCATAGTTGTAGCTATTACTGGAGGTTAAAATGTAAACTATAGTTTTGTGTTTCTCGTGTTTTTTTACAGAAGACAGACTCGTTTTGACGATTGTTTCATATATTCAATAAATCTATTGGAAAACGAAACCCTAAAATTTTCGTCGAGAAAATTTAATGATATTTTTGTCTTTTTAAATTAAACGTTGTTGTTATCTTCGGCCTGGCATGGCCGAGCGCGTTAAGGCGTGCACTCGTAATCCGAGGGTCGCGGGTTCGCGCCCGAGTCGCGCTAAACATGCTCGCCCTCCCAGCCGTGGGGGTGTATAATGTGACGGTCAATCCCACTTTTCGTTGGTAAAAGAGTAGCCCAAGAGTTGGCGGTGGGTGGTGATGACTAGCTGCCTTCCCTCTAGTCTTACACTGCTAAATTAGGGACGGCTAGCACAGATAGCCCTCGAGTAGCTTTGTGCGAAATTCCAAAACAAACAAACAAACGTTGTTATCTTCGTGGGGTTACAGAAGTGGTGAGTACATGTTAGGTTCGTTGCTATAATGGCGGAAAACTGTTATGAGTGTTATCTTTTGACTTATATTTAACATTAGAAAAATTCAGAGAATTTGGTTGAATGTTTATATCTGTTTTGATTAAATATTCTTAATTTTACATGCGACTAATTCGTGACTAAGAAAATTTAAAATAAATAATTTACAAGAATCAAAAGACAGAATATAATTTTATTTTTACAGGTTTGAATTTATTAATTTACCTTCCAATAAAAGATTTTTCCGAGTCACCGACAGCGTTAATTACTTTCCACCCACCAGATGTGGCTCCGAATATTCACAACTACGCCAATAGGTGGATTCTGAAACCAGGACGCTTACAACAGTATTTTTTTACTCAGGTATAAATAAAAACGGACTAACCTAACGTGCAGAAATCATTTTAAAATTTACTTTTTGTATGTAATTGTTTTGACTGACTAAAATATGTACATTTTTCTTTAAATAAGCTTTTCTTACTTTAATGTAAAATAATTTACTTCAATATTTTTGAAAAATTATTACATAGCACAGACAATATTTGAAACTAATTTTCCCAGTACAAGTTACAGCTTTAAAAGTTATAAAAAATATATCTGTTTGTTTGTAGTAAAGTACAAAAGTACACTTGTATCGAAATTCGGTCTCTATCGTGTAAAATCCGAAAACGTTTTATTGTGCCAGGGAGGAACGGAAAAAAGAAAAACAAACAACAGATATAACGTTTCCATCACTGACGCGAAACGACATACCTGTACATAAAAATTCGTTTTTCTTTACTGTAAAACAGTAGTGTGTAATAAAATAATACTTGCAATCAGCAAATATACTCAAAGCTAAACTATTAGTTTAAACTGTGTTTGCATTATTCTTGTGATTAAACAGAAAACGTCACTGATGCTAGAACCACCGTATCAAACCAACTGTACAGACTATGATAAGATTGGTACAACACCAGCAAGACCTGGACTTTTGGAAGAACATGTAAGAATGTTTTTGTTTTTATAATAGATTTGTAAAAAAAAGTTTTCTCGCATTTCTTACCAGAAGCTTTCGGTGAAGGAAGTTTTATAATTATGCTTGTGTTACCGTTAGCTTCTAATGAATAACACAGATAATGTAGAACATGTTGCTTTACAATAAGTTTCTTTATGTGTTGTGAGAAACGTGACGAGAATCATCTACTCATATTTAACCTCTTCCACACCACAATATAAGACTAAATCTGACCTTTGTAAAATATGTATGTGTGTTAACATTGTTTCAGTTATAACCGATTGTTGTACAATGAATGTTTCCTCTCATTAGAGATGACCGATGAGTACTATTTTAAGCCTCTCTATAATCCTTTATTAACATGAGAAAGGGACTGTTTTGTGGCGACGTCAAGATATTCTTGAAAACTGTATTTTTAGAAGCATGTTGTGTGGTAACATGAACTTTCTTTGTTTCTAGTTACTTAAATATCCAAACTTTATTTGATAACATAAAAAAACATTTAATAAATATTAATAATTATGATGACGTTGATGAAGATAACCTGGAAAACTTAAGTTGGCAAAAATGTCCTGAATAACTTTCCAAACTGTAAGTCATATTTCTTTTGCTCGAGACCATAATTTTGATTAGTGAAATTTGTTTTTAAGTTTAATGTCAAATCATTTATTAAATTAATAAAAACACATATTATAATATCTTTAATACTCCAATGGCTACTTGTAATTAAAATGTTGACGTTGCTTATCTTTGTAATGGAAATAAGGTTTAAGTATAACAAGAGATATATTGGTCCACCTGGGCTACACCATCTTCTAAACTAAATTAAAATTATTATTTGAATGAATCAATGAATATGTTGAAGCCAGCATTCATGTACTTGTCAAGATTTATCTTAAACGTCTTAAATTTACTGTTTCTACAACATCTTAAGGGAACCCACCATGTTAGAATAACAAAACTGGCTTGATTGGAGATGATTTCTACACTGCCAAAATTTACATTTGTAATTCCAAGTCCTATAATTCACACTTTTAAATATGAAACAAAGATGGTGTATCAAGAAACCAATTTTCATTACAGTCTTAAACACTTCAATCAGATTCACTCTAGTTCTTCCTTTTTCAGAAAAACAATTTGGGAGATTTCTGCCTCTCTTCATTTTGCAACCACTCCATCCAAATTACCATTTGAGAAACCCTCCTTTGAGTCCTTTTTGTTCAATGTCCTTTCTGAAGTAACTGACCACAATTCTTCATATGTCATCTTTCTAGTTACATGTACAATCTAATCATAACCTCTTCAGACTTGTATTCAATATTTCTCCAAATGCAACCTAAAATCCTATTTACCCTACCTCTAATAACAGCACACCTCTCATAGGGCTACGAGCATGATCGACTATTACATCAAGACCCATTTCTTTTATAACACCGTTAAAATTATTCCAGTCCAAATTATACTTACACTTGAAATTATGTAAACCCATGTTCATGATCTTACATTTATTATAATTAAAAACCCATGTGTCTCTACCCTATTTAAGTGTAAGCCATATTTTCTAAAAAAGTTCCCACAAGTACAAATAGGACATCTGATCATCCTAGCGTACTAACAAAACTTGGCCTAGTGACCTAATTATAACTTCATACCCACAATAGTTTTTCATCAGTATCCCTGACAAAATTGAGTTATATCTCTTTTCTTTAAATATCTGTTTCAATTCTTTGCATTTATTAGTTAATTACTATGACTTCACTTCCGGTATATTATTGTTCTCTGTGTGCACAACACAAATTTCGTTTATTATAGCCCCCTTTGTAATATGTTGTCAACAAATCACTATAACCATAACTTCCTTATCATCCATATCCTTTTCTGACTCTTTGTTTTCCTTCCCTCTAATCGCTCCTCATCTGCAAAACCACACCTTTCAATTTGTATCAATTTTCGAAACAGAGTCAAAACACAGTTACACCGTCACTTCATATCTCTATTGTTTGTTATTGATATTGAAAATTGGCCCGGCATGACCAGCTGGTTAAGGCACTCAACTTGTAATCTGAGGGTCGCGTGTTCACATTCCCGTCACACCACACATTTTCAATCCCACTATCTCTTGGTAAAAGAGTAGCCCAATTAGTGGCGGTGGATGGTGATGACTAGCTGTCTTTCATCTAATTTTTGCCCCCAGTGGCTCAGAGGTATGTCTGCGGACTTACACGCTAAAATACGGGTTTCGATACCCGTGGTGGGCAGAGCACAGATAGCTTATTGTGTTTCTTTGTGCTTAATTCAAAACAACAACAATTGAAAATTGGTTTAATACATCTTACTTAACGCTCAGTAAATTTTAATCTTACACTAAAAATAAAAAATATGACTAACTTTGTAAAATATTAATTGTCTATGTGTTAATTTTGTTTTTGGTTCTTTTTTACAGTTGTGTGGAATGGAATGTCTCGAGAATGAAACGTTGGACGCCTGTGGCGCTGCATGTCCTTTTGTGTCTCCGTTTACTCTGGAGTCTAAAGCAAAAACGGGAAGAAATATACGCTCTTGTAAGATGACATATTTCTTTATTTATTGTTAACAACAACACTACAACGAACTATTTATGTTATGTTTACCAGGGGTTTCTAAAACTAATTTTCAGTGTTTTAAGCTCAGAAACTTGTTCTTAAGCCATCATATAGCGGTTAGGTTTTTCAATTTAATAACTACAATGGAAAGATTAATTATTTGTTACAATGGTACATATAATTACTGAAATACTCTCTAGGTGGCCCTGTAGTAGAGCAAAGTATTCTGCAGATCATAACTGAGGTTGAAGTGTGTGGAAAGACCAAAATATTACTTGCACTGAAACCTTATATAATTCTTAGACATATCACACACATATCCATCTATATATATGTATACATACATACACAAAAACAAAAACAAAACAACATTATAATGACATTAAAATTATTTTCCTATTACCAATACTCTTCGTTTAGTCATACGATCCAAATGCCTTAGGGATGTCAGTTCAGGTAAGGAGACGCTTGAATCCGGTTCGTCTCAACTCCTATTGCCTTTTGCTGCTTGTTGTCAGTTGTGGGAAGGCAGTTTCCCTTAATAAGTAGAAGTAACCTTAAATTACATTTAACCCACACTAAAATACTTGGATGTAAAAATCCCAACATTCACACTTATTTTTAATACAATAAGACGAATAGTAAAAAAATATTATTACAGTAGAAATAGATCGCCCTTTGTTTTTAAAAAAACCTCCAACTTGTACTTTTCTATTTTATAATTAGTCATATTAAACTGAACTTGAAAATGTAATAACTCGAACCTAATTCTTCCTTTTGAGGCAAGACCAGCTGATTGAAGTTGGTCTTTCCGCCTCTGTATATAGAAGAAATATCTAAATATATTAGTTAGTAACCGAGTATTGCGCCCTCTATATCTTCAACAAGGTTGTTTTCCCAAAATAAAGTTTAGTGTTATTTTAATTTCATATTTAATATAAAATGTATGATCGTTTTTAATACACCATTTCTCATAACCACTCACTAAATTTAAATTAGAAAGCGCTGAGCATAGTCTTATCTTTCAACTTTGAAGTGTTAACGAAAACTTTACACCCAAATAACTAAAATAACTCATGAACTTCGTTAACCTTTATAAATTTCCACGAATCTTTTCTTTAGACGTATTTCCCTTGTCTCTTGTTTGTGGTAAATCTTTCTCTTTAATCTATGGAATGTCTTGTTATTCCTATAATTATTTTTTTGGATTACTATTTCATTTTATTGAGATACTGTTTGATTATATTGTAAATTTGTGTTCATCATTTTCCTTCGTTTGTATTTCCAGATGCAGTTTTACTTGTTTTAATTACTTCTTACATATTCTTGGTACTTTCAATAATGTTTGCATAATAATTTCCTTTTTTAGCCTCATTCATTTATAACTCGGTATTTACTGTAACATTAGGGACGTCTGCCGAAAACGTCGCAAAAACTGAAGTAGAAAATTGTTTATTACACATGATAATTCATTCATTGTTATATTTTGTCCTTTTTCACGTCTTACTGCTACAGTATTGTAAGAAAAATTCAAAAGGACTTAATGAGCTCAAATAAAAAAACTTTATGATGTACTTTTTTTTTTTATATGCAAAAACGGCTCGTTTTTGGTTCAGAAAATATTTTAAATAGAAGAGCGAACAACGTTTCGACCGTTTCGTCAGGTTCACAAAGAAAATACCTTTTTGTTCACTGGATCTCTTTTGGAGAGAACATTTTTTTTTTTGGTTGAATTTGTCAAGGTGTTGGACGTATTGATCTTGTGAACCTGACGATGACCGAAGAAGGTCGAAACGTTGTTCGCTCTTCTATTTAAAATATTTTCTGAACCCAAACGAGCCGTTTTTGGATATAAAATTCTCAACAAGTGGGTTTCTTGACATCACTGATTTTTATGATGTACTACAATGTATTAAAATGGAAAATACCTTTTTGTTCACTGGATTTCTTTTGGAGAGAACAATTTTTCTTTTGGTTGAATTTGTCAAGGTGTTGGACGTATTGATCTTGTACTTTTATTTCTTTATTGAATTTCACGCAAAACTACATGAAGGCTGTCTGTACTACCTGTCGCTAATTTAGCAGTGACAGACTACAGAGAAGTCAGTCTAATTATTCACAACCCACCTCCAAATTTTTTTATTACTCTTTTAGCAACGAACAGAACCACTGATCATCACATTATAGTACACCCATAGTTGCAAGGGCGAGCAGGTTTGGTGAAATGGAAATTTGACCTCCTAACCCTAAGAACTTACTGAATGCCACAGTCTTGTAAACAATGACAAAGAATGGTCGACTGGGTATATGCCTTATTCTCTGCGTGATTTTTGATTTTTGAGCCCAAATAATATCTTGTAGAATCCATGTAACCATGGTTAAACCTTGAACTTTAAATTTGTAAAAGACATAAAATCGACTTTTATGGATCTAATCTTCAAATGTTGAAACAATTACGTGTTCGAAATATCGGTTTGAAAAGGATTATAAATTTAATTATGATAAATTTTCGCATTCAAAATAATCATAATCTTTCTTTTTAATTATCTTGAATGTTTGCAAGATAAGCCTAGAATAAAACTGTAAAATATACATGAATTTTCATTTATGTTAATTCGAGAGTAATGAGTTAAGTATTTTATAGTCAGTGTTAAATTTAATCATCTTTAGAAGTGATAGTTAATTTTACGTTTGCGTATTTAACTGTTTTTATGTGGTTAATTACTTAGAAACTGGTGAGAGTTATATTGTTGTGTTATATTTTTAAAACTTCTGAATTTATTGTTGTTTCAATTGAGTATAAAAGCATCCTAATATCCAATAATGTGTGGTTATTTTCTTTCTTCTAACAAAGCAGAACTAACAATTCCATAAATTATATATATATTATGATAAAAATTCAAAAAATTATGTATCAACTGTTATTATTAAACTTTAAGAACAATATAAAAAGTGTAAATAACAATAGCCAAGAAGTATTTACAAAGGGTGATAAAAAATACTATAAAATATGGTTAATAAGAATTAAAAGTTGTATATAAGGTGCAACTAAAAATACTAGAATTTATACATAAAGTATGACTAATAAATACTAGTAATTATACATAAGGTTTGATAGGAATACTACAAATTATATACATGTATAACGAGATTAATAGACACTAAAACTGTATATAAAGTGTGATGAATAAATAATATAACCTATACATAAAAAATATTTTTCTGGAGAAATATACAAAATATTATTATTAAACACTAAAAGTTTCACATAAAGTTTGTCTAATAACTTCTAAAAATTATATTCAAAGCATTATATAAGCACTGGGAAAGTATATGCTATGTGATTTATAAATACCATGTGATTGTGAGTTTAGTCATGAAGAATATATATTGGCAAATACCAAAGAGAATTGATCAAATTTTATCTTGTATTAACAGTAAAGAATAAATCATCTTGTTAAATTATGCTCTAAAGTAACTTTAGAAATTTGTGTGGATGTTGATGGAAAAGATACATTTATTGAAAACTCTGGATACAACTGCAACTGCGGTAATCAACATATATTTGTAGATATATATGTATGTATAGTTTTGAAACAAGTGGACTGTATGATGTGTGTTTGCTATTAAAGTTTATCGTCAACAAGTCAAAGATATGTGATGTAAATAATTGGGTAATACAAAAATAAAAACTTACAATGACGAGCCAGTCAGGATCACAATGATAAATGACAGTAAAAGCAGGCTTAAGCAACAGCGACAAATGGTATTTTATACACAAAGCAGTAAGAGTAGCAAATATGCTGTATGGGTTTCACCACACCAGATAACTCCATTAACTTACTTTGATGAGTTGATAGAAAGAACAGTCGATGTAGACTTAATGATATTGATCTAATAGAACGTGTTAAACAACAGAGAGAGCAAGAAATATGAGTAAAGAGAAAGAAGAAATTAGAATTGAGGGAATAAAATCATATTTTTAAAAATAAATTAAAGAGAAAGATTGAAATCAGAAAAGATAAAACAAGTTCAAATCACCAAGTTCACCCAGAGAATGAAGTCAGAATCAGTTACCCAAGTAGAAAGACGAAATTCGTGGTTTTCAATAACGGAACGAATAATTTGCTCAAAATCAGAAAAGTGAAACAAAGTCGAATGAGTTGTTTTCTCAAATTCCTTCTGACAGGAAAATACCTATAAGTTTGTGCAGCAACCCTTCAATGGTTCCGACAGCGATGACAAGTAAAAAGTGGCCATCATGAAAGGCTATGAACTCATCAAGCGAATTTTTTCTAGACTTTTAACAAAGTTAAATTTCCACTAAAAACTGTATTTCAGTTTTTTACACATTTACATCGATACTTCACATGGTCAAGTGTGAAAATAGTTTTGAAGTTCCGGTAAATTAACAATAAATGAACATTTTGTAGTCAAGTGTTTCAGTTACATGTCACTGAAGAGAACTGAAGAAAAATAATAAAGTGATTTTTAACAAGAAAAAATCTTGAAATTAATTTAGAATTATTTTCAAATCAATAAATCTTAGCCTGCCATTTTTTACTAAAAACAAAAAAAGCTCATATTCCATTGAAGGTTTTGAATTTTAAAACCAAGATTCATAATATTACCTTGATAACAATATAAACGCTTTAAACTCTAAAATATTAGTCCGTTCTGAGTAAATATATTTTAAAGCGTTAAATTATATCTCTATTAATTCGTTAAACTCAAATCAACTGATATTTAACTTCCTTGACGTTGTACTTCCTGAAACTTACAAATCTGTTCTTGTTATGGAAATAAATCTTCAATTTGTCAACATTTACAGCAAAATTTAGTGATTACTTCAGCGCCTAGAATCTACCTATTAAACATTAAAATACCAAACTATCTTGTAAAACACTATTGTTCTGGATGTCAGTAATGTTATTAAAACTATAATAATAATGAAACATTGGTTTGTCATCTTTCTACCACTTTAATTCTCACAAGGCACCTTGTTCGCTCTTCTATTTAAAATATTTTCTCAACCCAAACGAGCCGTTTTTGTATGTAAAATTCTTGTTTTAGATCACTGAACTATGACAGAACACTGCCAAAAATTTTGATACTGTACCTTATAGACAATTTCCACTGCAGTTTCAGTTGTGGATGATTTATCTAAAATGAAGAGTTTTAGATGCATTATATCTTTCCTGTAACTTGTACATTCCGATTTGTACATTTTTGTCGGTATATAATCATTGTTTCCCTACGTGTAGTTCTAGGTTTGTACATTTTTTAAATAATTTATGTCCATTTTGTTATGTATGGCGTTTGGTTGGAACATTTGTTCTTGTATACTACAGGGTGGTTGCTAGAAAAGCGGAAAATTTGAGGGTCAGATGAGATCATGAATAAAATGCGTGCTCACTCATTTCTATTTTGATTTCTTTACATCATGAATAAAATGCATGATTTCAATAATTTTGAGCATCTATGAATGTAATATAACATATGCCTTTAAAAAAATTTGTAAAAGTTATTCTTTGTAAAAATAAATAGCTGTTTAACAAATTTTCCGCTTTTCTAGCGATCACCCTGTATATTTGCACTGTTACGTACAGTGTTTTTCAGTTAATATTATTGTCTGTACACGTGTACTTCAGAAAACAGTGTTTTGTTGTTTTCTCATCCACAGATATTGATTACCTTGGCTGTGCATCCAAATTTATAGAGGAAAACCGAATTATTCATTATTGTGAAGGGTTTTGTCGTCAACCTTGCAGGTAACAGAAATTATTTACTTGGAACAAAACACACATGACTCAGTTAAACTACACATAATAAACACTAGAACATAAAGTAAACAGTAGTGATGGCATCTTATTTAAAGGAATTTATGAAGTCGTAGATTTCAACCCCGATAACAATATATTGTCCATTTGATAGGATATGTGTCGTGAAGCATCGAGAGAACATTTTCACAAAATAAACATAATTAGACAGTTATTGAAGTATTTTTTTTAGGGATACACTAATAAGAAATTCTAACTTAACTATATTTCTGTAGGTAACGAGAATTATGTTCCTTTAACATTAATTCTTCATTAAGTTTTACTGGTCAACAGTTTTGAAGTGTATTTAAAACAATAACGATGGGATAAAAATCCCTTAAAGCATCATATGAAGCTTTACTTATAATTTAGCTTTGAAACTGAAATTAATATTTTATAATATATAAACGGAACACTATATATATATATATAGTTTATTAAGCCTACTTTAAATGAGTGACAATAAAACCTATTTATAATGTGAGGAAATGGAGTCATTATTGTCAGCCAAACCAAAGTTATTCCAAACATCATTTGAACGTTAGTTTCACTCTTCATAACTCGATCACGTTTTAATTAGTTATGGTTAACTCTTCAACATTGCCCCCCAGTGGCTCAGCGGTATGTCTGCGGACTTACACGCTAAAATCCGGGTTTCGATACCCGTGGTGGGCAGAGCACAGATAGCCCATTGTGTAGCTTTGTGCTTAATTCAAAAAACAAACAAACAAACAAACTCTTCAATAATTAGTACCTGAACCATTAAACTTCAAAAACACGTGAGTTAAAACATTAGAGGACTTCGGTTCTAGTAATCGCTTTCTCTTCAACTTTTTAAAGTAAGTAAAGATAAAAACTACAGTGAGAATATTAATAACTATAAGATTTTGTATATAAACTTACCATCCGTCTTCATAATTTTTATTAAAATCAGATCTATGTAGATGATGGAATAACAGTATCACAAAACATTCATATATTCTGTAAATATAAATACCTTCCGTCTTATTTATCATTTTCATGTTTATTATCAGACTTCATTACTGCTTATGTCCTTTTACTTTTTTCTAAAGACAGTAAAGTAAACATGGATGTATCAAAGTCAGCCTTTTGTCCAACTGCTCTTATTACTCCAAGATTCTTTTTATGTCACAAACAATATTTCTCATTAACACCACATTCCATACCTAAGTTACTGTGAGTTAGGAAGAAAAACTCACATAGGAACATAAAAGTGTTTACAATACAGTTGACAAGTAACTTTAATAAGGTATTAGATTTTAATACAAAATAAATAACAGTGTTAGGTTTTGAACTTATTTATAAGACTGAATTAATAAAAATAAAAAGATTTGTGTTCGTTTGTCATGATTTTCTGTGCAATGTTTGACAGAGACAACTCGCGGTCCTCACAGTCTCCAGTTTTATGTCTCCCGAAAACAAAATGTCTTGTTCTAAGATTCTTGAAACATAATACGCTGCTGCCCTGACAATATTCTCGACACATTTCTCAATAAAGAATTATTAAATGTATATGTGATGTGACAAAATTCTTTGTATCTTAAGTTTTTCTGATCATTTAACATTTACTTATTCAGGAAAGTTACTTACACCATTGAAGAAGAAAGCAGAGTTTGGCCCTTACCTAATGAAAAATACCAGGTAACGTAAAAGTCACAGTGAAAGTAAAGATAAAAGTTTTTACAAAAGAAATTAACATCAGGTTTCCTTTTTAACAAGTTGGTACATAATAAATAATGTTATTTTATTTCAACACTAACAGGTATAGAACATAACATGTTCAACTACAGTTAAATCACTGTGTTTATGAGTGATGTCGTGACATCTTACTCAGATATTGTCCACTAGTATTTATTACAACTTTGATTAAATTAAGATAACAGCACAATGACAGACAGATTTCTTGTGTATTCATGATGTCAGAAAAGCAAGTGTTCAAGAGATCTTGAAACAAAATGGTAAAACCCAATAACTGTATCACTTTCGAAAGATGGACCCTTCTTTTTTATAGTGACAAACTTGTAATTATTGTGCATATGTCATTCTGACAGTATTATCAAATATATTTATCACTGAAATATTTTTAAGTATTTTGCTCTAGACAAAGAAAAAATCAAGTGTCAATTCTTGTGGACTATTTTCAGTAATTGTTTTTTACTTATTAATAAAAGAGTTAATATCCATACCAGTCGTTCTGACATACATTGGTGTTTAAGTTTATGTCAGAGCTTTTCGTGTGTGGTCAATAAACATCACAGTATTTGAGACCGGTACAGTGCACTAGTAAGTTCATTGAAATATCCTCGAATCACTGTCTTGCAAGTTAAACAACATGAAGTACAGTTTATCATTCTCATAGGTCTTTCGTGTTCAGTCTATAATTACTAAAGGAGGTCTTTTTCGATGAATGTTCACAAAGGTTCCAGTAAGAAAAGTATTTGATTATAATGTACCGATTGTGTGTACACACACATATATACATATACCCAGAAGTTCACATTATTTTCTGCACTACTTTGTAATAAATAAGTATATATCTGATGAACCACACTTTACTTAAATTATGTTAATAATCAGCTAAGTCACGAGAATTTTGTGTATAATCCCACTACACAGGCAATAATATTAACATGATATACTTTTCAGCTATATTATTATAACACCTGTGATTTAATGGTTATCGGACACTCTGCTGGTAGCAAAACTGGAGAGTTTGAACAAAATAAATAAAAATTTTAATAACATTGATCCAGTTTTTATTGTGTTATTCACTGTTCCCAAAGGGTCGATCAAAGAACAACTGTTTCTAAAAACATCTCTTGAGCTTTGTAGATATTTAACATTAAAATATTTAGAAAATGTATTTAAAACTGATATCTTGTAGATCAGCTTTAGATTTATAAACTTTACTTATTTATGTAACGATGTATTACTGTTATACACAATATGAAACGAAACGTGATTTTAATGTTTTCTTTCAATTTCTAAGTTAATCGTTGCTTCGTACAATGGATATATTTTTATTTATGAAATATTTTTAGTATACCTACATAATGGATTTTTGGGTTCAACTGGCCAACAAAAGCAGCAACTGGACACTTACCAAAGATTTCATCAGGTGAGATTGACTTCCCTTAAGAGTCATAGTGTGCTAAAACTTAGAAATGTAAATATGAGTTTCATTTTCTAACATGAAACATAACTTATATCTAAATATATTGTATAAAACACACAGTTTATAACTTCTTATCCACGGTGATGACCAGTAAATTGATGTTCTAGAAGATATATACCTTTCTAAATTTGGTATTATAACTTGATACTACGTCATGCACAGCACAAAAGTGTTGAGAGAGCTTCGAAAATGAAGTTAAAGATATGTGGGAAAAGTTCAATTAAGAATGACATGTTTGTTCAGCGACTGTTGTCGTCTTTACTTTGTTTTATTAAAATTTGAGGCTTAGCGTTTTATAGAATCCTTAATTGGCACAACGAGTTCGAGTGTGATTAAAACACTTTAAACTTTAGATGTGTGACATTCAACTTTTAGTGTGTATGATACTGCTGACCAACTAACTTCCCTGTGGCGAGTGATTCAGTCTTACCACAGATGTAAAAGTGTGAAACATATGAATAAAATCATACCTATATTACGGATATAATTTATCGGTTGAGCCTAACATTTTATGTTGAGTATTGTTTTGCTTATTTCCTTAGACAGCAATGTATAAATTACGTGTATTGTGATAACTGATTCAAATATGATCTTAGACTACTTTTCGCACATACTTACCGTTATAATCAGCCAAAGCCAACCTTTATTAATTTTCTAGAAAATTTACAAACACACTTCAACATGTAAAATAATTATGTTTATAGCATGTATTTTTATAATATTCGCTTACTGTACGTGTATCCAATCATGAAAACAAAATGGATATACTATAAGTTTCTATATTTGTAATTTGGTCAGACACAGATAAAAGAGTAAATCAGTAGTTATAAAGGTCCCTTATTTAGTGTTGATAAATAAGACAAAGATACCATTGTCAACTCTTAAACGAAGAAATAAGGAAAAATGACTGTCACATTATTAGACCCTCTAGTGCCAAACACCTGGCCATCTCTATGAAGGAATTTGAATTTTAAATTTTGTGGTCCATAGCTTTCATAGCTATTACACGATTGAATACTTATTTATGTATATGCATACGTAAGTAAGGTTTCTATATATCACATACAATAATCTGTACGTACACAGAATAACTAAAAATAGTAACACAAAATATGGTACACATCAACATACAATATAACAATTATTAAAGTTATGATGAAGTACAATGATCGGAATAATCATGCATAAAATCACATATATGTTACTGAAGTTAAATGTTTAAATGTAATATAACTTGAAGTTACGCCTCTAACTTCAGTTTCATTTAACATCAATAACATCTTCATTTTGGTTAATCACCAATACCAGATTCTACTCAATTTAACTTCAGTACTAGCTTCTCCTTAAATAACTCCGATACTAACTTAATTGTAATTTAACTTCAGTATTAGCTTCATCTTAATTTAACTTCAGTATCAGCTTCATCTTAATTTAACTCCAATGAAAACTTATCACATACCTTAACTGAGTGTATGGAATTACTGAATATATGATGTATATTAAATCAAATGATACTTCAAATAGCTAATTACTTATTAAAAAGGCCAGTCATGGCCAAGTGGGTTAAGGGGTTCGACTCGTAATCGGAGGGTCCCGGGTTCAAATTTCTGTCGCATCAAAAATATGCTCACTATTTCAGCCGTGGAGCCGTTATAATGCGAGGGGTCGTTCTTTTCGACGGTAAAAGAGTAGCCCAAGAGTTAGCGGTGTGTGTCGACGATTTGCAGCCTTCCCTATAGTCTTGCACTGCTAAATTTAGGAGGGTTAGTACAAATAGCCCTCGTGTGGCTTTGCGCCACATTCAAACCAAACCAAACTTATTATAAGCAAAACTCGTAAAACTACAATCTTCTGTAAGTGCTAATTTCGGTTCACTGTACTATATTTTGAAATGATGAGAATATTTCATAACGATGTTATACATATTCTGAAGAGATCATTTCCAAAGCTTTCGCCTGATCAATGTAGATACTGATTTAAGTTCTTCAGATAAACCTCCTAACAGTGACTTCACAGTTTTTGATATTTTTGGAAAATCTCAGTTGTTGGTGATATCCTTCTGACATACAGTAAATATTATATTATAATGACTGACATGTAAGAAATGACTGGTATTTTTATTACTGTGTGGTCTAAGTAACTCCTGGTCAGTATGACTACGATCATCTCATTCTTATTGTTGGCCGAAATCCACTACATCTTTTGTTACTGACCTTGTCTTTCAATGACATTATGAAGTAATAAAAATACTATTGCATCACAACTGTTAATACACTGATTGTTACTTCATTTGTTTTAACAGCTTTAAGTTTGACTTTATCGATTTCATTTTTGTCCAGTGATCAAGTCCTTCTCGTTTCTATTGAACCCAGTAAATCTGAGAGTCTTGTCTATAAGTATTATCCAACTTTTCAGGTAAATAGTCTGTTATTACTTTAAGTTTCATAATATTCAGGTTGCTTTAAACATTTAAAAATTATACAGTTTACAGATTCCAGAGTAAATGTTCGAATATTACTTTTTATTCTAAATTATAACATACGAGTGTCTTTATATCTGTTTATTGTTGTTAATACGAAAACTTCATAACTACCTTTCACGTCAATATCTTTTACATTATATTTATATCAATATTTCCTTGGTTATATCTTTCAGTATCAGAAATCTTGTCATGTGTTATAACTATGAAACACATGGTCATCTTATATAAGGATAAAGTACATAGTTTTTGTCATTATAATATTTCGACTGTCAAATTCATCAACAGAGTATCTGGATACATTTCAACTAGCTGTCAGACTGATATAAAGTTTCACTGTATGACATTCTTTTTGTCAACCCATCTAATATTAGAATTTTAGGTTCTATTTCGACTTAAACTTTAATGAATGACATTTTATATCTCAGTCATCCTGTTACCACAGCCACCAGATTGATCCAAGACTTCATTAGATAACATTCTATGTATAAAACACTCTGATATCACAGCTATCAGACTGATTTAAACTTTGTTAGGTGGTATTCTGTATCTCAACCATGTTAATATCACTGTTCTCAGTTTGATACAAAGCTTCGTTTCATGACATTCTGTGTCCCAACTAAGTTGATATCAAAACTATCAGATTTATAAACAGCTTCATTTGATAGCATTTCGAATGTCAACCATATTGATATCACAGCAATCTGATTGTATATATTTGTTATTTACTTAAACAAACAAAGAAACAGAACAACATAATGTTTGTCTTCTTCAAAGCACGAATATTTACTAGAACAAGATAATACACAATAACTTGACTCTCTCATTAACAGATAATAAAGAAACCACTGTTATCATCTATGGATGATGAACACGTGTATTTAGTTTTCTCACTTTGCCACACCAACTTAATTTGGTTTTAACACAGAAGTTTTTGTTCAGGTTGACGTTTAAACTGTGGTTACTCTTTTTCAGAATATTGAGATATTCAGTTACTTTGGTGGTTACATGGGTATGTGGATAGGATATTCTGTACTAAGTATGACGACTATTTTGGTGACTCTACCATCAATTGTGGCTGATAAATATTCGAAAAGACGTGGAAAGGTCCAAATTGAGGAAGTCCTGGGTCAAGAAAAACCGGTTTCCTGTGATACTACAGTCACTGTTATATCTGTGGAATAGAATGCATATTTTAAAATAATCGTTTTCAAGATGACGCACTAGAGATGCCTTATTTTGTGTTCTTTGATACAATTTTTGTGATGAAAGTAAAGCAGCTGTAGACAAGCTGTGAACATGAAGTAAAAAAAACATTTACCACATGTTTTTACTGCAGACCTGTAGCTATAACTGGTTAGTTTTATCAAAATCATACAAAACACAACATAAACTGTTCATAGTTTAATGTAATTGGGTGGTAAGATAAACGTTTTTTAGTATTTAAAATTATAGCCCTTCTGTTAAAAATACTTTAGTTCAGTTAGTAATATAAACGTAAATAAAATAGTCACCTATACTACAGAATGTAACATTAAGTATTATTAATATGATACACGTTTGTTTTTGTTTTTCGTTATTTGTACAGAACTTCTACACCAAGCTACCTGATTATATGAGATTCATAATAACATTAAAATTATATGATAACCATTATGACATATTAAACAAAGAATACTGTTGAAACGTGTTGCATATCGCCATTGGATGGAAATGTGTGAATTCACGTGTGTAAGATGTGGTGTGTACCTTCGACTCACAGTGTGATTTTTTAATTAATTAACATGTAGAGCTTGATATAAAATTTGAATGTGATCTTTGAAGATATTAATGATGTTCGTATATCATGTTCTCGAATATAGGAAAATATTTAGTATTTAAACTAACAAATCAAAATATTAATATTTAAATATAATTTATTATGATTATTTTTTTATTTCACACATTTAAGATTGGTTTTTAATAATAATACATTTTTATGTACTATGAATGATTTAAGACTGGTTTATAACACTCTTCCAGTTTTATTTCAGTAAAATCATTAATTTCATATTATTTTACACTTTACATCAGAATATTTTATTCTAGTTATTACAAGAAACATTGTACGACTGTTTCTCAGCGCAGTAACACAATATAACGAAAATTTTGGTGTGTGCAGTTGCTGTGAAACAATATTTCGTGCTATATAATTATGTTGCTGAATTACTGTGTGTTATAATCAATGACTACTGACAACGTGTGAGGAATGATGAATAATCGCCAGAAACTACATATAAATTGTGACCAATCAATACTAGAAGTTAAATGTAAACGGTGACAAATAGATATAAGAAATTATATAGATGGTGAATTAAATTATTGGAAATAATATATAAAATAAGATTAATAAATACTAAAAATTATTTTATTGTGACTAATGAATACTAGGAATTGTGTATAAAGTGTTAACAATAAATACTAACTATTATATGTAAAGTATAATCAACAGATACTGGAAATTATATGTAATGAATGATTAACAATCATTGAAAATTATATATAAAGCGTGTCTAATAAATACTATAAACTATATATATGGTGTGATAGAAATCATGGAAACAATATATATAATGTGATTAATAAACGCTAAAAGTTACATATAAAGTGTGACTTATGTTACGTTTTTTTATGTTTTATGTTTATCGTAGACTTAACGCAACAGAAAAACACAGATAACAGCTTGTATAATTTATTACACTAAAATAAATATATATATGTAACAGATATAACATAAATTACATAACAACAATGACAGATATTAAGTTTACACCTTCAAAATTAATTACAACACAAAATGGTACTGGTCTGTACCTAATATAATGATCTAGAATGAAAGTCCAAAAGTTCAGATCAGAAATCCAAAATTCCGGTCTAAGGTGTGAATTTGGTCCCACGAAGAAATTTCGAAGTTTGAATGACGAAGTTCTTTTTAACGGTGTTTTCGACGAATGTCTCAAATTTGTTGTTTTCCAATTTGCCTCGGTCTTCCCTAAATAGTTCCACACGTGTTGACCTTCAGTATAACTAGTAATTCGAACGAATCGTAGAGATTGACAAAATAAAATCACAGCCTCCGCAGATCTAGCTTCGGTCACAAATCCAAGTTGAATAAAATCACAGCAAACACTTAAACTTTCTCAAACGAATGACTGGCTCTTCTTATTCTTTTCTTCGAATAAAAACTGATGACTCTTCTTTTAAATAAAACTAATGTCTGATTCCTTTCTTCCTCGCATCTTCGTCTGTTTATATATTGTAGGCCTAGACTTCTCGAAACACTGCGAAACTTCTACAGATCTCCAGAGCAATCTGCGCATGTCCGTTCTTGCACGAAACTAAACGTCTAGACACTGGGCCACCAACATTTCATTTACATACATATGATTGGTCTTCTTAATTCTAGAAAATTCTAAATGTTACCCTAAATGAATAACAACATATTTTATTAGTTTAAACCTTGAAACAATAATATAAATATGGAAATATATGTGACAGAAATGAAAATTTAAACACAACACGACATGTTGTCGCTTACAAAACATTTTCACGACATTTACATAACACTTATTAATACTAGTTATTTTATAGAAAGCGTGATTAAAGTGCTGAAAAAATATATGATATGTCATTAATAAACACTAAAGGTTTATTCAAGGTGTGACTAATGAATACTATAAATTACATATAAAGTGCGAAAAATAGTTACTGAATATTATATATAATGTATGATTAAATAATCCTAGAGTTTATATATACAGAGTGAACAATAAGCACTGGATATAACAGCACAACGTGTAAGTTATAAATTGTAGAATGTGTAGATAAAGAGTGATCAATACATAGTGGAAACCATTTATCGAGTGATTACTAAATACTAGAAATAACACATAAATTAGGATCAATCAGTATTAAGAATTATATGTGATGTGTTACTTATAATTACTAGAAACTGTATGTAAAGTGTGACTAATGAAAAATAGAAGTTATATATAAAGGGTGACTAATAAATTCTAGAATTGATAAACATACTAGAAATAATATAAAAAAATGTTATTAATAAACAACGTAAGTTACATATAACTTAGCCTTCCAGGGGCTCAGCAGCGTGTCTGCGGACTTACAATCCTAGTTTCGATACTCCTGGTGGTTAGAACACAGACAGCCCATTCTATACATTTGTAGTTAATTCAAAGCAATAACATGTATAATGAGGGACTAATAAATACTAGATATTAGTTTTAAAGTGTGATAAAAATACTGGAAGCAACATATAAAATGTGATTAATAAACACAAGTTATGTATGAAGTGTGAGTAGTTGCTGTTAAAAATTCTATGTAAATTGTGGCCAATAAAAACTGGAAACCACATACAAAGTGTGACTAATAGAGATTGGAAACTATAAAATACTGTGACTGATAAATATTAGAAGGTATACGTTATGAGTGATAAAAATTCTGGAAATAATATAATCTGAACAATTGTTTTCAACCCTAAAGTTGTATAAAAAGTGTGAATAATAACTATTAAAATTTAAATACCAAAATGAAAAAAATACCCAAAAAATTTATAAATTGATGATTAAAAGTTGTAAGAAGGAACTTACAACTGCTATAAATTATATATGTGTGTGATAATTAAGTACTGAAAAGTTTATATTATGTGTGACAAACAAATACTAGAAATTGTGTATAAATTGTAATGAATAAGTACTGAAAATTATAAATAAAGTATGATTAATAAATAATAGATATTGCATGTAAAGTGTGATCAATAATTACATAATTTTATATTAATGTATGTTTCATAAGTACAAGAAATTGTCTATAAATTGTGATCAAAATGTACTGAACATTATGTATAAAACTTGAGAAGAAAACATTCAAACTTACACATAAAGCAGACTAACAATTCCATAAATTATATATATATTATGATAAAAATTCTTAAAATTATGCATCAACTGTTATTATTAAACTTTAAAAACAATATATAAAGTGTAAATAACAATAACCAGGAATTATATACAAAGGGTGATAAAAATACTATAAAATATGGTTAATAAGAACTAAAAGTTACATATAAGGTGCGACCAAAAATACTATAATTTATACATAAAGTATGACTAATAAATACTAGTAATTATACATAAGGTTTGATAGGAATACTACAAATTATATACATGTATAACGAGATTAATAGACACTAAAATTGTATATAAAGTGTGATGAATAAATAATATAACCTATACATAAAAATATTTTTGGAGAAATATACAAAATATTATTATTAAACACTAAAAGCTCCACATAAAGTTTCTCTAATAACTACTAAAAATTATATTGAAAGCATTATATAAGTACTGGGAAAGTATATGATATGTGATTTATAAATACCGAAAGTTATATATAAGAAGCGACTTATAAATATTAGAAATTAGATATAGAGTGTGATTATTAAGTACTAAAAATTTCAAACAACGTGTAATTCATAAGTACGAGAAGTTATATACAAAGTATGATCAACAAATATTGAAAAGTATATATGAAGTGTTATATAGTAATTATATGTAATAAGTGACTAACAAACACTGCAAATTATATATAAATTGCAATCAATAAGTAATGGAAGTTATTTATAATGCGTTACTTATAAATACCAGAAATTACATATAAAATCTGGCTAATAAATACTACAAGTAATACACAAAGTGTGATTAGTATATACTGGAAATTATATATAACGCGTGATTAAAAAGTACTAAATATTATATATAAAGAGTGATTAATAAATACCTGAAATTATATTTCAAGTGTGATCAATAAATATTGAAAATTACATACAAATAATGCGTGACTAATAAATACCAGAAATTATATATTAAGTGTGATCAGTAAAACTCAAAATTATGTACAAGATATGTTCAATAAATACTAGTAATTAATTGAAAGTGTGACTAATAAATAACAAAAATTATGTGTGTTGTGTGATAAAATACAGTGCAAAACATATAAAATATAATTAACAAAAATTAAAAATATATGAAAAGTAAAAACATAAATATATTAACTAAACATAAATTGCATAAATAGGTAATGAAAATTGTATATCCTGAATTTAGCAGTGTAAGACTGGAGGGAAGGCAGCTAATCATCATCACCCACAGCCAACTCTTGGGCTACTCTTTTACCATCAAATAGTGGGATTTTCCGTTGCGTTATAACGCTTCTACGGCTGAAAGGGCAAGCAAACGTGCGAACTTCAGATTACGGGTTGCATCTCTTAACCCACCTGGCCATACTGGGCCACATAATTGGTATATGAATTTGACATAAGTAATGTTTCAGCCTCTTCGGTTCATTTATTCAAAACAATATGTAAATTCTGAATAACAAACGCTAAAAGATATACATAACGTGTTACAAACAAGAAATAGAAATTATAAATAAAGTGATATTAATAAATACTAGATATTATGCGTAATACGTCATTAATAAACATTAACAATTTTATATCAGGTGTGATCAATAAATAATAGAAATTATCTATAAAGTGTGGTTAATAAATACTCAAATTACTTATTAAGTGTGAGAAATAACTACAAAATATTGCACATCAAGAGTAATAAAAATAGTGTAGAAAAACGTATAATGTGTTTGATTAACACGAAAAGTTACATGTTATAAATGACTAATAAATACTAGAAATAATACATAAAAAAGATAAATAAACACTAAAAGTTATAGATAAAGTGTAACTAATAAATACTAGAAGTTATAAATTAGGTGTAGTGGATAAGTACAGAAAATTATATATAAAGTGTGATTAATAATTCCAGTAAACATATATAAAATGTGTCAAATAAATTCTTGGAATTATATATGAAGTGTGGTAAAAATACTGTAAAAATACGTAAAATGTAATTAATAAAAACTAATAGTAACACATGAACTATGACTAATAAATACCAGAAATCTTACATAAAGAGTGGTCAAAAAGAACTAAAAGTTATATGCAAAGTGTGATCAATAAATATTGGAAATTATATATAAAGTGCGACTCATTAATACTAGAAATTACATATTAACAATGACAAATAAGAAGTTAAATGTATATGTAAAGTGTGATTAATAAATTTAATAATTACACATAAAGTAACCTAATAATTACTGTGAATAAAGTATAAAGTTTGATGAACATACTGGAAAATTATATAAAATGAAATTAATAAGGACTACAATTTTTGAATAAATGTTACTAATAAATATAGAAATTATATATAAAATATCATACAAATAGGAAAGAAACATATAAAATGTCATCAACAAACAGCAAAGTCACATGTAAAGTGTTTATAACAAAAACTAGGAATTATATATTGTTACGTTTTTGTTTATGTTTTATGTAGATTAAACGCAACAGAAAGACACAGATAACAGCTTGTATAATTTATTACATTAAACTATTAACAGATATAAAATAAATTATATAATAACAATGACAGATATTAAGTTTAAACCTTCAAAATTAATTACAAAACAAAATGGTTCTGGCCTGTGTCTAATATAATGATCTAAAATGAAAGTCTCAAATTCCAGTCTAGGGTGTGAATTTGGTCCCAGGAAGAAATTCCGAAGTTCAAATGAAGAAGTTCAGAAACAGTTCACAGTTCAATAAATTCGACGAAGTTCTTTTCATGTTGCATCCGATGAACGTCACAAAATTGTCGCCTTTAATTTTTCCGATTTCCCGTAAATTGTTCCGCACGTGTTGACTTTTAGTATAACCACTAATTCGGATAAATCGTAGAGATTGACGAAGAAAAAATACAGTTTCCGTAGATCTAACTTTGGTCACAAATCCAAGTTGAATAATCAGAGCAAACACTTAATCTTTCTCAAACGAATGACTGACTCTTCTTTTCTAATGACTCTTCTCTTGAATGAAACTGATGTCTGACTCTACCTTATCTTCCTCGCATCTTCGTCTGTTTATATATTGTAGGCCAAGACTGCCCGAAGCACCGCGAAACTTCTACAGAACTCCAGAGCAATCCGCGCATGTCCGTTCTTGCACGAGACTAAACGTCTAGACACGAATTCGCCAGCATTTCATTTAGAAACATGTGATTGGTCTACGTAATTCAAGAAAATTCTAAATGTTACCCTAAATGAATAACAACATATTTTATTAGTTTAAACTTCGAAACAATAATATAAATATGGAAATGTAGATAATAGAAATGAAAATTTAAACACAAGACGACATGTTGTCGCTTACAAAATATTTACACGACATTTACATAACACTCTCTCCCTTAAAAGTAAAAAAAAAAGTTTGAACTTGTGAAAACTTTTTTTTTACTTATTGTACATAACATTGAACTAAGAAACAAATCTTAGTCAACCGTTAATTATAACGAAACACTGAACAACTTAATTACCGTAACAACGCATCCGCAATGACATTGTCCGAACCACGGATATGATTAATGGACACATTGTATTGCTGCAAAATAATACTCCACCTGAGTAACCTTTGATTTTTGTTTTTCATTTTGTTCACGAACACGAGTGGATTGTGGTCGGTGTAAACATTAACAATCCATGGTGAAGAACACAAATAAAGATCAAAATGTTGTAAGGCTAACAACAATGCAAGGGCTTCTTTCTCAATTGTTGAATCGTTTCTTTGGTGCTTATCAAGTTTTCTTGAAAAGTAACACACAGGTTGGTCAACCCCTTTTTGCTCTTGCAACAACACAGCACTAACACCAATGTCACTCGCATCTACAGCAAGCTTAAATGGTTTGTCAAAATCGGGAGTTTTGAGGATTGGAACATTCATGAGCATGATCTTTATCCTTTCAAAGGCAGTCTGGCAATTTTGATTCCAGGAAAATTTTACATCCTTTTTTAGTAAGGCTGTTAAAGGTGCAGCCACATCAGAAAAATTTGGACAAAATGTCCTATAATATCCTGCCATGCCCAAGAATCTCATAATACCTCTTTTATTCGTTGGCTCTGGATACTCCGCTATTGCCTGTACCTTAGCTTGGATTGGCTTCACTTTACCCTGAGCAATTTCATGGCCTAAGTACACAACTGTTGCTTTAC
Source organism: Carcinoscorpius rotundicauda (assembly GCA_011833715.1). Lineage (NCBI taxonomy): Eukaryota > Metazoa > Arthropoda > Merostomata > Xiphosura > Limulidae > Carcinoscorpius > Carcinoscorpius rotundicauda. The sequence goes on along the minus strand of CM022393.1, from coordinate 86,220,347 downwards.
CAAAGTCACTTTTTAAAAGGTTGATAGTCAACTGAGCCTCGAAACACCTCTCAAAGAATGCACGAATGTGACTTAAATGCTCAGACCAGTCACTGCTTACATCATCAATGTAAGCATACACATTTTCTAATCCTGCAATGACATGATTCATCAACCTTTGAAATGTTGCACCAGAGTTTTTCATGCCAAATGGCATAACTTTGTATTGGTACAAACCATCGGGTGTTATAAAAGCTGAAATTTCTCTTGCTTGAGGAGTTAAAGGTAATGAATAGGCTCTGATAACTTTACATAACGTGTGCTAGTAAATAATAGAAATTATATGTGAAATGTTATAAAATATTCGAAATAATATATAACCTATTATTATTAAACACTAAAAGTGACATATAAACTGTAACTAATAAATACTGAAACTATCTAAGTGTTATAAAATACATGGAAATAATATGTAAAACATATTTAATAAAAACTGGTAAATAAATATAAAGTGTGATTAATAAATACTAGAAATTATACATAATGTGTGATCAATAAGTACAAGAAATTAGGTATAATGCTTGATTAATAAACATTGGAAGTAATGTACAAAATGTGACTAATAAACATTATAAAGTATATATAAAGCATAATGAATAATTCCTGAAAATTATGTATGATGTATGATTAATAAATATTTAAAGTTATATATAAAGCATGATCAATAACTACTGAAAATTATATATAAACTGGGGATTAATAAATACTAAAAAATACACATTAACAAATATTAGTAATTATAAATAAAGTCTGATGAAAATAATGGAAACAGTATGTAATGTGTCATTATATATAAGGTGTAAAAGAAATACTGTAAATTGTATATATAATTCGATTAATAAATACTAAAATTATATGTAAAGTGTGACGAATAAATAGTACAAGTTACAAATAATGTAGGATAAACTTTCTGAAAATAGAATACAAAACATTATCATTCAACACTTAAATTTATACATAAAGTTTGAGTAATAACTACTAGAAATTACATAAAAAGCATGATAAAAATTGTGTGAAAAATATATAATATGTGATTAATAAACACTAAAGTGTGATAAATATGCTGGACACAATATATATAATTTGATAAATCAACATTAAAAGCTGTTTATAAAGTCTGACTATTTAATATTAAAAAATACAGGTAGAGTGTGTCCCATAAATATTAGAAATTATACGTAATGTGTAATTAAAAAACATTGGAAATTATGCATAAAGTGTGACTAATAAACACATAAGAAATTATACATGAACTGTGATGAATATGTTCTGGAAATTAAACATTAAATATGTGTGAATAATAATTCCTAGAAATATATAAAGTGTGTCTAATAAATACGAGAAAAATATATAAAGTGTGATCAGTTAGTACAGAATATTATATTGATTTATGGTTAATAAATGCCCCCCGCTGGTACAGCGGTATGTCTCAGGATTTACAACGCAAAAATCAGCGATTCGATTTCCCTCTGTGGACTGCGCATATAGTCCGATGTGGCTTTGCTATAAGAAAAACACACACATAGGCTAATAAATACTAAAAATTATACATGAATTGTGATCAATATGTTCTGAAAACTATGTATAAAATGTGATTAAAATACACTAAAAGTTATATATGAAGTGTGACTAACAATACCACAGATTATATAGTTTTTGAAATGTTATCAATACCAGAAATCATATATAAAGTTTCTTTAATAAACATTTTCTATTTTATTTAAAGTGTGATTATTAAACGCTGGAAATAATATAAGATTCATAAATACCCATAATTATTAATATAGTTTTGTTTTTCATGGTTAATTGACTTAATTCGGGATCAGAGAATCAGTCTTGTTGGTTCTTGAGTTTTGATGAATTGACATTCAATTAATTCAAATACAATAAATTAACTAATAATATTAACAAATAATTTTTCTATAATGAAGTCAATAAATTAAATTAATACATTACAGACCTAATTAACGCTGATAATAATTACAATCCATCAACTTAATCAAATTCCGAATGAAACAGATTATGTTCAATCAGTTTGATACACAAATAGTGTCCAGATCATTACTATATCTGTTGAACTGATGAGTTTTGATATTGGAAAAAAATGCGTCGTCAACATTGGATATTACAGATATGTTGTAGCTTAAATGTTATTTCATTAATGGTACATTTCGTTTCACTGCAGACAGTATCATAACAGACGGTCAGAATAAAACATTTCTAGTTTTCAGACTTCTTCAGACACACAAGCAAAGAGTCTGTCCCAGCGGAAATACCAGCGGATAAAGTATCTCAATACCTTATCAATTTCTAGATTTAATCATGTTTTAAAAGTTGCAGGACAGTATGAATACAACAGACACGATCATGGTTGAAATACTGTTTGGAGTGTTTACATGAAAAAGAACTATTTGCTATGAGCTAGAACAAATTGGTGAACTATAATTTGGTTATCAAACTTCTTTACTATTTTTACACATCACAGTTGCTTTAAGATTTACTGTCATATTATTTTATACTGTACAAAATCCACAATTACTGCTCTATGTTATTATGTCTGAGGAAACATATATTATTTGTAGTTTTCATTACCTGATAGAGTAATTATTGTTTGTCGCCTAGTGGTAGTATAATATCCACTGTTTAAAGTCCTCCTTTTGACACCATATTTGTCATACGTCCTTGAAATTTTGAATATGCATATTCAAACTATTTGAATAAAGTGAAGAAACAGTCATTACCGACACGTTAGGCATGATATTATTGTTTGTTTGTTTTATAATTTTGCGCAAAGCTACACGAGCGCTATCTACGCTAGCCGTCTTTAGAGTAAGACAAGAGGGAAGGCAGCTATTCATCACCATCCACAGCCAACTTTTTTACTAACGTATAATGAAGTTAGCCGAACATCATTACGGCCCCACGGCTAAACTGATGAGTATGTTTAGAGTGACGGGGATTCGAACACGCGACCCTCAGAAAACGAGTCGATTGCCCCTACCACCTTCGTAACGTTGTTCCCCCAGTGGCGCAGCATTATGTCTAGGGATTCACATTTTTTAAAATTGAGTTTCGATAGCAGTGGTGGGCAGATCACACATAGCCCATTGTGCAGCTTTTTGCTTAATTATAAATAAATAAACAATCGTCACGTTGTATAACATTAGAGGAATCTAAAGTTGCTTATCTGATTATGTTGGGTAATGTACGAAGTAAATGTGACACTAAAATTGAAGATTTACCCATCCATAGTGAACCACTGAAAAAGTAAAACTATCATCCGACACCAAGCTGGCACTTTGCTGCCGTTAGAGTTTAAGTTTGCATGTGACACAAGGTTTATGACACCTTTATTTAAGCTACCTAAAAAGTTCTTCATTACATTATATTTAAAATTGTGAATCACAAAGAGAGGATATTTGAAAGAACACTTTGGGATGTTAAATACTTTAAAAGGGCACTAAATTTGAAATATTATGTTATTCTTTTATAAAATACGGTAATAATTACAATACTGCTTCAGCTTACTTCTGGAAAACGAAGATCCCATGTATTCACTTGCATTATAAAATGCAGTTGTAATTATAATAATGTGCCATTGTGCAGTACAGTTCTTCACAATAAAAATACAGTTTATTAACTTGTTTTATAAAATAGAGTTATAATTACAATGCTACGTCGTTGTACAACACACCATTGAGTAATAAAGACCGAATGTATCTATCGCTACTTCTGTACGTATGTAACAGTATTTTTACAGCTCTAAGAGAGTAGTGTAAATATATCACCCATATCTATCTCACGAAATTTTCTTGTTTGTCTCTTATAGTGAACAGAGTAACATAAAAAGAAATGTACCAGGCACTTTACGGTAGTCATAATCACCGTGGAACAAAATGATTAATGTTTGTTACGCATTATTAAAGACCAAATGAAACATTAATTGTTAATTTTCATACTGTGTTATCAGGCTGTTTTCCTGTGTTTCTTTAATAACTTCATATCTTAAATTTGTACAACATGTATCATAAGCTGATTTCACAAACAAATATTATGAGCTGACTTCAGTCACCGAAAAGAAAGATTAGTACTACATGACAATTTTCACAAAGCAACCAGACTCCATATGTTTCAAAGGTATCATTATATGTTTAATACATTATTTCTAACATGTCATCAACTCCTTTGAACTATTTATTATTAAAGAGTTTAGATGTTTCTTGAATAACTAACAAAAAATATTTTTGCACGACAAACAAAACTTGTGTTACGATGTAATTGTGTCATGTATTTAACATACATTGTTCTAAGACTCTAAGTTTATTTTACTGATGAATTATTTTGTGTATAATGTTGTCAAAAAACTAAATTGATTACCGTTAAACGTTGTAGTTAAATATGTATATAGCTGTGCACTTCTATTCATTTTCTATTGAGACACGTCAGCGAAACGTTGTATATTACTAATGATGTAACAATTAGAGATCAAAGTCATTCATTGTATCAACAGAATAATGTACTCAGAGCACATATCGAATTGTGATAAGCTGTGATGAAGTGAAATATAAATAGCTGTCTAACTTACATGATTCCTCATGTTGTGATAAAAAGAGATATAAACAGAATGTCTAATAGGTTTCTTTACTGTGATACATATATAGAGAAACAGGTTCGTTATCTTAGAAGATTCCCCATGTTGATAAATTACTTAAATTTGCTGATGATATCAAGGTGTTTGGTGTTGATGGTTTTGATTTACAAAATGTTTTAGATTATTTAGTAATTTGGACAGATAAATCGTAGATGGGTTTTAATTATGATAAATGTACGATAATGCATCGGGTTAACATGTTTTGAATTATAAATTGTAAGGGAATAAACAGTGTTATGAAGTAAAAATATCTTCATGATCTCTAACGCTACACGATCAGTGTGCTTTTACTAGTGTAAGTGAGTGTTAGTGTTTTTCGTATAGCAAAGCCACGCAAGTTTAAAAAGGTTATAATGTGATTGTATAGTTTACTGGTTACACTACATTTGGAATGTTGTGTTCAATCTTGGGTTCTTTAATTCAGGAAAGATATTCTGTTGCAGAACGTTTGCTTTCTGATCACAACCTTTCTCTTTTCAATACCAGTTCTTCTACTTACTTCCATACATCTACTCATTCCTTTACTGCTAATGATCTCTCAATTTGCTCCCCTTCATTATTTTCCCATTTTTCATGGAGGGTTGACAATAATAATGCATGAAAAAGTGATCATTTTCCAATAATCGTGAGATAAATTGGCAATGGTCGATGTCACCCAACTTGCGTGCCCCAGTGGAAGCTGAATCAAGCAGACTGGCCCTCTTTCACTGTTCTTGCAGAACTTAATGCTTCCATCGTCTGTAAGTCATCAACAGACGACTGTGTGGCAGCAGTACCTGACCGTATTATTCAAGCAGCTACTCAATGTATTTCTATAACCTCAATATGTTTTCCCTTTATCTTTGTCCACAGTGGAATCCTGCTGGCCATATGGCACGTAGTGATCAAAACAAAGCCTGAGATATTTCCTGCAGATATCCCACATTCTCGATCGGCATCGCTCTCCTGTGGGCCCATGCTCGGTGGGTAAGACATTAAAGCCAGAAGGAATCGTGGATTAAGTTCACAACCAGCATATCTTCTATCACAAGTACCAAAGTCATATAGGAGAAGAATCGAAAGGTCAGTGGGCAGTATAATTCTGCTATCTTGCTCTCTGATGGTCATGAAGTAACTGATACCCGAAGCACTGTCGATACTCCAGGTGAAAGCTTTTCCCGGGTATCTGGCACTTCTATTTCTTCTTCTACCTTCTTAGCCATAAACAATCTGGCAGAGCAATCACCTGTTTTCTTTCTAGTTGATTGTTTCTGTAATCGTCCCTTTACACTGGTGGAACTCAAACTAACCCTTCACCTGTCTGGCAGTAAATCAGTTGGACCTGGTGATATACATTATGACATGCTTTGCCATCTATCATCGTGATCCTGAACTCGGTATCAATGAAGTTGTGCTACCTGTGTACCCGAACTGTCAATCTTGTATCAATATTCTTTGACATTGAGAAGACTTAGGATACAACATGGAGGTATGGCATTTTGCAAGACGTCCATATATATTTGAGTTATATGGCCATTTGCCCATTATTATTAATTTTTTAATGGGCAGGAGAATCCGAGTTCGTGTGGGTTTGACACTTTCCTGTTCTTTTGTACAGGAACTTAGGGTCCCTCAGGGCTGTGTTTTGAGTTTCACACTTTACAGTATAAATATTAATGTCATTACTGAACAACTCCCTCTCACTGTTGCAAATGAGCTCTATGTCGACGACTTTCACATCTCGTGTCAAAACTCCGTTATGGATCACTGGTCTATGGCTCTGCCGGACCATCGGCTTCAAAGATGCTAGACCCTATTGATAATTAAGGACTTCGGCTCTGCACCGGAGCTTTCAACACTTTCCAAGTTCAGAGCTTATTCAGAGAGTCTCATGAACATTCTTCACACATCCGCCGTTTTCAACTGTCTTGACTATTTGCTTCGAAACTTCTTTCCTTACCACATCATATTACCTGGGGTTGTGTTTTCCTTTCTTGATGGGTCATGCTCTTTCATACTAGATGGTCTGCAATTGCTCCTTTTGTTCTTCGGGTCCTGGCACAGTTGGATGAATTGGTTCTGTCCTTGGATAACATTGCTGTATCCACTGGTCATCTGATCCCTCCATGGCTTCTTACAGTCCCCAATTGTAACCTATCTTTAAGTCAGCTGAAAAAAGTAGACACTCCAGATTGGAAATACTGTCTGCTACTTGCTGAAAAATCTTTCACAGGTAACTGTGTGGGCTCTGTCGTGGTTTGTTGTGGCTCGGTGGTTGCACTGTTGAACAGTGTACCATTTCTCTTGCCCTAGATCACATAGAAGCTAAGCAGTACTCTAACTGCACTATTTTTACTGACTCGCAGAGTTCTCTACTGGTCCTGGAACGGCTGCATGTTGGCTTATACCTTGTTCTCGCCGATATTCAAAGCCGACTGGCACATTTCTCTTTAACATCTAACTCTATCAAGTTTTTCTGGCATACCACGCCATGGGAACGAGCTCGTAGACACTAAATCTATCTGCTCTGGCACTATCATTGCTGTGCCTGTCCCATACATGGAATATGGTCCTGTATTAAAGGCTCGGCTCCACGCCAGATGGCAGTCGACTTGGAGTGAGCAACGTGAAAACAAGCTTTTCCAAATAAAACCCTTTCTTGGACTTTTGTCGTCTCACTTCCGTAAGGATCGAAAAGAGTAAGTTGTTCCCACTAGACTACTTATTGAACACAGTTTTTCACTCATCGTTTTCTTTTATCTAGAACTAATGCACCAGTGTGTAGTTTGTGTAACACTCAGATTATAATAAGCCACATTTTACTTTCTTGTCATCGTTACAATTCTCAATGATGGCACCATTTTCAAGATGTTCTGTTCCAAGGTTTGTCCATAACGTAAGACAGTGTTATTGGTGCTACTGACACTGTACAACGTTTACCATTTTAATGCCATTTAAGTTTTTTAATTTATACATTGGACCTTTTTAATGTGGCTTCCTTTTAAAAGTCACAGTTTATCTAGTTCAATTTGAAATTGGAAACTGGCCGTAACATCAAGTAACGCGACACCAGGACTGAAAAGACCAACTTCAGGTGACTAATGCTGCTGTTTGAACTACCCGTTAGTCATCCTGACGAGTTATTATTATAATTTTGCCATACGTCTTTTTATAACTTTCGTTTTTAAAAATTGCCATAACGTCAAATAACTAGGAACCAGGACTGGAAAGGCCAACTTCAGTTACTGCAGTATTTCTTTTAATGTTGTAGACTAGATGTAAATATTTATATTTTTAAAACTTTGTTTTGTTTTATCTTAATTCTCTTTTATTAATTTTACTGAATTTACTTTTAACTTTTTACCAGATCTTTGGCTCAGATAGCCTAGCGGCCTTGTGACATAAATACTAAATCAACCAACAACCAATTGTTCAAAATGGTTAAAAGGAGGATATGTACACTGGTACCTGGGACGGAGGATCTGTTATACAAGACTATACTGAAATCTTTTAAACTCTTTTACTCATGAAGAAAACAACAATAGTTGAAGTGATGTTATTGAGGTGACTAAGACTGTAAAGGAAATTTAAAATGTTTATTTATCACTTATTTCCATATTCACAAGAAGAATGGTTCGGGACTCGTATAAATTTTGGCAGGATAGGAATCGTCTTCAGATCAGACAGTTTCATTTTTCTTACAATATGGTTAGTTTAAGAAATGAGTGTCGTTCAAATGTTATAGAGGCAGTAAAATTAAATAAGTACAAAAAATCTTGATATGTATATGAATGAAAAGAGCTGAATTTAAGTTTCTATGTATTAATTAACGGTTTTAATTTAACTTAGAAGATTGAATAGCCGAGGTAGATCAATATGTCTATGGTGTTTCAATACGTTATGTTACCTAAACAAAATGTCATAAGGGAAGATGTTAACTATATAATGAACGTTATAGTAGTTTTTATATTTTAATATTGGTGTTCTAATACGATGTTAGCAGATTTGGAACATTAAGAAATGCTATAAGATGACACTAGTTCTTTTCAGTAACCAGTTAAGAATCACTGGTATGAGGAAGAGAAAAAAACGAATGAGGTAAAGTTAAAGTACCAAACAATGTATTATTTATGTAAATATGCATATATTAAAATATATTGACATAGACTTACCGGACAACACGCTTTTCGAGCAACTCTTACTCAACAATTAATCGTTATAAGTAAAAATGATCGATTATGTGATAGCAAGTGTTTATAAAACCGTTTAAAATCTTGCGGTAAAAAATCATAAACTATTAATACATAGATACATATGTACATTTACACTTACAATCTACACCTATAAACACATTTATAAATATATCCTGATATGTAAGACACATAAAAAAGGCACACATACTATAAACGTTTGAAATAAACATCCAGAAATCAAAATGTGATAAAAATATTTGAAGTCAGCACAAGTTATTGAAACAAGCGTGTATCTAAAAAGCACAAATAATTACATAAATAAGTGTATTATTTATTGAGAGTTAAATCAAAATATAACAACATTATAAAAATATAAAACGTTCGTTTTACTAAATGGAATGGACAGTTCATTAATACGTTTCCTTTTGTGGTTCACAAACCCAATCATGATAATACGGTAAGTGTCTTGTTGAGATCCACATAATTATCACAGGACAATATTACTTCTCACTGTCTGGTTAAGAACTTTTACCACAACAGGAAACTAAATGAACATACTTTTGGTATAAACATGCTTAAAATCACTGTAAGTAAAACCTGGATACTGGATAGATGAAGTGAAGGAAAAGTGACGTTGACCGCTATTCAGTTCCTTACCTGAAATAGGTGTACAATAGAAGATATACTATAGTGTTGCGAAAACTGTTACGTCATTGTCTCTATCTACTGTCAATCATTTTCAGAATATATGTATAAACATATATATCATATTTTAACTAGGTATTATTTCAATTCAATAGCTAGTTGAGAACCGGTGTTATAATATAGCTATAACAGAGTAATGTCTGTCTCAGTGAACCAGAGATAACACTCCGCTATAGTAAAACATAAGTCTGCTTAGAACATTTTTATAAAACAGATATAGCAGTACAATACTACTTGTGAATAAATTTGTTCAGAAAGTTTTCTAAGAAGTAACTAAAACAGAACACTTGTCCAAACTAGGATATAATTTGGAAATTTGACTAAAAACTACTTATAAGTAGTCAATAATGCAGCCAGTGCCCAGCTGGTAATCTTCCTACTGATGTCTGTTTAAGGACCTTCAACTATTACAAAGCTAAAACAGGGTACCAGTCCGCCTAGTTGTAAAGAAATGTTATTAAGACTAATTGAGATCCTTGGCTAAAATAAAGTTATAGCACAAAGCTACACCACCTGAATAACCAGTTCAGGACATTCGCTATCTTATAGATATAACAGATATGAATTAAAGTTAAAGGCTAGTTCAATCCCATGCCATAACACAATACAGCTATAATGAGTAACAGTTCACACTCGTGGCTAGTTCGAATCTTTTTCACAATATAAGCCATAATATATGTAAGTTCATGTTAGTAATTAGTTGAAACCTTTGCTATGTTTTATTAATTACTTGTATTTTGCTGTAATTTCTTAGCTGTTTCGTAAAGGCAGTATTGACTTGTTAATAACGTGTGATTATATAATTTTTAATTTAAAGGTGTAATAATAACATAATATAATGTAATAACTTGAAATTTGTGGAACGTAGTTGTAGAAAATTTATCACTTGTGAAATGCCAACATTGTATAAATAAGCTACCAATTACATGTAAAACCAAATGACTGTGGAAAATTTGCTCTATATTTCTTAGCTTTCTTAAACACACTCTTCCTTTATTCGATAAATAGCTTTTACTAATTAGGTTCCACAATACCTTAAGAATGAATTACATTTACTTAAATACTTTACAGAAGTCATCATTAAACTTAACCCTCATGTTGTGAGTAGATTGTTTTTACTTTCCTTGGTAAGTTAAAAAAAGTTACTTTTTGTCAATAGCTCTCAATTTATCAACTTTACTTAAATATTAATGGTACTTCAAGTTTTCTGGTAAAACTTATATTTTAGGTAAATATATATTATTTTGTAATTAAATACTACATACCAAGACATCACCATTACCAAATGGTGGGCTTCTTAACTTATACGTCTCACAAAACATGCTTATCCTTTCAGCCGTAGATATATTATAAATTGACGGTCAAGTTCACTATTCATTGAAACGTCTGTAGTCCAAGAGTTGGCGGTGGATTGTGTAGACTAACTGCCTTCCCTCTTGTCTTACATTGCTAATTTATGTACCGCTAGTGCAGATAGCCCTCTTATAGTTTTACGTGAAATTCAATAAAAGAAAACAACCAGGGAAACAATCACAAGTTATAAAATCTCATAAAGAAGTTTGAGGATTAAGTAAGAAACGCGCAAGAAAAATGATATCGTTTTAAAATAACATTTAGTATATGTAACTAGTCACTCAGTTTCTTTTAGTTTGGATGATGGGAAATTAAATACTTTTATAAAATTTAATTATATAATGGTGATAGTTTTCTTTATAATTTAGCTCCTAAATCACGACTCAATTAACCTAAACTCCAAAAGAGACATGATATTTTTTTTTTTGCATTTTCCTACTTAAGTGAAAAAAACATTAATAACTGTTCTGTATTTTCAGAGATAAGACAAATATATCTCTTACCAACTGGAAAATTGGTTAAGATGAGTTTTGTTATAATAGACTTTTAGATATTCTTGAAAAAAATGTTTCTTGTATAAACAGGAAATTAGACAATAAAAAAGGTTAACTAAAAATGGAAAATGAAATATTTTTGGTTAATTCATATTATCAGTAATAACCATAAAGTTAGGATAGGAATAAACATGAAAGAAAAAGAATATAATATCACGATGATGGGATGGATTGGTTATTAAATAATTATCTTCATTTTATGTTCACTCATGCAAATTAAAGTAAGAATCACCAGTTCATGGATGGAGACAAGATTGAAAAAGATAAACACAGTAGAACTGATCTTAGAATAAAGTTGGAAATATGAATCTCTTGAGCCAAAGAACATTGAAACAAGGATTTTTAAATGGAACATTGAAAAAAGGATTTATAAATAGCTAAGGACTTGATATTCAAGTTGTCTTTAGAATTAGTTAAATACATGGATGTGCCTAAAGATAAAATGTTGACTAATGTTTTTTTGTCTTCTTTTTACAAATACGTTGAAGAAATGTACCATTAATTATTGATAAATTAGTTTTACATAAATGGTGGGAAAAGTCTTTGGAAAAGATGTTGGACAATCGTATTTAACAGTGTTACAAATTTATTGAATAATTAGCACTGTTTAACTGGAAGAGAACCTTGCATTACTAATTGTTTGTGTATTATTTATAATGTTATTGTCTATATAAATGAGGTTAAAGTTACCTCTATAGCGGTGGATGGTAAGTTGGTTAATTTTATTTTAAAAGTAGCAAAGTTAAAGAAAACAAAATTATAATAAAAGGATATAATATGATTAAAGTAACAACTAAAGTACTTCTATTAGAAGTAATTACAAACAAAGCTGTACGTTGATTCTGATGAAACGTTATTTGATCTTCTACTAGAAGTAAGTAAGTATAGGGTGTTTAGATCTCACAAAATGTTATGTGAACTTCTATTAGAAGTATATAAGTATGGGGTGTTTACATCCTGAAATATCGTTATGTGATGTTCTACAAGAAATAAATAATTATTGGGTGTTTAGGTCCTAATATAACGTTATGTGATCTTCTACTACAAATAAATAAGTATAGGGTTATCCGATCACGATATAACGTCAGGTGATCTACCATTAAAGATAAATAAATAAGGCGTGTTTAGATCCTGATATAACGTAACTTGATCTTCTGGTGGAAGTCAATAAGTATGGATGATAAAACATTCCACAGATTTAACATTGACAGTCAACGCATGAAGTTAAATAAGTTGTTGTTGTTTTGAATTAAGCACAAAGCTACACAATGGGCTATCTGTGCTCTGCCTACCACGGGTATCGAAACCCGGATTTTAGCGTGTAAGTTCGCAGACATACCGCTGAGCCACTGGGTGGCAGTTAAATAAAATATTTTAATTTACAATACGGATAACCAACGAAAGGAGTCTAAACAATTGTTTAGAAGACCAGTCTGCAGAAGGTACAACTCATCTTCATAGCTGATGGTGGACATAGGGGAGAATAATGTTGTGTAAAAAATCAATAAATATCTTTTATTAAAATACCTTAAAATAAACGAATATCCAAACCGTTAGAAAACACAAAACATGTTTGTGTAGGTTGACATCCTTGAGAAAGTACTTGATAGGAATGTAAAGACATATTTCAGCCAACTAACCAAAAGAAACTTGAGCAGAGTAGACTTTGATATAATGCAGAAGTAATTATATATGACTGTAGTTACCTGACACCAGGCAGTCCTCTCTCAATGAATAGCTTAAAAAAAACTAATGATGTTTATTTTTATAGATAGCTTTTAGTGTAAATGCCCAATTTTCGTGTTGTGTACTTTATTGTTTTTTTATCATAATGGATTCGTTTAAATTATTTATTATTCATATCTTTGCTGATTTAAGTAGAAAGGAAAACCGGGGAAAGTTGCCTCTTATGTCCTGGGCATTAAATAAACGTTCTGAATAAACATTGTGTGACGGGTCTAAATATTATATATAAAAACCAGCTGTATGACATAACAACTACGCTTTAGTTTGTTATTCATATTTCTTTTAGCTCATATTAAGTTTTTCCAAAGTAATTATCTAGTTTTGTTTCAGTTATTAAACAAAAAAAAACAGGAGTTTGTGTTGAATAATTTATTATATTTAGATTGAACTGAATTCATACAAAAATATATAATATGATGACTAAAATACATTTCTAAAACAGTATATAAACTACGTATTTGTGGTGTAAGCGAAACAGAAACTCAATGAGGAAAAACTTTTACTTATATTTATTGCATGATAACGAGAAACCCACTTGAATGAAATATGTTATAAAGCTAGCTGATATTAATACTAAAAACGCTTGGGTATAACAAAAGTTAATCTGTTTATGACCTAAAGTTTTTTTCTTCTGAAAATTGCGAACAAAGAACATAACTCGAATTACAAAAACACATCACTTCAGATACAACTAAAACAGTAAACATGATTGTTTGTTTCTTTTTAATTTTGCTCAAAGCCAGTTGAGAGCTACTTGCATTAGCCGTCCCTATTTAACATTATAAGACAGCTTCTCATCACCACTCACCGCCAACTCTTGAGGTACTCTTTTACTAACGAATTGTGGGATTTACTGTTACAATATAATGCCCACACGGCTGAAAAGGCGGGCATGTTTATTATGACAGGGATTCGAACCGACGACCCTTAGATTATAATTTGTTTGTTTTGGAATTTCGCACAAAGCAACTCGAAGGCGATCTGTGCTAGCCGTCCCTAATTTAGCAGTGTAAGACTAGAGGGAAGGCAGCTAGTCATCACCACCCATTGCCAACTCTTGGGCTACTCTTTTACCAACAAATAGTGGGATTGACCGTCACCTTATACGCCCCCAAGGCTGGGAGGGCGAGCATGTTTAGCGGGACACGGGCGCGAACCCGCGACCCTCCGATTACGAGTCGCACGCCTTACGCGCTTGGGCATGCCAAGCCTCCCTTGGATTACAAGTCGAGTGCCTAAACCACCTGGCCATGCTGAGCCAAATAAAGGTGAAACACTTTATATAAAATAACCACTCTGTATAAAATAAATGTGAAACATTTTGTACAAAAGAACATATAAACTGTGCATAAAATGAACGTCAAAATACGTATACAAATCATAATAAAACATTGTATAAAAATAAACTTTAAAAACCGTATTTGAAATAAAGATTAAACACTGTATATAAAGTAAATATTAAACACTATATATAAAAGAAACATGAAAACTATGTTGAAATAAGCATGGAACACTGTGTACGAAATTGACATGAAACATTGTGTGTAAAATAACATGAAAATCCGCATCTAAAATAAACATGAAACACTGCATATAATTAAGCATGAGACACTGTGTAGTAAAGTAAACATGAAACACTGTATGTAAAAGAAACTGTTTATTTATACATCAATACATTTAAAACGAAAGTTTATGTGATTAGTAAAATTATAGGGACTAAAATCCCAGTCCGCTATATTTTTTTAACTTTTCTATTCACTCGTATAACACCTAGAGACTTAGAGACAGAGTAAAGCAACAAATCACCAAACACCTTTAACCTTTGAATGATACCAACTTAACCTGATCGTTATGGCAATATAATAAAATATACATCTTTGTACAATGTATATTAAAACTTAGCCTTTAAAGACATTATAACAAAATTTATACCCTTGATGAGTATACAATAAAACATTTACCCTTAAAGTCACATGGGAATATTACACTATTGTAGATAAGATAACAAAAACAATTTATTTAAAATAAAAAATTAGTTTTACAGTTCTCACAAACTCTTTCCTTAATCAAACTTTGCAATGGTTTGTGTCTCTATTGGAAGATGAATCTAAATAGAAATTTACACAATTTCGTACTTTAAAACAAACTTTGTAATTATTAGTGTCTCTAGCATAAGAGAAAGTTAAATAGATATTTCAACAATTTTGTTCTGCAATAAAACGTTGTAATTGTTTTTGAAAATATATAAAGAGAAAATTCGATATTTTTTATGGGAAAACATAAACTTTCTTCTAATCTCTGTATCTTAATTAATTTCATGAAACTATTAATTGTTTGTAAATTTATAGATTGTAGACAGTAAATGTTTGATGCATATTTATTGAAAAATGAAAAGTTTATTTGATCTTTTTGACATCGACTGAGTTAAGGTTATGAATGAATCTCGTTATGTTCAACAAGATGCAATGTGTTTTTAATAGTTTTGACGTATCTCAACGTAAACTAATTTATATTGTCAGTGACTCACATTCACATAGAATTTATTTTTATTAGCCAAACTTTTCATTTTAAAATCGAATCGAGATAATTTTAGATAAATAATTGATAAACTCCACATTTTTTGGCCTAAAATGACTTAATAGTCAGTTTACTGGACATGTTATCAGCGGGTTTCGGATACGAATCTTTGTCATTGAAGTTCCTTTTTCTTTTATTCTTGATAAATGAAAAACTGAATAGTTGGCAATGGGTGTTGTTGTTTAGTCGTCTTCCCTCCAATGTATCACCACTAAATTAGGGAAGGATATGTTCCTGAGCTCAAAGTTCACAGTAAACAATAGGATTTTTTTCATAACTGTATTATCATTTTACAAATCCGCATATAAAACCAGAAAATTTCAAGCAGTGCATTGTTAAATAATTTCCTTTTTAAATAGAATTCATAAATATATAAAACGGTCTAAACATGTGTTAAGTTAATATCCAAATAAAACAAACAGCTGTGTTTTTTGTAAAGTTGGAATCCAAAGAAAACATATACACACGTCTTTTGGTACGTCAATGTCTAATTAAAAGAAACAGATGTGTTATTGGAAGATTAAGAATAAATAATAGATTGTAAAATGTGTATTTCATATGTATGTTAGTTTCATGTTTCTTAATCTTACCCTAAATATAAATTTGGATAAAAAACAAAAAGACAGTGGACCAACTAGACGAGACTAAGTTTTCAAACAGCGCACTGACACAAGTGATCACTGAAGTGTCTAACATATAAATAGCGGCGTTTACAGTTGCTCGTTCGGATTTTACACAAACTCGATATCGAGGTAACACCAGTTTGCTTCTGTCTTAATCACAGACTCTACACACGAAGGTAAGTTTACCTTGTTCAACAGTAGAACTAAACAATCACTTCCCTATCGTCGCTTTCAGTCGAAGAAACCAACCTTTTGTTTCTAAAAAAACTAACAAAAAACATAAAATACGTCGATTAGAATTACATATACTGGTAATACTTTCAATAAATAATGTAGAGACAAAGGATATAGACGACATTACTCGCATCAAAGGATTACACTATTCCATCCCATCCCATAGTGAGATTGGTCGTTACCTTATAATGCTGATAATGTACTGGTACGTTTTGTTTTAGTTTATCTTTGTCAGGTTTTGTACGAAGTCAGTGGTATACTCATGTTTTAGATTATCAGGTATTGTTAACAGGCAGTGGTGTACTGGTGTTTCAGATTATCATTGTGATTTTTGGTGTACTGGTGATTTAGACTGTCTTTATTAGGTTGTGTTAGCAGAGATTTGTGTGCTGGTGACGTGTATCAAGTTTTGCAAAGAAACAGTGGTATGCGGTGTTCTAGATTATTGTGATCAGATTTCGTTATTAGAGAAGGGTAGGTCGTGTTTTAGATTATCTTTGTAAGGCTTTGTTTATAGACATTGGTGTACTGATTACTTGTGTTATCTTTATCAAGATTTTTACAGAAGGAGTGGTATGAGGTGTTTTAGATTAACGTTATCAGGTTTAGTTCATAGACATGGCCATGTTATGTCTTAGATTATATTTCATAACAAAGAGTGGTTTACTGGTGTTTCACATTATATTTGTCAAATTTAGATAACTGACAGTGGCATACTGATGTTTTAGCTTATCTTGAACAAGTTTTGTTAATAGAAAAGTGTATATTCGTCTTTTATATTATATTTAACAGCTTTTGCAAACAGGTAAAGTGTACTGTTTTTTAGATGGTCTTTATCAAGTTTTGTAAAAAGACAGTGATATTCTGATTTCTTTATATTATATTTGTCAGGAGTTTTTAACATACAGTGGTACACTGGGGATTTAGATTATTTTTGTCAGATTTTCTAAGCACACAATGGCGACCTGATGTTTTACATTATCGTCTTCAAGTTTTGTTAACATATATTGGTTTTTTGATATTTTACATTATCCTAAACAGGTTTCGTGAAGAGAGAGGTGTATATACGGCTTTTATATTATTTTTATTAGGTTTAACTAACATATAGTGTGTACTTGGGCTTTAGATTATTCCTCTCAGATGTACAGGTGTTTAATATTATCAGGTGTTTTAAGCAGACAGTGGTGCAGTGGTGTTTTAAAATATCTCTTTCAGGTTTTGTTAACAGAGACGGATTCACTGTAGTTTCAGATTATCTTTTTCAGGTTTTGTCAACCGACAGTTGTTTCCTTGTGTTTTAGATTACTTTATTCATGTTGTGTTAACAGTCAGTCGTGTGGAGGTGTTTTCTATTATTTTTTCATGTTTTGTTAACAGAAATTGCTGTTTTTGTAAACAGACAGTGGTATACTGGTGTTTTTGATTATCTTATTTCAGGTAATAATAACATATTGTTGTGTAGTGATGTTTCAGATGATCTTTGTCAGGTTTTGTAAACAGACAGTGGTGTATTGATGTTTTATATTATCTTTATCAGGTTTTGTTAACAGACAGTGATACTCTGATGTTTTAGATTATCTTTGTCATATTTTGCTAACAGACACTGATGTAATGGTGTTTTAAATTATCTTCGTGAAGTTTTTAATATAGAGAGCTGTACTCTTGTTTTAGATTATATTTGTCAGGTTTTGTTAACAATCAGTGATATACTGTTGTTTTAGGTTATCATGACACGTTTTGTTAAGACACAAATCTATATTGGTGGTTTATACAGGGTGTTCGGAAAGTCACTGTGCACTCATACATTTATAAACAGACAAAATTTCACAGTGACTTTCCGAACACCCTGTATTTTCTTTGTCCTATTTTGTCAATATAGAGTTGTGTACTGGTGGTTTAGATTTTATTTTTAATATTTTGTTAACAGACGGTTATATACTGGTGTTTAGATTATCGTGATCATCTTTTGTTAAGAGACAAATGTATATTCGTGTTCCATATTATTGTTATCAGGTGTAGTTAACAGACAGTGGGATATCAGTGTTAAAGATTATCTTGTAACCTTCTGTTAACAGACAGTCGAGTACTGGTGTTTTACATTTTCTTCATCAAGTTTTTCTTTTTTTCAACAGACAGTGGTATACTGGTGTTTTAGAATATGGTTATCTGGTGTTGTTAACAGTCGGTGTATGACAGGTGTTTTTGTTAAGAGACAGTTTTGTACTGGTGATTTAGGTTATATTTATGAGGTTATCTTTATTGACATGATTGTACTGGTTATTTATATTATTTAAATCACGTTTTCTAAAGAAATAGTGGTGCATGGTGTATTATGTTATCTTGATCAGGTTTTGTTAGAGACAAATGTATATTTTTGGTTTATATTATATTTCTCATGTTTTGCCTACAGCTGTTTACTGAAGTTTCAGATTATCTTTCTTAAGTTTTGTTAACAATCAGTGGTGTATCGGTGTTTTAAATTATTACTGTAAAGTCATGTCAAAAAACATTAGAGTATTAGTGATTTAGGTTATTTTTATTAGGTTGTGTTAAAAACATTTGTGTGTTGGTGATTTATATTATATTTATCACGTTTTAAAAAGAAACATTGGTTTGTTGTGTTTTAGTTTTGTTAACAGACGAGGGTATGACGTGTTTAGATTATCTTTTTCAAATTTGTTAACAAACTGTGGTATTCTGGTGTTTAAGGTTATCGTGATTATTTTTTTGTTTTTAAACAAGAGTATATTAATGTATTATATTATCTTTGTAAGGTTTCATTAACAGATATACGTATTCCGATATGTTACTTTACCTTTGTCAGGTTTGTTAACAGATAGTGGTAAATTAGTGTTTTAGATTATTATTGCTAAGTTTCGTTAACAGAAGGTGTAAATGTGTTTTAGATTATCTTTTGGAGGGTTTGTTAACATAAAGTTGTGTACTCGTGTTTTGATTTATTTTTGCAATATTTTGTTTACATACAGTGGTGTATTAGAGTCTCAAATTATCTTTGGTTTTGTTAAGAAGCAGTGGTATACTGGTGTTTTGGATTATCTTTCACAGGTTTTTTAACAGACAGAATAACTTTGATGTTTTATATTATCTTTGTTAGATTTTATAAAGAACGAGTTGTGTGCTGGTGTTTTATATGATCTTTTTCAAATTTTTTAACAGAATAGGAATTACAGATATTTCAGATCACCTTTGCCAGATTTTGTTAAAAGAAAGTTGTGTATTGTTGTTTCAGATTACTTTTGTGAGGGTTTGTTCGCAGACAGTACAATACTAGTATTTTAAATTATCTTTGCAAGGTTTTGTTAACAAATAGCGGTGCACTGTTATTTCAGATTATCATTATGTGTTTTTTTTAAAAACACGGGTGCACTGGTGATTTTCTTTACCTTTATTATGTGATGTTAACAGAAATTTTTCTGTTGGTGATTTATATTATCTTCATCAGGTTTTGAAAAGAAATAGTGGTATTTGGTGTTTTAGATTATTGTGATCAGGTTTCGTTGATGAACAATATTCTGTCGTGTTTTATATTATTTGTGCAAGGTTTTGTTAACAGACACTAGAACATTGGTGTTTTATATTATTTTGCAAGGTTTTGTTTATGGACAGTGTTGTATTATAGTTTTACATAATCCTTGCTTGATTTTGTTAAAATAGAAAGTGGTGTAATTGTGATTTTTTTATCTTTGTTAGGGTTTGTTAACAGACAATGGTGTCGTGGTGTTTCAGGTTATTTTCGACAAGCTTTGTTTACAAATAGTGGTGTTATACTCTTGTTTTAAGTTATTTTCGCCAAGCTTTTGTTTGCAAATAGTGGTGTATTCTTGTTTTAGATTATCTTTATGATGTTTTGCTAACAGAAAGTTGTGAACTGCTTTTATGTTATCTTTGTCAGGTTTTGTTAAGACACAGTGAAGTATTGGAGTTTTAGATTGTCTTCATTGATTTTGTTAACAGACAGTGGTATAATGGTGTATTAGAATATGTTTGTCAGATTTTGTTAAGAGACAGTGGTACACTTCTGTTTTAAATTATCTTTGTGAGGTTTTGACAAGATACTGTGGTTTACTGGTTATTTGGATTATATTTTTTAACTTTTTTTAACAGACAGTTGTGTACCGGTGTTTTAGATTATCTCTATCAGGTTTTATTAACAGACAATGATATGGTTGTTTTTTGTTCTATTTTTATCAGGTTTTGTTTCTCAAATATTCATGTACTGGTGTGCTAGGTTTTCTTTGCGTAGTTTTGTTAACAGACAGAGGTATGTTGTTGATTTAGATTACCTTTGTCAGATGTTTTTAACAGACAATTGTATACAGGTGTTTTAGATTATCTTTATCATATATTGTTAACAGATGGTGGAATATTGGTCTTTCAGATAGATATTGATGAGTTTTTTAACAGACAATGATACAATAGCATTTTAGATTATCTTTGTCAGGTTTTGTTAACAAACAGTTGGGTACCAGTGTTTTGTATTATCTTTATCAGGTTTCGTTAACTCACAGTGATATTCTGTTAAGTTAGATTATGTTTGTCAAGGTTTCTTAACAGACAGTTGTATAGTGGTCTTTCAGAGAGATCTTTATTAAGATGTTTAACAGACAATAATACTCTGGTGTTTTAGACAGTTGTGTTCTGGTTATTTATATTATCTTTATCAGGTGTTGTAAAGAAAGAGTAATGTGTTGTATTTTAGATTATCGTATTATTTTTGTTTAATAGACAAAGGTATATTCGTGTTTTAGATTGTATAAAATGAAGAATGTTTATGTTTTTTTCTGAAAATCGAAAATTATTATTAAGTCATCAGTATATCTCTAGTTTAAAATTATCACTTTTACTGATACTATTTACCTCAGCAACGTATCATCAGCGTATATAATACTGTTTATATTATTACCATGTCATTATCATATCCTATATTATTTACTTTAACACAGTGTAATCAGCATATCTTTTATTGCTCACATTAACTCTGTGTCATCAGCATATCTGATACGGTTTCTGTTGAATGGAGTAAAAATGTTGAGTCTTGTACTGTCAGTTTCTACAGAACAAAGAGTATTGGGTTTTCCAAGTGTAGTTTCCATAAAATAGACTAAATACATTGAGTTTGTATTTAAGCTATGTTATTTACACCAAAAACTGTTGATTCTTTTTCTTATCTCTTCTAGAGTGTGGTTTATATTTTATGGTGTAAGTTATACTGAGTCATCAGCTTATATGTTCATAGTATATTTTAAGTAAAATTGATACATTTACTTACATTTTCATATTATATGGAATAAGGTATACTGTGCATGTGCTTATGGTTTATACATTGTAGGAGTATTTAGGGTTATGCCTTACAGTGAGAGTTTCAATATCATGGAGTAATTTATATAAAGTATTGTAATTCTGGTTTCTATAGCTTCTGTTTTGAAATTATGGTTTTTATATTAAGGACAGTGGAATATTGAGTTTTGTAGTTTCTAAAGTAGGTAGTAAAGAATGTTAATTTACAACGAAAATTGATTTTTGTATTTATGTTTTGTTTTGTTACGTAATAAAAAATTCGGATTATTTAAAATAACCCTTAACCTTTTTTTCAGTAAATAGATAAATATTTGTTTCAAAATAGTAAGATTGTTTGTTTGTTTTTCATAAAGTGCTTTAATGTGTTAAAGTGTAGTCATCGAAAAGAGCCACTGGTTTTAGTAATGTTAACAAGATATAATTGTCACAGTTATCATTTGCCAATATGCATAGAATTACAACTGATTTCTACCCACCAAGGGTAACAAAACCCAGTTTTAGCGTTATAAGTTAACATACATACCGCTGTTCACCTTGGAAGAAGTTGTTTATACGTTACGGAGTAAGGAATGATGAGTTCAATACTTCATTTTACTTTAATATGGTCTACGGAATGTCCCTTTTTGCATTTGTTGTTTACACGGTATATTTCATTATATGATGTATTTCGTGTATAGCTCCCATCGTAAATAGAAGGAACCATTGAGCATTTTAATATAGTTTCTATTGCAGGTAAAAATTTGTTGAGTTTACGTCTTACTATCGTATAGAATTTAAAGTCTTGTATTTACGGTTTCTGTAATATAGAACGTTCGTTTCTTCAGTATGGACCAAGGAAAGTCTTGTTCCTTTAGGTTCGTTAAAATGGACAAAGAATTATTTAACATCTTATTTATTGTTTACACTTTATGAATTGAAAATAATGGCTATTGTATTTATATTTCAATTGGTATAGAGTAAAGAATTTTTAGTTTAACTGTGTGGAATTTTGTTATGGTGTTTCTTCTTTGTATTGTATGGAGTAGGGAATGTTAAGTGTTATAACTACAGTTTCTATAGAATGGTTCACAGTGTTGAGTTTGTACTTATGGTTTATTTAGTTCAGTTTTCGTCATGATGAGTTTTCTGTTAATGGTTTTTGTTGAAAGGAGTAGAGAATACTGCTTATTGTACTTATGGCTTATGAAGCATGCAGCAAAAATATTATTTATTAACAGCTTTTATAATATGAAGTGAAGAATGTTTAGACTTAAAAAAAAACAACTGTTTAATTCAAAATGTTAACATATTTGGTTACATCAAAGTTTTGAATCATCTCGAATATTTTCACTGTTAAAGCTACTAGCTTCTTCATTATAAACATGTAACTATTCTTCAATATAAATTTCAATAATACATATTCAATTCACAATTAGAACAATTAAATTATGAATTAAAACATCAAGAGATATATTGTCAGACATAGCTTTAATTAACAATAACTATCTACATTCTATCCTGTCTACGGTATTCGTACATGAAGTTGAAGTGGGAAGATTTTTTACATTTTTCGAAATGGTAATCATTTTTTAGTACTTTTGTATGCTTTAAATTAGTTCTATATGCTGGTCTTGCAAGTTTAAAATAAGGTCTACATCCTGATCTTGCAAGCTTTCAAATATCTTTATATGCTGCTCTTGCAAATAGATCATTTGGATGTAAGTAAAATATTTATAACGTTTGTCTGTTACTTTACCGAATAATCCCAACTGAACAAATAGGCTTAGATGCTACTCAGTAGAAATATAATCTTTGTTATCGTGTTTGTGTTTTTTTATAGCAAAGCCACATCAGGCTATCTGCTGAGCCCACCGAGGAGAATCGAACCTCTGATTTTAGCGTTGTAAGTCATAGACTTACCGCTGTACTAGCGGGGAGCTTTTTTGTTATTAGCTGCAAATAATCTGTTGAGAATTATGGAAATGAATGAGTATACAAACACAACGAAAATAAACTTGTCGATTATTGTTTAAAAACAGCAAAATTAAACATTTTATTTATTATCTGAGTTTATTTATTGCTAATCTTTAACAATGATTGCAATTCGTTTCAGGGTATTATCAGTGGATAACCTCAACCAACCTGTCTAATGAAACTCAAAATTTTACTCAAGAGACTGTTGGGCCATGAAGTCCTGGGCAAGCTTATTTTTGTTGGTTCATTTATTGGCTTTATCTTCCAAAGTTTCCAGTTTCTCCAGTTATTCATGGAGCATCAAACAACCATGGACATCTCCATAGAACCCCGATCAAGAGTTATCTTTCCTGCAGTAACCGTATGTAGTTTCGAGATGTATGTGATGTTTCGTTACTTTATCTTATTTACCGTAATAACTCAAAAACACACAAATTTTAGTTAATATTATTGGTTAGTAAACTGTGCAAGATAGATCTGAAAGGCCCCTTAGTGGCTCAGCGGTATGTCTGCGGACTTACACGCTAAAATCCGGGTTTCGATACCCGTGGTGTGCAGAGCACAGATAGCCCATTGTGTAGCTTTGTGCCTTATTCAAAACAACAACAAGATCTGAAAGTCATCACATCAGTGGTATTTGGTATTTCTTGTCACCACAACAATTGTAGACGAATAATTCATATATTTTCAAATGTATACAGAAAGAAATAATTATCATCCTTCATTATATCCATTCGTTAAAAAATTTCAGAACAATAAAGTTAACATATAGTTAACGTCAACATTTGACTCGCATTGAGACACTACTTGAGTAGAATATTTTATTGTTTTAAATATCATATCCGTGTAACTACTTTTTATTAAAATACAGTACTGTCTGTGTAATTATTTATTTATCTAAATACAATAGTATTGTCCGTTTTAAATTCCATATAAATAAATATTACAATACCGTTTGTATGTCCACATAACTCCTCCTTAGAGTACTGACGGATCTTCACCAAAACTGGTTTGGAAGGGTCATAAGGTCAATGTTAGTGCACATACTGATTTTCAGTCCTGTATTTTACTATTTTTATGTTTATGTTTTTTTCGCTAAAACTTGGTCTCATGTTAGTGGTTATTCAACAAATCTGGTATAAAGATGTGTTGTGCAAAGATGTATTGTATAAAGATGCGTTATGTAAAGATGTATTGAGTAAAGATGTATTGTATAAAGATGTGTTGTGTAAAGATGTATTGCGTAAAGATGTGTTATGTAAAGATGTATTGAGTAAAGATGTGTTGTGTAAAGATGTATTGTATAAAGATGTGTTGTGTAAAGATGTATTGCGTAAAGATGTGTTGTGTAAACATGTATTGTGTAAAGATGTGTTGTGTACTCGCGGAGACATGTGCAAATTTCTGGTTTTACATTTTGTGTGTTGCAGTTTTTATGAACGTTTATTACAATTACGTGTCAGTTAAGTAATATTTCGTGTCATAAGTTATCCTTTCAGGAAATATAAAGAGTTCTCCAACTAGCTTTCAACACAACAGATGTCTTATGATAATATATATCGAATAATAAAATAACACCTACAAGTCTAACACTTTAGTTTGTTTATATCCTATATCCTTATAAATGTGTAGGATTTTATTTTTATAAAAACCAAAAATAGTCTTCAAAAATTGAAACATTTTAAATACGAATAATATCATTTAGTGATGTCCTGTTTAATGTCCCTAAACGTGACACACAATAGCGAAAAATTGAGACACATAAAAATATATTTACTGTGATGAAGCAGTATGAACAGCCTTGTTTTTGTTCTTGCCTTCACCGACTATACGCTTCATTTGATTTACTGACCTCTGCCTCTACCTGCACTGATGCTTCGTTATCGTTTGTTTTATTGTCCTTCATGGGAAAATTTTGTCGTTCAAGCAAAAAAAATCATTCAGCAAGGAAAACAAAAACAACAACAAAAATCAACATTTCCAATCTAATTTAATTATTAAACAAATTTAACATGATAAACAGTGCTATAGAAAAGAAAATCGTCGACTTTAATTAAATCAAATTCCTGATGATCAAAATTTTTCACGAGCGGGACGAACAGAAATATCAATATCCCTGAACACGAGAGTGTGGAAGTTTACCTTCCTATAAAACTAAATGAGTGCCACGAGGGTTTCTTGAATGAATGTCACTTTGTACTCTCCTTATCAATTACAGTGTTAACACTCATACCAGTCAGTATTTTAATAAATACTGAATGGACTAAAATATAGATTTCTCTTGTTATTATGCCCTGTGTAAATCATCGTGCTTTATAACAAATGTATTAATTACTAATGTAGAATAATGACACTTAACATTGCCTCATAATTCTTAGGGGCTGAATTTTTTTCTACATTAGAGATGTAACTTACATCAAATACTACGTAAAAAGTACACTGACAAAGATCAAATGAACATTATGAAATACAACGCAACAAGTTACCACACAGGAAGAAAAATACAAACAATCCAAAAATTGAAGGAGACCTACTTATACAAGAACTTAAATAAAAGTTAAACTAATACAAAGGAACATCCATATATCTATATTATTTAATAACCTAACAGCTCACTAAAATGTCCCGTACAATCTCGTACCCATTTACATTCTCACATCAGAAACAGTGAGTTCCAAACTGTATTTGTTAACCTGAGGATGACCTAATAAGGCTGAAACGTTGTTCTATACTTTATTTTAATTAAACTTTTAACATACATACCAGCCGTCTATAGAATACACTTCTATAATATGTATGATTATTCATTCAATATATATAAAAACATTAAATGTTAAAACTTATTTCACGACAGTCAATTAAAATTATTTGTATCGTTCAAATCAGTGCATAATAACAGCAGGCATATTAATATTACTGTGACAGTGATATTATTGTTAATAATAGATTTGAGTAGGACAATTGTAAAACAATCTCACGTTAGGACACAATGAAGACTAACAACATTTACATTTTTAAAATATGTATAAATGACTTACTTTGTGAAGTTATCGTACAAAGTCAAACTACTAAAACAGACAATTATAATTTTTACAGATTATTTAAATAACAGTATTTTTTCTGGACTATTTACCTATAAATGGTTATGGAACGTAGTGAACTAATATCTCAAATTTATCGTCTCAATTAGTCATGATAAGACAGGTCATCGTATTTCTAGAAATTGTGTAGAATAATTACCTAATCGTCCATGATGGAGACCTAATAATGTGTCCTCTGGTGACACTTTGTGGAACTATAACGTCACGACTTCAGGTAATTTCATCATATCCTCCCTCACTTCTCAAATGATGTACACGTGTAACATTAGGCAGCTGCACCCTTATCTAATTCCATTGTTTTTCTTTTACAATCTGATACCACAGAAATGTGATTTTCATGTAGTTAACATTTAAGAACAATGAGGTTTTTTTCATATTCCGCTTTACGCTGGAAATATTAATTCAGTTTATTTCTAGGTTCAGAAACTCATACGACGAAATTTGGAAGGCTCTTCGAAGAGATTATATCGAAGTAAGAAAATTTGTTCTCATACGAACATGTCATTTTGTCTATATATTTCACAGTAATCAAATTTTTAAAATATTAAAATGTCTTATTTTGTGTGTTCAAGTGAAAAATACTTCCTATTTAATGCTATTAAAATGTACTTAAATGTATCCACGTCAAAGTCATCAACAAAAAATAAAAGCTATTGATAGACAAAAGTTTTTCGATCTCATCGTGTGTGAAACAGGATATTGGTTGAAAAATTACTGGATTTTTATTAAATTATTTAATTATTGAATAACTGGATTGTTTTAATGCGGTTATAAATTACTTAATTGCTAATACATCGAGTTAATTTTATTTGTTTAATAAATTGTTTATTTATGTAGAATTAAGCACAAAACTACACAATCTCTGCCAACCAAGGATATTCAAACCCTGTTTGTAGTGGTGTGAGTCCATTTGTACCACTGGATTAACTTGATTAATATAATTTTGTTAATAAATTTCTTAAATGGTTAAATATATCTTAACTGAAAAAATATTTGTGAAATAGCTTTAGTGAATGACATTTTATCGAGGGTGGAAGTCAGAAAACTCACATCGGGTTTTAATATCTGCTATGTCTGCAGTTCAGATACAGTATATCGATACCCGTGGTGGGCAGAACACAGACAGCCCACTCAGTAGTTTCCTGTATAAAACAAACAATGTGTTGCGACTTCTTTATTTTATTTTATCGAGGGTGGAAGTCAGAAGACTCATATCGGGTTTAAATATCTGTTATGTCTACAGCTCAGATACTGAGTATTGATACCCGTGGTGGGCAGAATACAGACAGCCCACTTGGTAGTTTCCTGTATAAAACAAACAATGTGTTGCGACTTCTTTATTTTATTTTATCGAGGGTGGAAGTCAGAAGACTCATATCGGGTTTTAATATCTGTTATGTCTACAGCTCAGATACTGAGTATTGATACCCGTGGTGGGCAGAACACAGACAGCCCACTTGGTAGTTTCCTGTTTACAACAAACAATGTGTTGCTACTTCTTTTTTTATTTCCCTCTTTTGGTACATTTACTAACTAAACCAGACACATACTTAGAGCTCAAGTTCTAAGAAACTAAGAAGTTCATGGCAGGTTTGACATCTGATCTCTTGCTGTATAAATCTACCTGAGAATCACGACTCTCCACATCAAATCAAGTACTGTTTACTTTATAAACTTATTTTAATTTTAAATTATAATTATAATTCTCATATACTTTAGTTTTAATAATATATGTTTTTGTCAGTACGTAATTACGACATTAATTGTTTTACGATAAAAATAATTCTTTCGGGCACCCGCTAATAATATCAGTTTTACAATACATCACGGTGTCATTACTCTATGGATAAGACAGAGTAATTCTATATCATTTGAATATCTTACAGATATATATAATTTTCGAACTTCTCAACCGGATAATTAAGTTCTCGTTAGCATATCGTTCTCTTAACAGTTTCAATTTATTTTATATATATCTCATACAGAATCATGGAGAGGACTTTTACATAAGAATCTTGTGCAGAAGTATGTGGAAAGACCTTTTGTGTAATAATATAATAAAAATTATACACAGGAAAATTACAGAATAACCTAGTGCAGACGTATAAAGAAGACATTTATATAATAATTTACTATGGATTTATAGAGACAACCTTTATATAATCTAGTACAGATGTACAGAGTAACTTTATGTAATAAACGATGTGTACATAGTTTATTCTCACATAATAATCTAGAACAGATTTAAAGTGAATATATTTATATATTAATCTGTTATATAATACAAAAAGTACATAGGTGTAGAGAGAACTTTGAAATAATAAACTAGTACAGACTACTTATACATAATTATTCATCACATATGTAAAGAATGGCCCGGCATGGCCAAGCGCGTTAAGGTGTCGCGCCAAACATGCTCGCCCTCCCAGCCGTGAGGGCGTTATTATGTGACGGTCAATCCCAATATTCGTTCGTAAAAGAGTAGCCCAAGAGTTGGCGGTGGGTGGTGATGACTAGTTGTTTTCCCTCTAGTCTTACACTTCTAAATTAGGGACAGCTAGGTGCAGTGGGCTAACAGCCTACTCACTTAAATCAACATGTTACAGAAACCGCAAGTGATTGCGGCCCTATGTTCCTTAAGGAATCTAGTGGCAAACAGTAAAATAAATAATAATAATATGTAAAGAGTATCTTTGGACAATAATATGGTACAGGTGTATAGAGAGAACCTTCACCTAATAAAATCATTTGTATACTAATCATAAAATTTTACACAATAAAAATAATACACGTGTTAAGCGAAGACCTTAAAATATGTTACAGACTACAGACTACCTTTATATAATAATAAAATACAGATTTATAGAGAGAAATTTTACAAAATAGTTTATAAGAGATTCATAGAAAAATTCTTGACATAATAGTCTAGTAAAGATGTAAAAAGAAGACCTTTACATGAAATTTATGTTATAACCTTATGAACAAAATACCATTAAAAAATAATCTAGAAAAGACGTACAGAGAGGATTATCACATAATACTCTGGTTCACAAGTTCTATATAAACAGCATGTTATATAGACGTGTAGAGCTACATTACATCATAATTCAGTATGAATATATAGAAAAGACACTTAAATAATAATCTAGTACAGATGTATAAAGTTGACATTTACTGTCCTTTTTTTCATTAACCCAAACTCATGCATTCTTTGCTTTAAATCCGATGTTTATATTTGTTTATTTGCTGTCCTAAGGTATTTTGTAGGTATGTATGCCAGCCATATCTTGTTTATGGTGACATAGATGAAGATACTGACAAGCCCTTTGCTACTTTATTCAAAGGATAATGTGATTGATCAGGAAATTACAATAGCTCCCACCTCTACAAAGGCAAATACGTTTTTCAGTGATTTGAACGCTCTACTTGCAAGTTCTGGCTTTTTGCTTATGCCAAGCCATGATGTAAATTTCACTTCAACCAATCTCGTTTGTTTCACAATTAATTTAAGGCAGATTTTAAACCGTCTGAATGCTCTTCCTCTTCAAACTGCGACTGAAAGGTTAAAGTGTCGGTCTTTGGGTTACGTGGTAAACACTGTTAACGCTAGAAAATACGAAGACACTCCATAATTTGAAATCGGGACAGTATGTTGTGAGAACGTATGTCAAATGTTGTTACTGAATTGGAGTAGCCCTTATGTTGGTGTCGGGTAGAGTTTATTAGCTACTTTTTATCAAAATTACAGATGGTTGATGCAAATAAACCTCGGAAAAGAAAGCGTCTGGTAAAAAATTATTGTATTTGTTAATTAAATCTTTGAAATATTTATGTATACAGCTGTATATTACACAAGGTTGAATTGGTGTAAAACACTGTACAATATTAATCTATTGAAACTGCCTAACATACGATCTATTAATATTATAAACACACACGATTCAAGGTAAGATATTTAAAACTGTTTCGTTTTAGCCGCTGCTGTGGATTCCTGCCCCTAGTGGCTCAGCAGTATGTCTGCGGACTTGCATGCTAAAATCCGGGTTTCGATACCCGTGGTGAGCAGAGCACAGATAGCCCATTGTGTAGCTTTGTGCTTAATTTAATTCAAAACAACAGCTGTGGATTCCTCTACGTTGTGAAGGAACCTTCCATAGAAGATTGTGTTCTTTCAATTTACCTCTTTTTGGTTCTAAACAGCCACCCATGTGTTCGCCGCGAGTGACAACTCCTGACACCCCAATGCACCACATTGGCCTTAAAATCTGTTTACGGGAGGCCTTGCGGTGTTCCTCCAGGTCAGTTGTATGATCCGCTTGTGTTAGAGTCAACCAAGTAACAATGTTTTTAACAGGTGTTGTGAGCATTGTATCTCATGATGGTGTTTGAGTACAGTGCTCACAGAACTCTGGTTGCTGCAATGTCCTGGTCTGGCATTGTAGTGCGTCCCATGGTGGATGGGATCAGTGGGCAGTGAAATTTATTTCACGAAAAAATAAAAAATGAAAAATAGATTATCGGAAAATGATCACATATGGACTATTATTGTACAGTCACCGTCTCAGTTGGATTCTGAACTTCGATTATTAATCTTTAACTCTATGTCTTTTATGTAAAAGGGATTAAAGAAAGCATGATGGCTCCTCAAGACAGTTAGTAAGTTACGATTTGGAGACATTTTGGTGAAACCATCTTCAACAAAACATACTAACTTCCTTTTGAATCAAAAAACATGAAGATATACCCTTCGAGGTTACTTCACATGTAACTTTGAATTATTCCAAATGAATCATAGTTGAAAGTAATTTAAGAAGCCTTGCTGGTTTCTATAACCAAGAAATTTCCGTGGTGCGCCGAATCTCCACTCACAAAGACCGAATAATGCTATCTGTATATGTTCACATCTTGAAAATTTGAGGTTTGGTTGAACGTTAAGTTTTGTTATCAGTAACACAAGCTTTGCCATTCACAAGTATTTTTGGGTGCGAAATATGAGAAGTAAGAATACGTTGATAATAGTGGAAATAAGTCGTTCACATAATCAAATCTGTAATACAACATTAAATAAACAGAGACACATTACTTGTGCAAATTAACACAACGATGATAGGAACAATCATAGTCAGAAGTGTTAAGTGTATAAAACACTTTTTACATTTTTATAAAATGTGTTTTAATACCAAGATAAACTGTTCCAGACACGGCTTTTTGGTAAAAAATGAAGTTCATAAACTCTATACACTCATCCGGGTAAATGTTGTTGTAATGTTAGTTTTGTCTTATCATTTCATATACATTGGTTTTGTGTTTGAAATCGTAAGTTTCAGGAAAATATATGATTCACGAAAATAAACAAATAACAGGTGAACCAAACTAATATCAGTAAAAGTACATATTAATGGTATCATATGAACTGGTTTATTTTAATTTCATGTTAATATCAACAACTCATAATGGATTTTAACAAGTTTGAAATTTTCATCAATAATTTTAAATTGTGTAAAAGATGTCTATATTTTTTCAAAACAATATAATGTAAAATAGTTGGAGTGGAATGTTTGTAGTTTATTTTCCATAAAACACATTCATTTTTTCTTTAGGATATCAACATGACATTCCTCAAGAAAAGTGGATTTCAACTGGAAGATATGATACCCAACATTGATCCTTATTATATGTATGTTGCTCTCCATATTTAATCATTCTGTACAATATTAGTTTTAAAAATAGGGTTTTAATGTATAATTTTTTCACATTAAGAAAGTGTAGAAGCGAAAGTTGTTTTTATAAAAGAATAAATCGTAAATATTTGTATGTTTAGACAGTGTTGTTGAGAAACGTTATAAAATATTTCACACAGTATATGAAGTTGTACTGTATATACTGTATTTTTTTCACCTTTCACTATAATTCATTTTCCAGAAATAACTAGAGGTCGTCTAAAACACCAGGTAAGAAAAGTGAATCTGAAATTCTGAGGGATACAGTAAGTTTATATTGTTAAATCGTATACAGTCAGTTATTTGGGCTGATGTCCAATTTATTTGTGATGGAATAAAATCCGAAGAACAAACAAGATCTTCAGCAAATATTACACTTGATGTAACCTGTCCTTGCATTT
Organism: Carcinoscorpius rotundicauda; assembly: GCA_011833715.1. Taxonomy (NCBI): domain Eukaryota; kingdom Metazoa; phylum Arthropoda; class Merostomata; order Xiphosura; family Limulidae; genus Carcinoscorpius; species Carcinoscorpius rotundicauda. The sequence goes on along the minus strand of CM022393.1, from coordinate 86,187,199 downwards.
AGGATTTGATGCACCAGGAGGAATTTTATAACATCACTGTTGGTTGACTAATAAACTAAATTGTCTTTGGTAATAGTGTAATTTTTGGTGTTAATTCATGGAATCAACTCAAACATTTTCTGACAAAAAATCATGTTTTAATTTCGTCATGTTAGATGTTGCTGTCGTAAGTAGAACATGATTTTTGAAATTTGGTGAAATACATATTACACATATAAAGTGCACGATTCTTTTAGTTATTTTGTGTGGCGATTGTAGCCTGAAACCTATTATATAATTTTAAAATAAGGGTTACTTTTATTTCACGAAAGTCGCCTTTTACGCCAGTATATATATTAGCGCTGCATTTTTATTATTATTTGTTCCTTTGGCTAAGAATGAGACTTATTCCATTCTAATTCACTATAAATCCATCTATTTTCTTATTAAACATCAACCTTGAAAATGTATATTCGATGGGAAATAAATGTTAAGATTTGTTTACGACTAAGAACCTAAAAGTAGGTGTCTGTGACGTTTTGGAAATAAATTTCAACAATAAACGAAGAGCACACAATCAAATCGTTTAAAGAAATATACTAAAATATTAAACGTACATACAATTTTTTTGCAATATAAATCAACAAAGTTGAATTCCCTTGTACTTTAAAACTGTCTCAATCATTACTCTTGCAATACATGAAAATGAAGCATTCGAATATCAACGCATTGGAACCACTGAAATTTCTTACTTAAAAAAACAACAACAATAACCTTAAAAGCTTAGGTGACACATCCAAACTTACAACTTAAAAATAATCAACAACTGCCCGTTCTTTCTAGGTTTTGTTTTTAATCTAAATATTTGTAACATGTATTGGCCCACGAGATATTTGATAGAGCGTAAGTGGTGTGGACAAAATTTAAAACATTCAAGTTTTAGAATAGTTTCAGCAATACAGAAAGTAAGGTAGGCTATAAAAAATAAATATTGATAACTTGATGCATCAACAAGTCACACGGAGATTTTTGAGTGAAGTCCTAAATATGAGTTGGTTGGCTAATTTGTTCAGTGCTGTAAATATAAAGTTTACGTTCCGCATGAAATGGTAAGATGTAGCCATACAATCTGAATAGATCCAGCAATTATTACCATAATGTTATGTAAAAATAACTTAAAGTAAACTGAATACTTTGAAGTAGAATAAATATAAGTATATTATTTGAATTGTGAAACACGGGAAGTCTTTACAAAATATAACTAATCACGAAATATTAGCTAAAAATCATTACAAAAAAAATTGAATCAGATAATTACAACCATAACTTTGAATTTTATATAAATTTATGTCTTATTACAATTAATAATTATAAAATATTTTTGTTTCCCACTTACGGCAGGTTTGATCGAGTAACCAGTTATTTTGATCCTGTTTATGGAAACTGCTACACTTTCAACTCGGCATGGTCTGGTGCTGAAATACGGAAAGCATTTTACAAATACATGGAAACTAGGCATCATTCTCCGGTTCTTAAAAGCAACAGTAAGTATCCGTACATGTTGTTGATAGAAAATATTGTTTATTTTCAAAAAGAGTATTGTTATATTTCAGATTCAGATATACAGATTAAAACGTATATATAGATACAATTTGTTGATAAAAAATAACATTCACATTCAACCACAATATTGATCGCTTTTATGTTTTGATACGGAGATAAATAGAATGAGAGGAGGTAATAAAAATATTTGTCAAATTCACTGTTCATAACGGCCATTATAACAGAAAACGTAAACAAAGTTTATTATTTGAAAACATAATAATTGTAAAAATGGTATCATTCGTTATCACCGAACCATAAGGATTAACAAAAATATTATGGACTCGCAACTCCAATACATAAAACTGAATTCCACACGGAGGAGGAAGCAGATAGTCCAGCGTAGCATTCTCTAAAATAAGGAATATGAAGCAAGTCAGAAAATATAAATCGAGAGACGTGTACAATAACGTAGTTCTGGACTTCAAAACTAAATATCCATTAAAATTACATCTACCAAATATCTAAAGAACATAAAACTAACATAAGTACCTAAATACACAACCCCTTCCAAACATGTGGTCAGCTTCCGGTCAGTTCCCCCTCTTTGTGAATCTGACGATGACCGAAGAAGGTCGCAACGTTATTCGCTCTTTTATTTAAAATATTTACTCAACCCAAACGAGCCGTTTTTGCATATATAATCCTCAACAAGTGGGTTTCTCGACATCACTGGTTGCATATATAATGAATTTATTTTGTAACACATGATAACAACACCAAAACCCTCTTTATTGGAAATAAATTCAAAGTAAAATCACTTCAAAGTTACATGAAGGTTTGATGATTAAACATTAGTTAAAGTAAGTAAAGCAGATTGTTAATTTTACAACCAGTTCAACGAGCTATAAAATTTTATTGTGTTAACAATGTATACAAGTATAATAGCTGTTTATTTGAAAATCAGTTAAAGGAGAACTGTAGCAAGTTGATTTAAAAACAGTTGTACACGAGTACGACAAAGAACTAATTTCACAAGTTCAAGGAAATATAATAGTTTGTCGAGTCAACAACCATTTCACTGGAATACACAAACTTGTTCATTTGAACAAAAACTACTTCAAGGGAGTTTGATAGCTTCTTGATTTAACAACCAGTTCAATGAAGTACAACAACTTTTATATGCAAAAACGGCTCGTTTGGGTTGAGAAATTATTTTAAATAGAAGAGCGAACAACGTTTCGACCATCTATTTAAAATATTTTCTCAACCCAAACGAGCCGTTTTTGCATATAAAATTCTCAACAAGGGGGTTTCTCGACATCACTGAAGTACAACAACTTGTTTATTTAACAGTCAGTTCAAAGGAATATAATAAGTTGTTTATATAACAATCAGTTCTCTGAAATATAATAGCTTTTTGATTTAACATTCATTTGAATGGAGCATAATAACTTTTTATTTAAAAATAACTCAATTATAATAAAATAATTGGTTCATTTAACAATCAATTCAAACGAATAGAGTCGCTTGTTAATTCACACTGTACAGTTGTGCCAGAAGAAATCACACAGTCAGTATTTTTAGATAAAACTCAGCTACGCTTGACTTCTATACGTTTCCAACAATAACATCCGTGTTCAATTATGAAACCAGTAGATTGTTGTATTGCTTGCAGTAGCGTGGTGAAAGTTCTGTTACGGTTTAGGGGTAGTAGGGTGAGGAAGTCTGCTCAGAAGTATGCAGAGTTTATTGATATTAATTGATGACTGTACAGAGATGAGAATCTGTATCCTGACGTAATACCAAGTGTCATTGCAGACAACTTCACAACTTCACGTCATATCTTACCATTCCAAGTTATTCATAAAGTTCTTAGGGATTGAAATGGAGTGACTAACAATTAACCGGATTTAAATCCCGTCCAACTCGTATGGGACCAATTGAAGAGTCGTATTAGTTGTGTAAACCTTCTTGACAGAAATAGATGGTTGCGACAATGGTTAACAGATGCAGAGAATGTCATGCTTCAATACTACAAAAGAGTGTAGTGAAAAGTATGACAAGACGTTGTCGAGTGTTTATATAAGCTGTAGATAGTGGTAACTATTACTGGAGGTTAAAATGTAAATTTAGTTTTGTGTTTCTCGTGTTTTACACAGTAGACAGATTCGTTTTGACGATTGTTTCGTGTATTTAATAAATCTATTGGAAAACGAAAACTTAAAATTTTCGTTGAGAAAAATTAATGATTTTTTTTTTTAATTAAACGTTGTTGTTATCTTCGTGGGGTTACAGAAGTGATGAGTACATTTTAGGTTCGTTGTACAATAATGGCGGAAAACTGTTATGAGTGTTATCTTTTGACTTATGTTTAACATTAGAAAAATTCAGAGAATTTAGTTGAATGTTTATATCTGTTTTGATTAAATATTCTTAATTTTGTATGAGACTAATTCGTGACTGAGAAAAGTTAAAATAAATAATTTACAATAATCAAAAGACAGAATCTAATTATATTTTTACAGGTTTGAATTTATTAATATACCTACCAACAAAAGATTTTTCCGACTCTCCGACAGCGTTAATTACTTTCCACCCACCAGATGTGGCTCCGAATATTCACAACTACGCCAATAGGTGGATTCTGAAGCCAGGACGCTTGCAACAGTATTTTTTCACTCAGGTATAAATAAAAACGGACTAACCTGACTTGCAAAAATCATTTTAAAATTTACTTTTTGTATCTAATTGTTTTCACTGACTAAAATATGTACATTTTTCTTTAAATAAGCTTTTCTTACTTTAATGTAAAATAATTTACTTCAATATTTTTGAAAAATTATTACACAGCACAGACAATATTTGAAACTAATTTTCCCAGTACAAGTTACAGCTTTAAAAGTTATAAAAATATATCTATTTGTTTGTAGTAAAGTACAAAAGTACACCTGTATGAAACTCGGTCTCTGTCGTGTAAAATCCGAAAACGTTTTATTGTGCCAGGGAGGAACGAAAATAGAAAATAAAAACAGATATAATGTTTCGATCGCTGACGAAAAACGACATACCTGTTTATAAAATTCGTTTTTATTCACTGTAAAACAGTAGTGTATAATAAAATAATACTTGCAATCAGCAAATAAACTCAAAGCTAAACTATTAGCTTGAACTTTGTTTGCAATATTCTTGTGATTAAACAGAAAACGTCACTGATGCTAGAACCACCATATCAAACCAACTGTACAGACTATGATAAGATTGGTACAACACCAGGAAGACCTGGACTTTTGGAAGAAAATGTGAGAATGTTTTTGTTTTTATAATATATTTGTAAAAAAAGTTTTCTAGCAATTCTTACTATTAGATTTTGGTGAAGGAAGTTTTATAATTATACTTGTGTTAACGGTACCTTCTAATGAATAACACAGATAATGTAGAACATGTTGCTTTACAATAAGTTTCTTTATGTGTTGTGAGAAACGTGACGAGAATCATCTACTCATATTTAACCTCTTTCACACCACAGTATTAGTTAAAAAACAATAACAATATAAGACTAAATCTGACCTTTATAAAATATGTACGTGTGTTAACATTGTTTCAGTTATAACTGATTGTTGTACAATGAATGTTTCCTGTAATTAGAGATAACCAATGAGTGCTATTTTAATCCTCTCTATAATCCTTTATTAACATGAGAAAGATACTATTTTATGGCTACATGTAGATATTCTTAAAAACATGAACTTTCTTTGCTTCTAGTTACTTAAATATCCAAACTTTATTTGATAACATAAAACTCATTCAATAAAATTTTATAATTCTGATGGCATTGATGAAGATAACCTGGAGAAATTAAGTCAGAAAAAATGTCTTTAATAGCTTTTAAAACTCATATTTCTTTCGCTCGAGACCATTGTTCTGATTGGTGAAACTATTTTTTAAGTTTTATGTTTAATCATACATAAAATTACTCATTTTACAGTATCATTAATAATAACACATATTATAATATCTTTAATACTCCATTGGTTACTTGAAATTAAAATGTTGACGTTGCTGATCTTTTGTAATGGAAGTCAGGTTTAGGTACAACAAGAGATATATTAGTCCACCTGGGCTACGTCATCTTCTAAACTAAATTAAAATTATTAAGTGAATAAATCAAAGAAAATGTTGAAGCCAGCATTCATGTACTTATCAAGATTTATCTTAAACGATCTTAAATTTACTGTCTCTACAACATATTAAGGGAACCCACCATGTTAGAATAACAAAACTGTCTTGATTGGATATGATTTCTACGCAGCCAAAATTTACATTTGTAATTCCAAGTCCTATAATTCACACCTTTAGATATGAAACAAAGATGGTGTTTCAAGAAACCAATTTTCATTACAATCTTAAACACTTCAATCAGATTCACTCTAGTTCTTCCTTTTTCAGAAAAACAATTTGGGAGATTTCTGCCTCTCTTCATTTTGCAACCACCCCATCCAAAATACCATTTGAGAAACTATCCTTTGAGTCCTTTTTGTTCAATGTCCTTTTTGAAGTTACTGACCACAATACTTCATATGTCATCTATCTAGTTACATGTACAATCGCATTGTAACTTCTTCAGACTTTTATTAATTATTTTTCTAAATCCAATCTAAAATTTTCTTTACCCCACCACTAATAACAGCACACCACTTATAGGGCTATTGAGCTTGATAAACTATAACATCAAGATCCATAACTTTTATAACACCGTTAAGGTTATTCCATTCCAAATTATACTCATACTTGAAATTATGAAAACCCATATTCATTATCTTACATTTATTATAATTAAAAATTCATGTGTCATTTATTTCCTCAAGTCATTAAATGATATAAATGTTAAATCAGCTATATCCTCTTCACAACTGGAAACACTCAAGATCTTAATATTGACTGCAAATTATTTATTGAACATTCTTTCATCTGTGTTATTTATATAAATCAAAAAGTACAATAGTCCTAAGGTTGAGCCCTAAAGTACCTAACATGGGACACTGATCTAGTTTAAGTGAACCCCATTTAGAAGAAGCCTCTACTTTCTTTCATTCAGTCTCTCTTCTCTCCAATTTCCTAACTTATCTCCCACATTTATTGAGATATTTTTAAAAACCTTTTGTGTGGCACCATCTTATATGCTCTCTGAAAATCCAAATTCACTAAATCTACACATTTATAGTCATCGCTAGAAGCAGTAACTCTTGCAAGATATGACAAAAGAATTGTAAAGGAACAGTTTTTCTGAGAGAAACAATACTGAGTACCTAATAAAATGTTAAACTTTGTGACGTGACTTTCAAATCATTCTCGGTTACTTTCGCAAACGTTTTCCACAACTGAAGTAATTATCATGGGTTAATAATTACTGGCACATATTTACCACTTTATTTGAAAAGAACAGTGAGTATCCAAAATCCAAACCTCTTGTGCCTGCTTTCTATTCAAAGACTGACAAAAGTTAATTGTATGTGGCTCACAAATCCGATCTTTAACTTCCTTCAAAACAGCTTGGGAAATATTATCTGGCCCAAAAACATTTTCGTTTTTAAAACTTCCTCATTTTGAAAATCTTGTTTGATCTTTTCCTATCAATTAATCAAGGTAAAAACTAAACAAAGAAGAAGATATTATTTATGCAGCAATCTTATAACCAAAAATTTCAAGTCTTCTATTATTATTTCTCAAAGATTCTAATATTTTGTTTATTCATAGTTTAGTATTTAAACAGAGTCAAACACAGTTACACCGTCACTTCATATCTCTATTGTTTGTTATTGATATTGAAAATTGGTTTAATACATCTTACTTAACGCTCAGTAAATTTTAATCTTACACTAAAAATAAAAGTTATGACTAACTTTGTAAAATATTAATTGTCTATGTGCTAATTTTGTTTTTTGGTTCTTTTTTACAGTTGTGTGAAATGGAATGTCTTGAGAATGTAACGTTGGACGCATGTGGTACTGTATGTCCATTAGTGTCTCCGTTTACTATGGAGTCTAATGCCAAAACAGAAAAAAATATACTGGCTCGTAAGATAAAATATTTCTTTATTTATTGTTAACAACAACACTACAACGAACTATTTATATTATGTTTATCAAGGGTTTCTAAAACTAAATTTTACTGTTACACGCTCATAAACTTGTCCTAAACTACCATTAACGATCAGGTTTTATCAATTTTATAACCACAATGGAAAGATGAATTATTCATTGCAATGGTACAATACAATTACTGAAATTCTATAGTAGAGTAAAGTATTCTGCAGATCACAACTGAGAGTTAAGTCTTTCAGCTTTAAGACGTCACCGAAAAATTTACAGGCAAATTACTATAAAAATTCATTAACCTTTATTAATGTCCACAAATCTTCTCTTTAGACGTATTTCCCTTATCCCTTGTTTCTGGTCAAATCTATCTCTCCAATCCATGGAATGTCTTCTAATTCCCACAATTATTTCCTTGGATTACTATTTCATTTTACTCAGATATTATTTTATTATATTGTAAATTATATTTATTATTTTCCTGCGTATATATTTCCAAATCCAGTTTTAGTTGTTTTAATTACTTATTACATATTATTGGTAATTTTAATAATGTTTGCATAATAATTTCATGAACTTATGTCAGTATTCTTGTCTTCATGTTCCACAACGAAATAACGTTTTACAATCTTTGCTCTATGTAACACGAGTTAGGGTATCGTTTTCAGTCCAAAGAATGGTGCCTCAGTGGGGTCGCTAAATTATTGGACATCAAAGGATGCTAACGCAGAGTTACATAACTATTATGCAGTACGTTGCCGTCTCACGTTACATAATATGCATATTATCCCGACACTTCAAGGTGACATAAATGAAATATTAGGGACATCATAGGACGATGACATTCACAAAGTAACACCAGATGACGCTTTTAAATGTCGATTGTGGAATTAAATTTACAGTAAGGAAGTCAGAAAACTAATATTTTAGTGAAATTTTACATCATCTGTTTTACGATTTTCTCTTGAAAATGAAATAACATTAAATACAATTTCTAAAGGATGACAGTCCTATGGTGCTGTGTGCATGTTTCACATTATGTTTTTGTTTTCATTTAAATATTTATTTGTAATACATATATCTCACAAAAACAATCACTGCTAAAAAGCGGATAATTGATTTACATCATCATGTCAGAGCCGATTGTGTTTCAGGATTTTATCATCTCATCTTTGTACGCATAATTATCCAATGAAATAATAGAAATTTTTGACTTATTTATATAACTTTAGCGTGCTAAAAAGGATGCTTATTTTACAATAATTAAGTACAACAAATAAAATACTCACTGTTTATCAATACGTTTTCTACGATATTTCACTCACAGATAATAAATTATTTTTCAACATACCTTGAGATTATATTTTACATAGAGCATTGTTTTTTTAGGTACTCATCATGTCGTCAATCTCACGAACAGTGTTAGGAATGACATGTAACAGCTTCAGTCAAACGGAACTTCAGACCATTATAATGACTTTTACTTATAAATTAATGACTATCAAACATGCTTAACAGAAATTTTGATTGTATAAGCATCATATTTTAAAACTGTAATGGATTAATATCTTGTAAATTACATTAATTACAACTCAGTCCATAATATTTTATGTAGTTTATAAATGACGTTGAATAATCTGTCAAAGTTTAATTTTATCATTCCATGATATAATTTTCACACACTCTGAAAAATATGATTAACATACAGAAAACAACATAGTAAAATCAAAAATCACTTTTACTATATATGAGATCATATGTCCTCTAAACAATGCTGATTTTCATACTTATCTTCATAAGTCAGTGGGGTTTAAAGGATGTTTGTCAGTAACAATTATTGTTATGCCTTATCTCGGGCATTTCTTTATTAAATACACATAATCTGTATGTTTGCTTTGTCTGTTACAACGTATTCTTGACATGAATTTTATGTTAAAGGCTACTGAGTGGCTCGATAAACTCAGATTGCAGAAAATATAGAGGGCAAGACTTTCACTTTTAGAAAAGCTTTTGACCTTTTATGTCTGCTAAAACAGACAGTGATTTTGTATTAATGTAGGAATCTATATCTGATATAAAGTAAATAAAAGAGGGTGATTAATATGGCAGAATATGGCTATCTGTGTAATTATACTTATTAAACCGTTCAAACTTACATAATCAGATATTTTCTACATCAGTGTTTACCACACTAGTGTTTTTATGTATCAACTAATTTAAAGTTAGTACTGTTCGTTTGTTTTGGAAATTCGCACAAAGCTACTCGAGGGCTATCTGTGCTAGCCGTCCCTAATTTTGCAGTGTAAGACTAGAGGGAAGGCAGCTAGTCATCACCACCCACCGCCAACTCTTGGGCTACTCTTTTACCAACGAATAGTGGGATTGACCGTCACATTATACACCCCCACGGCTGGGAGGGCGAGCATGTTTAGCGCGACGCGGGCGCGAACCCACGACCCTCGGATTTAAAGTTAGTAAACAATGTTATTTCAGTTTATGTAATTATAAAAAATACAATTTTCTCTTTCTGAGTATTTGATTGTACATTTACACAATGCTCGATGTACAATTCTCACATACTTTCTATTCAATACTGTGTGTATGTCAGTCAGTGTAGATTAATTTTGAAAATAAAAACTGATTTTATTCTAATATATACTCAGGAATTAACACGTAAAATATATGATATTTTAGTGTAGTGAAACTGGTAACAGTATTAATTGTTTCTGGGTGTTCTTTATAAGTTCAGTTTCAAGTTAGGTCTGTAACAAACATTGTAATTTAAGGTTTTTAAATATAAACATTCTGCTCAGAAGGTATAATTGTACATTGATGTTTCAGTGTAAAATCATCAACTCCTAATCAGACAATTGTGACACTTACTGAAACACTTGTTATCAAAAATGTATCTCAGGACGGCCGGTGTTGGCATTGACACTTTTACTAATGAAGAAGAGAACAACGTTTCGACCTTCCTGACGAAGGATGGTGGAAACATTTTTACTTCGAGTGAGTTTATAGTCATCAAGAATGTATCGACAAACAAAACTTAGAAACTAATCTCAGAATCAAATATTGTACATATTGAAACAATTATTTGCAAATATTAAAGATTTTCTGACATACTATTTATAAACTAGAGACTAATATACGTCTTGCTTATACATTTATGATAAACTAAACCTCTTCAATTTTGGTGTCGAAAAAAGTCTTCACTTATGCTTAACGAATGTATTTAAAAACGTATTAACAAAGTTTCACGATAAACTGATACACTATAAACATTCATAATACAATAAATTAGTTCACATCCAACTAGTGTATAGTGTACTAATATTATTATTTTAGTTATTTGTGTAAACAAATATTTAATTTATCGTGAAATATGTTAACATTTATTCCAAAATATTTTTGATATATCATATATCATCTTCCATAGTTACACCAAGAAGGTGCAGGAATTGTACGCTTACTGAAATGCAGATGTCCCATAAAGCGTTGAGAAATAAACTATCGTAAATACACTTGTAGCGTTTTGTACCACGACATAAGGTGAAGTAACTCTATTTACTGTCTTTTAAATAAAATGTTCAAGGAAAGCTGTAATGTGAATAATAAACTGATTAGAAATATGCACAGTTTGAACCTTTTTTACTTTTATTAAGTATAATATTAATACATTGAAAACAACAATGTATTATAATTTATTTATTCCAAAATTTTAATAAGATCTCTGCCATTTCCATCACCCTATTCTTTCAGTAAAGCTATAAGTCAAATAAAGTGTTCTACAGTAAAACAAAACCATTTTCTATTATAATGAACATGAAAGGTGAAACACTTTTATAAAACTTGATGTCTCTTCGTTGTTTGCAATATAACATCCAATAAGTTTAACATTTTTGGAAATGCGGTTTATAAAAACGTTCTACTCTCGATACAGGCCCGGTATGGCCAGGTGGTTTACGCACTTGACTCGTCATCTAAGAGACGCGGGTCCCAAACATGCTCGTCCTTTCAGCCGCGGTGCGTTCTAATGAGCGGTCAATCCCACTATAAAGTTCGTAAAAGGGTACCTCAAGATTTGGCGGTGGGTGGTGATGTCTAATTGCCTATCCTCTAGTCTTACACTGCTAGATTAGGGACGGCTAGCGCTAATATCTCTCGTATATTTTTGCACGAAACTCAAAATAAATTAAACAAACAAATTTATCTATACAAAGGAAAGACAAGAGTTAAACACAAACAAAACAGCACCATCTTTGGTTTTAAAACTGCTGTCAGAACATAATTAAAAAATACCTAATGAGCTTAAGCATTACATTTAGACAATAATAAAAATATGAAGATGCAAGAACATAAACACCTAATGACCTTAAATCTTGGCCTGCCATTTTCTATAACCTTGAAAATAACGTCATCTTCCATTGAAGGTTTTGAATTTTAAAACCAAGATGCATTACATTCGTGACTCGCAGGCCTGTCGTTCATATCAACGCCGTATTCTGCAAGTAGAAAGGTAAAATATGGAAGAGAAAAGAAACTTACCAGTTAGCGTCAGTCATGTTATTCAAAATTTTTGTTTCTGGCACGGACTTCAGATACCTTAATAAAAATATAAACGCTTTAAACTCTAAAATATTAGTCCGTTCTGAGTAAATATATTTTAATGTGTTAAGTTATATCTCTGTTTATTCGTTAAAATAAAAGCAACTGATATTTAACTTCGTTGACGTTGTACTTCCTGAAACTTACAAATCGGTTCTAGTTATGGAAATAAATCTTCTATTTGTCAATATTTACAGTAACATTTAGTGATTACCTCAGTGCCTAGAATCTACCTATTAATCATTATAATACCAAACTATCTTGTAAAACACTATTGTTCTGGATGTCAGTAATGTTATTAAAACTATAATAATAATGAAACATTGGTTTGTCATCTTTCTACCACTTTAATTCTCACAGGGTACCTTGTTTTAGCTCACTGAACTATGACAGAACACTGCCAAAACTTTTGTTACTGTACCTTATAGACAATTTCAACTGCAGTTTCAGTTGTGGATGATTTATCTAAAGTGTTGAGTTTCAGATACATTATATCCTTCCTGTAACTTGTACATCCCGATTTGTACATTTTTTTCTGTATACTTTATTTGTTTCGCTACGTGTGGTTACAGGTTTGTCTATTTTTAAATTGTCTGTATTCGTTTTGTTACGTATATTGTTTGGTTTGTACCTTTGTTCTTGTATACTATATTTGCACTGTTACATACAGTGTTTTTTCAATAAATCTTATTGTCTGTACACGTGTACTTCAGAAAACATTGTTTTGTTGTTTTCTCATCCTTAGGTATTGGAGACATTAGCTGTGCATCCGAGTTTATAGATAAAAACCAAATTATTCATTATTGTGAAGGGTTTTGTCGTCAACCTTGTAGGTAAGAAAAATTATTTACTTGGAACAAAACACACATGACTCAGTTAAACTACACATAGTAAAGACTAGAACATAAAGTAAACAGTAGTGATGGCATCTTATTTAAAGGTATTTATGAAGTCGTAGATTTCAACCCCGATAACAATATATTGTCCATTTGATAGGATATGTGTCGTGAAGCATCGAGAGAACACTTTCACAAAATAAACAAAATAAGATCGCGATTGAAGTATTAAACTATATTTCTGTAGGTAACTTGAATTATGTTCCTTTATCATTAATTCTTTATTAAATTTTATTGGTCAGCAGTTTTGAAGTGTATTCAGAACAAGAACGATGGGATAAAAATCCTTTTATTCAGTGAGGTCGATAAAACCTACTTGTAGAGAAATATATATGCAAAAACGGCTGGTTTGGTTTGAAAAATATTTTACATAGAAGAGCGAACAACGTTTCGACCTTCTTCGGTCATCGTCATCGCATATGTTTGATTCACGTCAACCTCTACGAATGACTTTTTATTGTATTATATCTCTTTTGTTTGATTCACGTCAACCTCCAAAAATGACTTAGTCATCTCTTTCTTTGTGAACCTGACGATGGCCGAAGAAGGTCGAAACGTTGTTCGCTCTTCTATGTAAAATATTTTTCAAACCAAATGAGCTGTTTTTGCATACATAAAATCCCTTTAAGCATCATATAAAGCTTTACTTATAATTTAGCTTTGAAACAGAAATTATTATTTTATAATATATAAACGGAACACGATTTAAAATAAACAATATTTACCATTGAATCCATTATAATTAACTGTATATATACTCCATTTAGAACATTTGTTTATCTGATAATAGATTAACTATGAAACTTAAATACATTTCATACAGACATTCTTGTAGACAAAAGTTTTGTATGGATATGTTAGAAACTATTAGTTGTTTTAAAAAGCATCTAACATTAAAGATGTTCTAGGACTACGTAAGTTTCAACCCTACTTCTGTTAGCCGTGAACAGAACCACTGGCTTCCTCTTACCTATAAATAATAGAACTGACCGTTATTTATGAAATCCCTACAAGTGAAAGTACGAGTACTTTCGGCAAAAAGGTTTGATCCCACTTCTCACCCTAGAAACCAGGTCATGTCAAGCACTACCTATTGGTAGTATCACGTATCAGTTGTATACCAGAAGTACAATGTGTATCATGGCTTATTCGAACATTAATGAGTACAACTAGTTTCTGCATTATAGTAATGGAAAGGGTTCATTTTTATTGTAATTCTGGTAATATTCGAATGATCAAACAGAAAATAGCAACGTAAGAACATAAATACATGCTCACATAAGAATTATTAGAGTCTATGACTTAAATAAAATAACAAGAAATCAAAACTGTTTTAGAGTCCATCTTCCTTGACAAATGACGTCTGATGTCTTTAAAGATACAGTAAAACATCAATGGCTGCTTATACACAGACGAGAACAAAATTAATATTGGGAATTACCTATTGGTAGTATCACGCCTCAGTTGTATACCAGTAATACAAAATTAATGTAAAGAAAATTTAGAACCACAATATACTCGGTAAGAAGATCTGAACAAAGCTCAGCAAGGTACAGTGGAGTTATTATACATATGTAACACTAGTAACAGCGTATTGTGATAACAAACAAGTTATAAACTATGGTTTTACGACATATTAAGTGAATACATGAGTACATGATAGTAATATAATTTTTTGATAAGAAAACAGTCAAGACAGTAAGTGTAAGGGTGTTTTTAAAATTGTATCTTCACACTAACAATAAATACACGTATTTACACTCTAAAATCAAATTGTCATGTAAATATTATACATATATATGTATATAAGTAGCGTTTCTCAGACCATAAGTTAAACTAGCTATCTCTAGTGTAATCCACTGACAGGAAAACAGAGAGACACATTTCTCTGATTTTAGCACATAAAACAACACAACAATAAATTAATCCTTTCAACAAATTTTAACAACAATATCCCATGATAACAGTACTAGCATGTGATAACAATAGGATCACATTACAAATTAGCAATACACCTATTCACACCAGATGGACCTTATCTCAACATTTCTGGTATTTCTACCTTGATTTCAAGTACTTTCTTTATCATAACATTCTCCCACTCTTGTCTTCCTCTCCTAAGTTACCACAATCATCTCTTATTTCTACTTCTAACATATTTTCTATCCCTCGATGTACAAATCCTACAGTTCTTCCCGTTTTAGGAACAACCAACGTATCACACAGCATTACCTTTATAACTCAGTGTACTCAACTAAAAACTCGTTCTCTCTCTGTCTGATCCTGCAAGTAATAAACATAAAGAATACTTCCACAAAACATCATAAATAGCGACATTTGTTTATATTCTAATTTTGTTGTTCGTTCTTCTTTACCTACAAACCCCTAACACTAAAAACAGATACTGTAATACATTACTGAAACACAGTTATCAATGTTAACTGAATTCTTTCTTGAATATGTTTCTCAAACTTGGGATTTATAACACAGATAGCGCTCGAGTTGATTTGCACGAATTCTGGAAACAAACAATCTTTGAAGAAATTACGAATCAGTTGTAAAAACTCAATATCTTAGAGAAATAATGGAAGATACTCCTCAGAAAAACGTGAACTCTCTACCAGAGATTAAAAATAATATATATATATATATATCGGTTACTAAGCCTACTTTAAATAAGTGACAATAAAACATTTTTTTATGTGAGAAAATGTAATCATGATTGTTAGTCAAAATAAGCTATTCCAAAACTTATTTGATGTCAGTTTCACTCTTCATAACTCGATCACGTTTTTAATTAGTTATGGTTAACGCTTTAGCAATAAATACCCAAACCATTAAACTTTAGAAACACGTGAGTTAAAACATTAGAGAACTTCGGTTTAAGTAATCGCTTTCTCTTC
This sequence comes from Carcinoscorpius rotundicauda, assembly GCA_011833715.1. Lineage (NCBI taxonomy): Eukaryota > Metazoa > Arthropoda > Merostomata > Xiphosura > Limulidae > Carcinoscorpius > Carcinoscorpius rotundicauda. The sequence goes on along the minus strand of CM022393.1, from coordinate 86,171,176 downwards.
AACTTTTTAAAGTAAGTAAATTTAAAATTATAGTGTGAATATTTATAATCATAAGATTTTGTATATAAACTTACCTTCCGTCTTCGTGATTTTTATTAGAATCAGATCTATGTAGATGATAGAATAACAGTATCACAAAAAATTCAAATATTCTGTAAATATAAATACCTTCCATTTTCATGTTTATTATCATACTTCATTACTGCTTATGTCCGTTTTTCTTTCTTTTAAAGACAGTAAAGTAAATATGGATGTAGCAAAGTCAGCCTTTTGTCCAACTGCTCTTATTACTCCAAGATTATTTTTATGTCACAAACAATATTTCTCATTAACACCACATTCCGTACGTAAGTTACTGTGAGTTAAGAAGAAAACCTCAGTTTTATAATGAATTACACATAAAAACATAAAAGTGTTTTTACAGTATAGTGGACAAATAACTTTAATAAGGTATTAGATTTTAATAAAAAATAAATAGTAGTGTAAGTTTTTGAACTTATTTATAAGACTGAATTAATAAAAATAAAAATATTTGTATTCGTCTGTCATGATTTTGTGTGCTATGTATGGCAGAGACAACTCGCGGTCCTCACAGTCTCCAGTTTTATGTCTTTCGAAAACAAAATGTCTTGTTCTAAGATTCTTGAAACATAATACGCTGCTGCCCTGACAATATTCTCGACACATTTCTCAATAAAGAATTATTAAATGTATATGTGATGTGACAAAATTCTTTGTATCTTAAGTTTTTCTGATCATTTAACATTTATTTATTCAGGAAAGTTACTTACACCATTGAAGAAGAAAGCAGAGTTTGGCCCTTACCTAATGAAAAATACCAGGTAACGTGAAAGACACAGTGAAGGTAAAGATAAAAGTTTTAACAAAAGAAATTAACATCAGGTTTCCTTTTTAACAAGTTGGTACATAATAAATAATGTTATTTTATTTCAACACTAACAGGTATAGAACTTAACATGTTTAACTATTGTTTATGAGTGATGTCGTGACATCTTACTCAGATATTGTCCACTGGTATTTATTAAAACTTCGATTAAATTAAGATAACAGTAAAATAACAGAGAGTGTTAATTCTTGTGGACTATTTTCAGTAATCATGACAGTATGATGAACAAGGAAGGTCGAAACGTTGTCCTCTGCATATCAATAAAAGAGTTAATACCCATACCAGCCGTTCTGAGATAAATTAGTGTTGAAGTTTATGTAAGAGCTTTTGGTGTGTGGTCAATAAACATCACAGAATTTGAGACTGGTACAGTGTACCAGTAAGCTCATTGAAATATCCTCAAATCACTGTCTTCTAAGATAAACAACATGAAGTACAGTTTATCATTCTCATAGGACTTTCGTGTTCAGTCTATATTTACCAAAGGAGGTCTTTTACGATGAATGTTCATGAAGGTTCCAGTAAGAAACGTATTTGATTATAATGTACTGATTGTATGTATACAGATATTTATACACATATATCCAGTATTTCACATTGTTTTCTGCACAAGTACAAAAAGTATATTTATTTATAAAGTATAAATGAATAAGTATAAATCAAATAAGCCACACTTTTCTTAAATTATGTCAATAATCAGCTAAGTCACGAGAATTTTGTGTATAATCCCACTACACAGGCAATAATATTAACATAATATACTTTTCAGCTATATTATTATAACACCTGTGACCTAATGGTTATCGGACACTTTACTGGTAGGAAAACTGGAGAGTCTGAACAAAATAAATAAAAAATATTAATAACATTTATCCAGTTTTCATTGTGTTATTCACTGTTCCCAAAGGGTCGATCAAAGAACAACTGTTTCTAAAAACATCTCTTGAGCTTTGTAGATATTTAACATTAAAATATTTAGAAAATGTATTTAAAACTGATATCTTGTAGATCAGCTTTAGATTTATAAACTTTACTTATTTATGTAACGATGTTTTATTGTTATACACAATATGAAACTTTAAACGTTATTTTAATGTTTTCTTTCAATTTCTAAGTTAATTGTTGCTTTGTACAATGGATATATTTTTTATTTATGAAATATTTTTCTAGTATACCTACATAATGGATTTTTGGGTTCGTCTAACCAACAAAAGCAGCAATTGGACACTTACCAAAGATTTTATCAGGTGAGATTGACTTCCCTTAAGAGTCATAGTGTGCTATAAAACTTAAGATTTTTAGCTTAGGATACAGAAATGTAAATATGAGTTACATTTTCAAACATGAAACATAACTTATATCTCAGTATATTGTATAAAACACACAGTTTATAACTTCTTATCCACGGTGATGACCAGTAAATTGATGTTCTAGAAGATATATACCTTTCTAAATTTGGTATTATAACATGATACTACGTCATGCACAGCACAAAAGTGTTGAGAGAGCTTCGAAAATGAAGTTAAAGATATGTGGGAAAAGTTCAATTAAGAATGACATGTTTGTACAGCGACTGTTGTCGTCTTTACTTTGTTGGGGCCTGGCATGGCCTAGCGCGTTAAAGCGTGCGCTTTGTAATCTGAGGGTCGCGAGTTCGCGCCCAACATGTCGCCTTTCCTGCCGTGAGGTCGTTATAATGTGACGGTCAATCCCGCTATTCGTTGGTAAAGGAGTAGCCCAAGAGTTGGCGGTGGGTGGTGATGACTAGCTGCTTTTCCTCTAGTCTTACACTGCTAAATTAGGGACGGCTAGCACAGATAACTCTCGAGTAGTTTTCTGCGAAATTCCATAAAACAAACAAACAAATCAAAAAGAAACTAAAGCTTGTTTTATTAAAAGCTGAGGCTTAGTGTTTTGAAGAACCCTCAACTGGCACAACGAGTTCGAGTTTAAACTTTGGATGTGTGACATTCAACCTTTAGTTTGTATGATACTGCTGATCAACTAACTTCCCTGTGGTGAGTGATTCAGTTTTACCACAGATGAAAAAGTGTGAAACATATAAATAAAATTATACCTATATTACGGATACCTAACGTTTTATGTTGAGTATTTTTTGCTTATTTCCTTAGACAGCAATGTATAAATTACGTGTAGTGTGATAACTGATGCAAATATAATCTTAGACTGCTTTTCGCTCATACTTACCATTACAATCAGCCAAAGTCAGCCTTTATTAATTTTGAAGTAAACTTACTTTACTTCAACATGTGAAAGAATAATGTTTACAGCATGTATTTTTATAATATTCGCACACTATTCGTGTATCCAATCACATATACAGAATGGATACACGATATGTTTCTATACTTGTAATCTGGTCAGACACAGATAACAGAGTAAATCAATAACTAAAAAGATCCCTTATTTTGCATGGATAAATAAGACAAAGATACCATTACCAACTCTTAAACGAAGAAATAAGGAAAAATGACCGTCTCATTATTAGGCCCTCTAGTATCAAACACCTGGCCATCTCTATGAAGGAATTTTAATTTTACATTTTGTACTCCACAGCTTTCTTAGCTATCACGCGATTGAATACCTATTAACATGTATACATACGCAAGTAAGGTTTCTATATCTCACATACAATAATCTGTATTCACGCAGAATAATTAAAAATAGTAACACACAAATATGATACAATGTAAAAATTATTTAAGTTCTGTTAAAGTACAATGATCGGAATAATTATTCATAAAAATCACGTATATGTTACTGAAGTTAAATGTAATATAATTTGAGGGTACGGCTCTAACTTCAGTTTCATTTAACATCTATAACATCTTCATTTGGGTTGAATACCAATAAAAGATTCTACTTAATTTATCTTCAGTGCAAGCTTTACCTTAAACAACTCCAATACTAACTTAATAGTAATTTATCTTCATTACCAGCTTCTCCTAAAATAACTTCAATACTAATTTAATGGTAATTTATCTCCAGCACTAGCTTCACTTTAATTTAACTCTAACAGCAGCTTTATCTTAATTTAACTCCAATAAAACTGAGTGTATGGAATTACTGAATATATGATGTACATTAAATCATATGATACTTCAAATAGCTTCTTACTTATTATAAGGCCCGGCATGGCCAGGTGGTTTAAAGCGTTCGACTCGTAATCGGAGGCTCGCGGGTTCGAATTTCTGAGGCATTAAAAACATGCTCGCCATTTCAGCCGTGGAGCCGTTATAATGTGACGGGTCGCACTATTCGACGGTAAAAGAATAGTCTAAGAGTTGGCGGTGGGTGTTGATGACTAGCTGTCTTTCCTTCAGTCTTACACTACTGAATTAAGGAAGGCTAGCGCAGACAGCTCTCAACTAGCTTTGCGCGAAATTCAAAACAAATCAAACCAAACTTATTTTTGAATCATGCGACCACATAGAATGTATGACATTAATAGTTTTAAGAAATTATGAGAGAAAAGAAAGAAAAACGTATGGTACCAGACTATATTATATGTTTGTCACGTATGGCACAAGACTACATGACATGTTTGTCACGTATGGCACAAGACTATATGACATGTTTGTCACGTATGGTACCAGACTATATGATATGTTTCGCTTCCTGAATTAATACACAAAGGTTTTCAAATTTCTGTTTTATTTCAGTTTAGTTGAGAAACCCAGAGTTACTCAAAACATGTTACCTCACTAGAATTGTGCAGGAGACGAAGATCTACTAATTGTTAGTAAGTGTTTTTTTTTGCCGTGAAGCCGTTATAATGTGACGGCCAGTAACACTATTTAATGGGAAAAGAGTAGGCCATGAGTTGGCGGTGGGTGTTGATGACGAGTTGCCTTCCCTTTAGTCTTTCTCTACAAAATTAAGGACGGCTAGTGCAGATAGCTCTCGTATAGCTTTGCGCCAAATTCAAACCAAACCAAACTCATTATAAGCAAAAACTCGTAAAACTACAATATTTTATAAGTGTTAATTTCGGTTCACTGTACTTTATTTTGAAATAACTCTTACTGACCTTTTCTTTCAATGACGTCATGAAGTAATAAAAATACCATAGTATCACAACTGTTAATACAATAAACGTTACTTCATTTGTATTTCAATTTTAACAGCTTTAAGTTTGACTTTATCGATTTCATTTTTATCCAGTGAACAAGTCCTTCTCGTTTCTGTTGAACCCAGTAAATCTGAGAGTCTTGTCTATAAGTATTACCCAACTTTTCAGGTAAATAGTCTGTTATTATTTTAAGTTTCATAATATTCAGGTTGCTTTAAACGCTTAACAATTATACAGCTTACAGATTCCAGAGTAAATGTTCGAATATTACTTTTTATTCTAAAATATAACATATGAGTGTCTTTATATCTGTTTATTGTTGTTAATATCAAAACTCCATAACTACCTTTCAAGTCAATATCTTTTAGGTTGTATTTATATCAATATTTTCTTGGTTATATCTTTCAGTGTCAGACACCTTGTAATCTGCTATACTTATGAAACACGTAATCATCTTATATAAGGGTAAAGTACATAAACAGCTTCATTAGATAGCATTGTATATATTTGTTATTTACTTAAACAAACAAAGAAACAGAACAACATAATGTATGTCTTCTTCAAAGCACAAATATTTACCAGAACAAGATAATACACAATAAGTTGACTCTCTGATTAACAGATAATAAAGAAATCACTGTTATCATCTATGGATGATGAACACGTGTATTTAGTTTTCTCATTTTACCACACCAACTTAATTTGGTTTTAACACAGAAGTTTTTGTTCAGGTTGACGTTTAAACTGTGGTTACTCTTTTTCAGAATATTGAGATATTCAGTTACTTTGGTGGTTACATGGGTATGTGGATAGGATATTCTGTACTAAGTATGACGACTATTTTGGTGACTCTACCATCAATTGTGGCTGATAAATATTCGAAAAGACGTGGAAAGGTCCAAATTGAGGAAGTCCTGGGTCAAGAAAAACCGGTTTCCTGTGATACTACAGTCACTGTTATATCTGTGGAATAGAATGCATATTTTAAAATAATCGTTTTCAAGATGACGCACTAGAGATGCCTTATTTTGTGTTCTTTGATACAATTTTTGTGATGAAAGTAAAGCAGCTGTAGACAAGCTGTGAACATGAAGTAAAAAAAAACAGTTACCACATGTTTTTACTGCAGACACGTAGCTATAACTGGTTAGTTTTATCAAAATCATACAAAACACAACATAAACTGTTCATAGTTTAATGTAATTGGGTGGTAAGATAAACTTTTCTTAATATTTAAAATTATAGCCCTTCTGTTAACAATACTGTTCAGTTAACTTAACTCTATAAACGTAATTAAAATAGTCACCTATACCTAAAGAATTAACATTAAGTATTATTAATACAATACACGTTTGTTTTTGTTTCTCGTTATTTGTACAGAACTTCTACACCAAGCTACCTGATTATATGAGTTTCATAATAACGTCAATATTATATGATAACCATTGTGACATATTAAATATATAATACTATTGAAACATGTGTTGCATATCGTCATTGGATGGAAATGTGTGAACTCACGTGTGTAAGATGTGATGTGTATCCTGGACTCACAGTGTGATTTTTAATTAATTAACATGTAGAGCTTGATATTATATTTAAATGTGATCTTTGAATATATTCATGATGTTCGTGTATCATGTTCTCGAATAAAGGAAAATATTTATTATTTAAACAAAAAATCAGAATATTAATATCTAAATAAAGTTTATTATTATTTTTTTTTTGAAATTGGATTTTGATAATAATACATTTTTGTTTACTAAGCATAATTTTAGGCTTTTTTAATACTATTTCAGTTTTATTTCATGAATTTTACATTATTTTACACTTTACATCAGAATATTTCTTACTAGTTGTTACAAGAATCATTGTAAGAATGTTTCTTAATACAGTAACTACATTTTATGGAAAATTTTGGTGTGTGCAGTTGCTATAAAACAATATTTCGTGTTATATAATTATATTGCTGAATTACTGTGTGTCACGAATCAATGACTACTGACAACGTATGAGGAATGATCAATAATCGCAAGAAACTAAACATAAATTATGACCAATAAATACTAGAAGTTAAGTGTAAAGTGTAACAAGTAAATGTGAGAAATTATATGTATGGTGGATTAAAATATTGTGAAAAATATACAAAATCAGACAAATAAATACTAAAAGATATATGTAAAGCGTGATCAATAATTACTGGAAATTGTATTAATGTGTCACAAATAAATACTAGAAATTATGTATAAAGTGTTAACAATGAATGCTAACAATTATATATGAGGTGTAACCAATAGGTACTGGAAATTATGTATAATGAGTGATTACCAAACATTGAAAATTAAATAAAAAGCGTGACGAATTAATACTATAAACTTTATACATGGTGTGATCAATAAATACCGGAAATTATATCTGATGTATTATTAATAAATACAAGAAATTATATATTACGTGTGATAGAAATATTGGAAATAGCGTCTGAAGTGTGATAAATAAACACTAAAATTTATATTTAAACTGTGACTAATAAATCCTATAAATTATATATGAAGTTTTATCAGTAGATGCTGAAAGTTATATATAAAATGTGACTAATATTTAGTGGTAATTAAATATAAAGGGTAATTAATAAATTGTGTCAATTGCATAAAGAAATTCTTTATAATTTATATAAAAGATATTGATAAACACTGAAAGTTGTGCATCAAGTGTGACTATTAAATCCTAAAAAAACTGATAAAATTACTAGAAATAATGTACAAAACCTAATTAATAAAGACTAAAAGTTATATATAAAGTGTGACTGGAATATACTTGAAATTACATGTAAAATGTGATCAAATATTGGAAAAATATATAAAATGTGTTAATAAATGTTAGTAAATACCAGTAAATAAATATAAAATGTGTCAAATAAATACAAGAAATAATATATCAATAGTGTGATAAAAATATTGTTAAAATATATGAAATGTGATTAATAAACACTAAATGTTATATATAAAGTGTGATATAAATACTGTAGTTAATATATATAGTGTGATTAATAAACACTAAAAGTTACAACAAAATGTGACTAATAAATATAGAAATTATATATAATGTGTCATAAAAATACTTGAAAAATATATAAAATGTTATTGTAAAGAGTAATGTCCTGTATAAAGTACTTTTAATAAATACTAGAAATTACATATAAAGTGTGATGCAAATACTGGAAATAATATATGAGATATTATTATCAAACATTAAAAGTTAGTGTGACTAATAAACACTGAAACTGTGTATGAAGTGGGATAGAAATGCTGGAGATAATATGTATAATGTGATTAATAAGCGCTAAAAACTAAATATAAGGTGTGACGTATGAATACTAGAATTTATATATTCAGAATGAAATAAGCACTAGATATTATGCAAAACGTCTAAGTAATAAACAGCAGAATATGTAGATGAAGTGTCATCAATACGTAGTGGAAACCATTTATCGTATGACAACTAAATAGTAGAAATAATTCATAAACTGGGAACAATAAGTGCTAAAAATTATGTATATATATCATGTGTTACTTATAAATACTAGAAATTATATACATAGTCGGGTAAAAATCGCGAAAAAACATGTATAATGTTATTTATCAACAATTAAAGTTATATGTAAAGTGTGACTATTAAATATCATAAATTATAGAAAAATATTAACAAATAGACACTGGGAATAATAAATAAAATGTGATAAATAAACATTGGAATTTATACATAATATGTGACTGAAAGATATTAGAAATTATGTATAAACTTTGATGAATAGCACTGAAAATTGTGTATAATGTATGATTAAAAGCAGTAGAAATTATATACACAGTGTGTTCTATATGCGCTGGAAATTATAAATAATATATCACTCAGAATACCAGACATATAAAAAGTATGAAGAATAATTTCTTAAAATTGTATATAATATGTAATTAATATATTATAAGGACTACATATAAAGTATGATCAGTATGTACTGGAGTTGTGTGTATTGTGTGAGTAATACACAGTAGAAAAAATATACGAAGTGCGATCAATACGTAGTGGAAACAATTATTAGGTGATAACTAAATACTAGAAATAATACATAAACTGAAATCAATAAGTACTAAGATTTATATATGATGTGTCACTTATAAATACTAGAAACTGTACATAAAGTGTGACTAATAAAAACTGGAAGTTATACATAAAAGGTCACTAATAAATTTTAGAATTGAGATCTCAAGTGTGATAAGCATACTAGAATTAATATGTCAAATGTTATTAAAAAACAATGAAAGTTATATATAACTTAGCCTCCCAGTGGCTCAACGGTATGTCTGCGGAGATACAAACCTGAAATAATTTGTATACATTTCTAGTTTATTCAAAACAATAACATGTATAATGAGGGATTAATAAATACTAGATATTATTTTTAAAGCGTGAAAAAAATATTGGAAGCAACATATGAAACTTTGTTTGTATTTCCTTTAACAAACAAAGTAATAAAAGTGTTCATTGTGAAAAACGGCATAATAATTTCATCTAAAACTATTAAGCAGTACAGTAACTGTATATATTTGGGTATAGATTATGATGTTGTTGGATTCAGGATTCTTTTACAGTAGGTGTCTGTGACTTGTTAGTGATGAATTCAAAGATAAATGAAGAGCACAATCTCCACATGTTTTAAAAACATTATATGCATACGAAACTAGTTTAACATAAATATACAACAAATTATTCACACTATAATTATCGTAATGATATAATGAACGCTATGTGGTTCTTTTCTGGTCAAAAGTCTTTTTAAGGCTATTTAATTACCTTAGAATTTCAGTTTATAAGCCAAATTGCCTCTTCCTATTTATATTGCACTAGTATTCTGGGTAAAATTCAGTTGCAATTGAAATGACAGTCGTATGCAGCTCTTCCAGTAATCATATGGTTTTATTCCTTCAAAATAATATTTTTATGTAAAAATACATTCAAGTAGGTTAAACCACTTTAAAATCACATTTTGAGAGAATTATTATGATCTATATTATATGTTTGGCCGATTTAAATCGTTTGATTTATCACTTCTACCAAAGTTAAATTTACCTCAATATTTTCATTGGGCTACATATATTTTGTTTTTATATTGTATGACTGCTGTTTTCTGTTCATTTCATATTGTTTACACGTTTATTATCAAGTCGCTATATTCCTGATATCTTTCTCTTGGTATACATCTTCCATGAGATTCTGTTTGTTAGTGGAAGTTCTGACATTCTGGTGATTTGTATCTTCTGTGGCGTTTTGTTTAATAATGACAATACTAATGTCCTAGTGTTATATGTATCTTGTCTAGGGTATTTGTTAATAGTGGTAGTACTAATGTTCTGGTTATTTGTACCTCCTGATGTGTATTTGTTAGTAGTAGTAGTATTTATGTTCTTTTGATCGGTGTTTTTTTTTGGTGCATCGGTTAGTAGTGTTATGTAAATGTCGTGTAAATGTTTTGTAAACGACATGTCGTGTTGTGTTTGGATTTTCATATCTATTATTTATATTTCCATATTTATATTATTGTTTCAAAGTTTAAACCAATAAAATATGTTGTTATTCATTTAAAATAACATTTAGAAATTTTTTGAATTAGGTAGATCAAATATATGACTATAAACGGAAATGTATGGCGGCCTAGTGTCTAGACATTGAGTCTCGTGCAAGAACGGACATGCGCGGATTGCTCTGGAGTTCTGTGGAAGTTACGCGATTGTTCGAGAAGAGGCCTACTAATATATAAACAGACGGATACGCGAGAAATACAAGAGAGTCAGACATTAGTTTTGTTCAAAACAAGAAATGTTTTTTGTTTGAGAAAGTTTAAACGTTTGCTGTGTGTTAATTCAACTTGGATTTGTGACTGGAGCTAGATCTACAGAAGCTGTGATTTTGTTTCGTCAATCTTAACAATTCATTCGAATTACTAGTTATACTGAAAGTCAACACGTACAGTACTGTTTAGGGGAGACCGGAGCAGAAAACGACAAGTTGAAACATTCATCAAAAACATTGTAAAAAGAACTTCGTCAAATTTATTGAACTGTGAATTGTGTCTGGACTTCTCCATTCAAACTTCGGAATTTCTTCGTGGGACCAAATTCACACCCTTAGCTGGAATTTTGGATTTCTGATCTTGACTTTTGAACTTTCATTCTAGATCATTATATTGGATACAGGCCAGTACCATTTTGTATTGTAATTAATTTTGAAGGTTGAAACTAAATATCTGTCATTGTTATTATATAATTTATGTTATATCTGTTACATATATAATAGTTTGTTGAAATAAATTATAAAAGCTGTTATCAGTGTCTTTCTGTTGCGTTCATAACACATAAAAAAACGTAACAGAAAATTGGGGGCTCGTCCGGGATTGATCAAACAATTTAATTATATTCGAAAATTATATTTATATTCTATACAGATCGACAGCTTGTATATTCAAAATGGCATTCCAACTCGAAGATTTTATAGACAAATTTAATCAGAATCCCTCTTTCGAATCGATCAATGAAGTAAAAAAATCTGAATTGCTTGATGTTGGAAAACATTTCAATTTTGAAGTAAAGCAAGCAATGAAGAAAGCAGATATCAAACGAATTGTTGTTGAACATTTGGTCAGCCAAAAAGTTTTACCTCAAAAAGTTGTTCAACAATTGCCTGCCGCTCATTTTAAACCAGATTTTGAATTAAAAAAATAGAAATGGAAATGAAATTTCGTTTAGAACTTGAAAGCAAACGTATTGAGGCAGAACAAAAAAACAAACGCCTTATTTTTGAGGCAGAACAGGAAATCAAACGCCTTGTTTTTGAGGCAGAACAGGAAAACAAACGCCTTGATGCCGAAATACAAAAATAACGCATTAAAGCTGATAAGGAAATCAGTATGAGAAAGGCACAGACAGAAGAAAAGGTTGTCTGAATGCGGTTGGATAATTTTGATGCTTCCAAACAAATTCGTTTAGTACCTCCATTCAATGAAAAGGCTGTAGATAAATATTTTCAGCAATTTGAAAAATCGGCCCTTAGGCTAAAATTGCCTACCGAATATTGGACAGTATTACTTCAGAGTGTTCTCAAGGGTAAAGCTCAGGAAATATTTTCCAAACTCACGGCCGAGCAGAGTTATGATTATGAACACGTCAAAAAATGCATTTTGAATTGCTTATGAATTGGTGCCAGAGGCATACAGACAAAAATTTCGTGATTACAAAAAGTTTGACAGCCAAACTTATGTCGAATTTGCTCGTGAAAAAGAAACTCTATTCGACAGGTGGTGTGATTCCAAAGAAATCAAAGACGAGAGAACTCATGTTAGTTGAAGAGTTTAAAAAATGTATTCCCGTAGAGCTCAAAACTTACATTGATGAACAAAAAGCTTCCAAAATTTATGATGCTGCTGTCTTGGCAGACGAGTATGCTTTGACTCACAAAGATTTCTCGTACAAAAGCAAAACAAATCACACATCAAAGAAACCCAATGACTCATTCAAGCATTATGCAAATGTCAATAAAGAGCAAACTTCTAATTCTCAAACAAAGACTTCATCTCATTCTCAAAGCTCATCATCTACAAAAACGTGTCATTCTCATCTAAAACATGCGCTTATTGTAAGAAACCTGGCCATCTGATTTCTGAGTGCTATAAGATCAAAAACAAGCCATCACCCCATGGTTTCATTTTGCCCTCGTTGGATACATCATTGGTTCCCAATGATTTTGACCTGTCCAGTCCACCGTGGATTCTAAGCCCAATATTCTTGATGTACCTGAAGATCTTGTTGAGGACAAATTTAAGCCTTTCATCACTGAAGTTTTTGTTTCTTTTGTTGGCGATTCACATCCACAACCAACTAAGATCCTGCGGGATACTGGAGCTTTTCAGAGTTTGATTTTTGAAAGTGTACTTCCGTTTTCTGAAAAGTCATCCGTTGAGGCAATGTGCTCATTTCTGGTGTAGAAGGTGGCGTCGTTTCTATTCCACTTCATAGATTGAATTTGCATTCGGACTTAGTTTCGGACCCAGTGACTGTGGGTATTAAATCTTCATTGCCTGTTGAAGGTGTGTCTATGCTTTTGGGAAATGATTTGGCTGGTAGTAAGGTGGTTCCAGAGGTTCGTGTTGTTGAAGCACCTGTTGTTAGTCCCAGTACAGAGCAACTCGTTGAAGAGTTTCAGTCTACAGTCAACATACATAAAAAAAAACGTAACATCTCATCAATGAATTGGGCGTACCAATATTTATATTATTGCAAATTCTTATTTTTAGTGCCGTAAGTACGACCGCGAACGAACCCAAAATATATATTTTTGGGTTGTTTGACATTGAGCCCCTTAAAATCCTTAAAAGTCCTAAAAATTAAAAAGGGGTGCCCGGGCGTATTGGACCACAGTGTTATCTTACAAAGTTTACGTGATGAAACACAAGTGAATGAAGATAATTTTCAACATAAAAAAATTCAAAATTTGAAGAAAACAAGAACAACTAAAAACATTGAAATGTTTCACAGTCTTTATTATTTGGAAAACAACTTTAATCAGTCAAAGGTAGAAGGAAAGTGTAGTGAGTGCTTAAAATAATACCATGATTTACACCTAGAAGGAAGCATTGAATTTTGGAAGTAAATCATGGAATGCTTTTGGGGAAAGAAAAAGTGGCATCGTTTAATCCAGTAAGGGTTTCTCAAAGCGTTAAAAAGTAGACTAAGTATAAACTAAGTGTACTAAGTATAGACTAAGGTTAACACCACTCTTGGCTTACGAACAAGATGGCAAGAAAAACGGAAAATTTTTGTTAAGCACATAACTACCCACTGTACGTTTTGAAACCAATTAATTCTGCAGGCATACTGCTGTGTCAATGGTATACTTGTAACGTTTTAATTCACATGAATACAAAATAGGTAAACTACATGCTGAACTAGAAATGTATTAACACCACAAAGGCACAGAGTATAAAGACAATTTACAATACGTAACAAAATCCTTTAAGTTCACAATCAGTGAGCAGTATTCTTCCTAATAAGTGTGCAAAAGGTATGGAAATAATGTTTATACTTTAGAAATTTGGGAAACTTGTGAGACAGATAAAATGAAAAAGGGAAAATACCGAGAAGTAAAAGAAGAATTGAGTGCGAAGTAAGAGAGAAAAAAATGGTAAAAAGAAACTGTATATTGACCATTGTCGCTGAAGTTATTGAAACGGTTAGAATAGAAAAAAACGTAGAATAATTTTAGGAGAACTAGTTGAGGGTATTGAAAATTATTTTATTATTTGTAAAAATGTTTACTCCTTTTTTATAGTCTGGTAAATAGAATTTAGCAATATTCTTTAGGTTAAGCAGTTCCTCCTCTATTATAGCCCTGCATAGCCAAATGGTTAAGGCACTCGATTCGTAATCCGAGGGCCTGCGGTTCGAATGTCCGTCACACCAAACATTGTCGCCCTTTCAACTGTTGGGGCGTTATAAAGTGACGGTTAAGCTCACTATGTATTGTTAAAACAGTAAATCAACAGTGTCTTTGCACGAAATCGAAAAATAAATTATTTATATCTTCACAGTGTACGCTAATTATAAAACTCATATTTTAAAGTGTTGTCATGTCGCAACAAACTGATCCACAAAAAGAAAAGGCCGAGGCTTTGGGTTTGTGTGTGACCCACCATAATTACAAGAGAAAAGAACCAAGAAACTTAAAACTTTGTACACATACTACGTGAGTTATTATTACTTATCTACGTGTGTGCGCATCTTTTTAATTAGAAATATGGTGAAAACTACAAAGTAAAGAAGAGTAACCACCATAACACCAAGAAAAAAGAACCGAGACACCAAGATTTTGTACCCACACTGAAGGTGTGCACCAAGGTAAAACTTATTTTCGTGCGTGTGCAAATATCTGAGAAAATATTTTTATTATGCAAATTAGTGAAAAACCACATACAAAGAAATGCCAGCGTCATAGTTAATCAACAGTATTATAAAACTGTTTATAGTAAATGGCATCATTTGGTATTGAACTTCGGCTTAACGTTGATCTAATATTACAAGAATTTTTTCCAAGGCTAAAATGTGTTTTTATTAGTAAAATCTCATATATAGAATATTTTTAAGCAAGAGATAGCGCTAATGTAACAGTTCGGAAGAAAATACACAAAACATATTTTAGTTCATTTATAATCGAGATTTAAATATTTAAAGGATTGTATAAACTTAAAAATGTGATGTATATTTGACAAAATATACCTCAGAAGGAAATCCACATTACAAAAAAGACCCCTTGTTACATATAGTTAAATAGCCAAGTCAGAGGCCAGTTAAGACACCGATAGGGTTTCCTTGTATTTTAGACTTGATCAGCTGAAATCATCCGTCGTTACCAAATATTTGTTTGAACATTTGGCTGAATAAAATAATTAACTGTCACTTTTATAAAGCAACAGAGCAGAGACAAACTATTGTTTAGCATTGAGAAGCCTAACAATAAGCCAATATTCTATATTTTACACGTATAACAGTACTGAAAAATGTAGTTAACTCGGAATCACATACCGGGTTATTACCGATTTTGATCTTTAAAGTAGGTGCTTTTATGTTTAGTTTCAGCACAAACATTTTTATACGTATTGCGGTTTTTGAGGAAATATATTTAGGGTATATAAAACAGAAATGTGTGTTTGTTCACTAGAATTCTTACGAAAATGCTTGTAACACTTTCGGACCATCGACGTATTAAATGAGTAACAACAGAAACAAATAAACCAGAGTCTATAGGTTCAACATTAAGAACAACTATACACCGATATCCCTTTGTAACTTTGTGAGAATTTCCAAACAAAGAAACAAAACAACAATTGGAGATATAAACGTCAAACTTCTTTTCCAGCAGTAACACCAAGAGAGAACTTTTTACAACATACAGTTTTGTGTTTCTGGTGCGAGGTATGGATTCTCTTTTAAAAATTAACAAAAAGTAATATATCTTTAGAAAGTTCTCTTGTCTCCTCGTGGCACAAAGATATGACTGCGAATTTCCAACGCTAGAATACATGTGGTGGGCATAACAGAGATAATCCATAATGTATCTTCGTGCTTAACTACAAATAAAGAAGAACTAGAATTGTTTTTAAATGAAACAAATATATTTCTCGAAAAACATAATAAAAATCCCGTGATCCTTTTCTCACCTTTCTGAACCTACTTTTGTTAGTCAAAAACCATCAAATGTTACAAAATATATGAAAAGAAAGTTGTCAGATGTGGTTGAGGTACACACTGTTCACCTACACACAAGTTATTAACATATTTAAAATATGACATCTTGCTTGATGTTTATTTATTGGATTTCTCAGAAAGCCACATCAATGCTACATGCGCTAAATTTGAAGAGACAGACTAGAGTGGAGGCAGATAGTCCATATTGACACCCTATTCCATTTCTTGTCTGAACAAATAGTAGGATTTGACCGTTAGTCTTATAATGAAAATATGTGTCAAATGTGTGGAGTACAGCAGGTCTGGACGATGACAAAATGAATACCACAAAACATTCGTTCCAGACATCGTCATCATAACCACCATGGGTCTCTTTGTTACTTATAGCAAGACTAATTCATTATTTTGTTCCTTATGGAAGTAAGGTAATATTCAAACGACTGTCATATCAGCTTTAGGCTCTGCAATATATAAATACAGACATATACATAAGTATTACTTTAAAGTAAACTGTATGACAAAGTACATTATCAGAATACATAAAAGTAAGAAAGAAATATACGAAAAAAAGAAAGCAACGAATACAACGTTCAATCACTCAGATCGTAATGTTTAAATACAATTTCTGGTTGACATTGGTTCAACGGGTTGCTCTGAGAAGTTTGAGTGTAAATAAACATGAACTTCGTCTTTATAAATACAAGGTGTTTGGAAAGTAACTGCGCAGTTTTGTAATCATATTTTATTCAGTCTATTTTAAGCCAGCAAGTGATAACGGTGTTTAGAAACAAAATAAGAAGGGTCCAGGCCTGTAGTGATGCCAACGGGTATCACTTTCAACATTGTTTATAATTGTCATTCATATTTACCTCCTGTATTCTATATTGAAACAAGTATGTTAATGAGTACATAAGTACACAGTGACTTTCCGAGCACCATGTATACATAGCTATAGATTGAAAACGTACACTAATACACATTTACTGTGTTGAGCCAAAACAACAACAACAACTCAAAACACTAAAGATGTAATTAATTAGAAGATATTCAACCTTCATTTGTCAATTGCCGATGTTTTAAGACACGTTATTCAATTGATGTATTCGATCATTTTAAACACTGCCTTATGTTAAACATCGTTTTAATCATGTCTATAAAATAACAAACAAACAAAAATCATCTTTCACTCTGGTGGCTCAGTACTAAGTATTCAGTCTCATGATATTGAAAACCAGGTTTTGATGATCCTGAGGTGAAGAACACAACTAGCCATTCTGTAACTTTCGTAACAATCGAATGAGCCCAATTATCATATACCAGTATTAGTCATATTATATCTTTTAATAATGCACTTTATTGATGAGCTCTGGACTGAGTGAAACGCTTCGTGTCCAATAGATACGACCGAATTAGTGTGATTTGAATACTAGTATTATGTATCCTTCTAATTGTTGAAACATTCCACAGGACTGGCTATATAATATAGTATTATAAGTATGGTAGGTTTAACGTTCATGTCTGATGACGAGTACGTTAATTATAATCATGCTTCGCCAACATGATCCATAAATTAATTCATTCGTGATTTGTGATTGACGTTTACAATCAACAATAAATTGAATAAACTGTCACCACACGTAAAACCATCGTTTACATTCAGATTAATACAATTTTAACTCCTTGATATTTTCACTGTAATGTTTCACCGTGGATTATTTTTATACCAAGTAACGCTTTCTGTTAACAATTTAAAGTTACTCATTCTGGTTTGTATGGTGTATTTAATATGTGGAAACATTACAGGAGTTCACTTACTAGATAGAGATGGTAATTTCAGAATTGTAGCTGCTATCAGGAGAAACGGTATGTGTTATAATTAAACAGGCTATATTCATGACAATATCCGGGTAAAATCCAGGTAATATCGCCACACAATACCTCAAGTTCCTGTTCGTCAGTATTTTGTAGTCACATAGCTCGTGTTTGTGTTCACTCATTAAATAAATAAATAAAAAGGAATTTAACTGACTAAGTTACTGATCACCCAGCACTTGTTATTCATGTAAAGGCCCGGCATGGCTTAGCGCGTTAAGGCGTGCGCTTCGTTATCTGAGGGCCGCGGATTCACGCCGAGTCGCGCTAAACATGCTCGCCCTCCCAGCCGTGGGGGCGTTATAAGTGACGGTCAATCCCACTATTCTTTGGTAAAAGAGTAGCCCAAGAGTTGGCGACGGTGGTGATGACTAGCTGCCTTCCCTCTCGTCTTACATTGCTAAATTAGGGACGGCTAGCACAGATAGCCCTCGAGTATCTTTTTGCGAAATTCCAAAAAACAAATGAACAAACTGTTATTCATGTCATGTTTTTTAACTGGATAAAAGTGTTTTAGGCTAAAAATGAGCAGTGTTGTTGTTGAGAAGAAACTGTAACCGTTTCCAATAGGCTCAGATATTCTGGTTTTAACCGCCTGGAATACGCCAGAAAGCAGTGAAGGTGTATGTAAGAAATAAAATTCAGGAAATTGAATATTGTATCTCATTTGTCACACGTTTGAAGACCCACACACTATAACCATAAATTTAGTATAATTATAACACTAAGTATATTGCAATAAACAAACATTTAATTCGTTGTTAAAACTTAATCATATGTTGCAAGGTGTGCAGCTTACACGAACTTTGTATACAGTGTACCTATTGGACAGATATCCACTAACATGATCATTGATATCAGTATGTCTGTGCATTTATACGTTTGAAACAGTGAACTAACACGTCACGTGGTAAGTATTGTTTTAGTTAAGCACAAAACAACAGATTGGGTTATCTGTGTTGTGCCCACTACCTGTGGGCAAACACAGGCTTTCAACGTTGTAAGCCTTTAGACTTTCAACTGAGCCAGTGGAAGATACATGGTTTATTAATTTTCTGTATGCAAATGATGCAGTGCTTTACAAGATGTGTATGAATAAATAAACACCATTTAACACTCAACACATGTTTATATGTGTATCAAAATTATTATTTTTGGGTTTATATACTCTTGTATGAAATAAAAGATTTATCTTTTCGATATGTAACATGTCTGCATATTCTTGAAATATAAACAAAGGCAAGCTTATTTTTTGAGTAAATGTTTTAAAAAAAGATGAATATGTGTTTTTTGTACAATAACTGATTCTCTGTATATATTTCGTTTTTGTATTTTGGTTTTTCCTGACTTACAAATCTAGTTTCAGGACGAAATATTTAACACTGTTTACTGAAGTTTACTTTTTGTTCTTCCTTTTGACGACGTTTGATTCGTTGTTTTGTTTTTTGAATTAAGCACAAAGCTACACAATGGGTTATCTGTGCTCTGCCCACTACGGGTATCGAAACCCGGATTTTAGTAAGTCCGCAAACATGCCGCTGAGCCACTGCGGGGCTATGTTTGAATATACTTGTTTTTATTTATCATTTATAAACGTTGTTGATGTCTGTACTCGTCACGATCATAAGTTTAGTAGAACATCTACACTTCGTATTCTGATGAGACATAATTATACATCTAGTGAAGGTTCATGAAGAAATGTTTTTGTTTCTAATTTTATGTAAAGCTGCTGTCTATGGTATCCGTCCCTAATTTAGCAGCTACAGACTGGAGTAAACACAACTAGTTAACATCACCTACTCCCCATCATGGAGTTACGATGTTTTGTAAAATAAAAGTTTATTTCTTATTCACATAACATCTCGGCTCATTCTCGGGAATAAGAAACTTTACAGCTTCATGCCATTGGCTGAATATTATTCATTGTATAAATATTTATTTTCTTCTCTTGTTCGATTTTATGAAAATCTTCAGCTAACTCAACACAGTATTCGTTTCTGTATACGCTCAAAAAACTGCAGCCTCAAGTTATGGATCTGGATGTTTCTTTGTACATCTAGTGGAACATCAGATGCTGTCGGTTCAGAGAGGTTCAAGAAAAGAACTTCAGTCAGGACTGCGATAAATAATAGATCTTTTTCTCCGGAAGGGATCTATATTTCACTTTCAACCTTACTTGTGTCTAATGTTAATCTGGGACGACGTCTGGCAGCAAGACCAAGCTTGTCATCCAAAATGCTTTACTCAACGTTCAGGACATCATAGAGTAGACACCACAAAAAATATCATGTTTACAAATCCAGGTGTTGTCACCGACAGCAACTCAATGTTCCTCTGTATCTTCCCTTAATATCTCATCTCAATAACAGTAATATATATCACCGGAAGTATAGAAAAACAACACAGAAAAATACATAGTCGATCTAATACTGATGTTTACCTTAGAACAGCATCGGTAATATACCAGACAACAAAGGGAACTTAAACATTCTTACTGGTTGGA
Source organism: Carcinoscorpius rotundicauda (assembly GCA_011833715.1). Taxonomy (NCBI): domain Eukaryota; kingdom Metazoa; phylum Arthropoda; class Merostomata; order Xiphosura; family Limulidae; genus Carcinoscorpius; species Carcinoscorpius rotundicauda. The sequence goes on along the minus strand of CM022393.1, from coordinate 86,150,510 downwards.
ACTAATAAAGATCTTCACGAACCTTCTGATGGCAGCACACATCAGAGGTTTAAAATCAAGTCACATTTATAATATCTTAACACGTATAAAACCTGAGCGAGATTCAAGAGCTTTCCAAAGTATTTTTTATTTAAAAGATAGAGTTGTAAAACTATAAAAAGTGAAACCAGTTTAAACATGGTGGTTTCTTCTTTGGATACTGACCTTTATCTCGATAATGGTAATCACGAGATTTTCATCATAAGTTTATCTCCTCAATTTGTCATTAACATGAACATCCAGAGATGAAACAAGGCTTGTCTTCGCAAATATTCTGACTGCGTGTTCCACATGATCAAAGTGTATTTTCGATTAACTTCTATGGTCCTAGATTATTCTAGGACAAGAACAAATGATGCTTTCACATTACAAGTCGACTGAGCCTGCTCTGGGACACAACGGTATGTTTGTAGACTCACAGCGATAGAAACCGGGGTTCGATACCCTAGGTGACCAGAAGAAAAATAGCCCAATGTTTAATTTTGTGCGCAATTCCAAAAAACAAAACGAAACGCAAACAAGTCGACTAAAAATGTTTAACAATATGCACTTAAGTCAGCTTTTTATAAATATCGAAGTACGGAGAATGTACCAAGTGTTAAGTATGCAGACTGTACCAAGTGTAAAGTTTGCAAATTATGCTAAGTGTCAAGAGAATTTGGTGATTATCGAGCATTCGATGTCAACCATCAGATCAAAGAATTTTTATGCCCTAGTAACAGAAGTGCCTCGAATTACTTCGTCCATAATTCATCATTTTTTACTGCAACACAAACTCTATTTACCTGTAATTCAGAGAGATGTGAAAATGTGGTGGGAGCGGAATATGACACAGTTTACAGGAAAAAACATCTTTGAAAAACTATGAATCACATCAGAATCTAAAGGAATGAAATAAAGCCAGACTCCTGTAGTGTGGAAAAATTATAATCTGGTTTCAATATTTTTAACATCTTAGTAATGTTTTCTGGTTACCGTCAAACATGATAATGACTGTGCAAATAAAATACGATAGATTAGTTGTTGTTTATTCTGTACTACATATCTCAATCTACCAAGGTCTAACTGATCCTTAGCTGTTGTTCATCCTGTACTACATATCTCAATCTACCAGGTTCTAACTGATTCTTGGTCTTCTGCACAACGGGAATAAATATCCCAGCATTCCCATTGCACACTATGTCCATCTAAAGGAGTCATATGCCAATATAGAGCTTCTTTTAGAAGCTGTTAAGTACAACCAGTACCAGTGAAGTCTGTGTGGGGACCTCAAGGTCATTGGTCTTCTGATGGGTATGCAAGCGAGTTTCACAAAGTACTGTTGCTTTCTCTGTCTCTGGGATAGTCGAGCTGTATCCCAGCATTACAAGCAGAAAGACTGAGGGTCTAGAAGCACTTTCGTTCCTGGCGAACACAGCGTCAAGGAGAATCCTCTGGTTGACATGAAGAAGGTGCTTCTTCCTCCTCTTCATATCAAGCTTGGTTTGATGAAGAATTTTGTGAAGGCCATGTACAAAAATGGTGCTGCCTTCCAACACTTGTCTACTGTGTTCCCAGGTTTCAGTGCTGCTAAGCTCAAAGAGGGCATCTTTGTCGGACCTCAAATCCAAGAAGTGCTGAAAGATACTGATTTTGAGGAGCTTCTTACCTTAAAGAAACTGAGAGCATGGGAAGCCTTTAGGTCAGTCTGTAGTGGCTTCCTTGGTAACACACGCGTACCAAATTACCAAACCTGTATTGAGAAGTTGCTAAAGACTTATGAGAATATGGGATGCCGAATGTCACTCAAAATTAATTTTCTCCATTCCCACCTCAACTTCTTCCCTCCAAACCTTGGAGCAGTGAGTGATGAGCACGAAGAAAGATTCCACCAAGACATTACGAAGATGGAGAACAACTACCAAGGCAAGTGGAACCCCAGCATTATGGGAGGGTTCTGCTGGATGCTCTTGCGTGACATCCCGGAGGCAAAATACACCAGATCATCTAAGAAAACACACTTCTAACTGTCTGCGGAACTATGAATTGTGTATATTGTGTCATGCAAGTATATTTATTCCGTCAATGTTCTTTATCTATCCTGTTTTATTTGTAATAAGCTGCTGCAACTGTTGAAATAGGCATGTATATACTCTGCATATACTAAAATGAGACTATTTAAAAGCCAGAAAACTAGAGGTGATAGAGCAAAACTGTTTATAAATTTAAATTAAGCACAGCCAAATTAGTAAAAAACACCTATTCACATTCTTGCCTCAGACAAAAAATATGTTTTTGTAAACCAGTGTTCTTAGTTGTTGTTCATCCTGTATTACATATCTCAATCTATCAGGTTCTAACTGATTCTTGGTCGTTGTTCATCCTGTACTACATATCTTAATCTACCAGGTTCTAACTGATTCTTGGTCATTGTTCATCCTGTACTACACATCTCAATCTACCAGGTTCTAACTAATCCTTAGTTTTTATTTACTCTCTACTTCATCCATAGGGGATGTATAACAGTCACGTGTAGCTTCAAACATTAACTTATTAACACAATAATATGAACATCAACTGAATGGTAAATTTTCAGGCCTCGGCTTTTACCAGAAATGAACAGTGTACATGCTTTTAGACTTTATGAAGATTTGTTTTCATTAAAGTTAGCATTATTTTTCAGAATTTATAATATATAATAGAGGGGTTTAGACATTTTCATTGTTGGTTGGTTAGCTTGGCATTTTATGGCACAAAGCAGCTAGGCTATCTACACCAGATATTTTGGTAACAAAGTTATAATAAACTTATCTGTTTTCTCTCAATGATAATAAAAAAAACTTTATTTTAACCCAAATTTTTAAATAATTATTTATGGTTATTATTTCTGACACCTGTAGCTCTTGTAACATATGCCTACTTTAAAATGTGTTTTTCATTGTTTGAAAGTTATAATGCTCCTGAAAAAATGTTTTAGTTCTGTTGATATCCAAAATAAGTAAAAATGACAAAAAAGAATTGAAAACAGAATTGATGTTTGCAAACACTAAAATGTGAATATAGATGTTGACATGGTTTTCCTTTCAAACTATAATAAATTAAAGATTTCAAATGTTTGTCTATCCGTTTTCATTTTCTAATTGATCACATTAGTTGGCATAAAGATATAAATTTTAAATTGTTCATTAAAACCTGTATGAACTGATATTAATAGACTTTCTAATTAATTGTATCACTAGTTACTTGTAACTCATAGGTACAAATAAAAAACAATGAATGTGATGTACACTTATCAATTAAACTAGCAGAAGTGTAATTAGAACCTCTCTTCATATATGAAAGAAAGAAAAACTATTCTTGCTGTAAGAACAGTTCTTAAGAAAGTTTAAATATACTTAGATACAGCACAGAGTCAAAACTATCATGTGTTGATAAAGTTAAAAATTAAGATGTTTTTTATAGCTTTGTAAAATTTCTTTTCTGTTCCCTTTGTTGTGAATTCTGAATATGTTTTTGTTTAAAATTATACGTGTTTGAAAGCTACAGAAACTTCTTCAAAGAGAAAATGAATGATAACATGGCATAACGTAAGTAAGCTTGTACAATTTAAGGATGGGTTGAATGTTTAACAAGTCTTATTAAAAGTTTAACATGATAATGAATGTATAGTGTTTGGAAAAGGTTTTGTCATCATCAGGTTTAATGATATACACTGATATATATTTTGTATGCAGCAAAGAGGTTGCATAACTTGAGATTGTTTAAAGCATAATAAAGTTATTTTGTTGATACTTTGTTTATAATTACTGTTTTTACTTTTTAATAGACATTATGATTTTATTAAGTTGCAGTGTTTGTAATCATATTTTTATTACGTTCACCAAGTAAAAAACTGTCATCAAATTGTACATGTTTACTGTACCTTCATATGGTAGGAAATTACAAAGTATGTTGCAAATATTTATTAAATAATGTTCTAGTATGTTTATTTTGTTCAAATAATGAAGATAAGTTGTTTAACTAAAAATGGTAACTGTTAAAAAGATGAAGGCTGTCATGTGAAATTAAGGGTAATTTGAAAATTAGTGAATAAAAGAAGCCCAGAGTGAAATAGAAAATAAAAAGTGATACTACGTTAAAATAATACAGTGGTTAAAAAAAATAATGAGTAAGCATGTGCATTTTTTTCTTGTATGGGTTGTAAAAGGTGTGATACTAATGGGTTGAATGTTATTGACCAGTTCAAGGAATAACTTTTTACTTTCCACAATATAGGGTACACAATTGTTATTTAATGAGGTAATTAGGGATTTAGTAACAAAAAATAGAAAAGAGGAACATTATTTAATGTTGTCATTTGTGTAGTTTTTACTTCTTTGACAAGTACTCTCAACTACTGGTAATAAATACAAACTATGGATGTTTAAATCCTGATTTGTTCTTGAACAGAACTAATATACAAAAATTGTAAACTTTATTAGTATTTTACTTGATAATGTGGTGTATGATTTTCATTAGATATACATTTTTGTATGAATAGGTATGTTGATATGATTGGCTACTTTAAGTTTCTGTGGATAGGGAGATAAACTATGAGCCAGTTGGCCTTCAGTGAAATTGTTCAATATATTCTGCTACTTCATATTGTATTTTGTTATGTTTGTTGCTTGAACCTTGAGGAACCACCTTGCTATCAGTTTTACAACAAAGAAACACATTTAGATATTTAATTGAACCTAGCTCTTTCATTATGTATTTAATTTTTGATTACAAGACTCCAAGGAAAACTGGGATGAAGCTAAATTTAAAGTTGTTGAGAAGAAACATGGGTAAGCTGATAAGAAGAACCCCCACACTAATATAGTAAGTTCAAATACATGTTACTCGACAAAAAATCAAGATTTTCTAACTTGTTTACTGTGCCACTTGGATGGAAAGTACCTAAGTCATACAAGACTTCTATTTAATGTTGTTTTTTGCATTAAACATACATAAAATATATTTTCACCATTTGAAAACTTTAACAACTCCTTAAGTAAACTTGACAGTCAGACATGTATAGATCACATATAAATTTGTAACTCTTAAAGGTGATGCATTTGATTTGTTCTCTCAAAACCAATCAGTGATGTTACATGTGGTGAAACTTGCAGTTACCATGAAACACATTCATCTGTTTAAAAAGACACTGATACTGATACTCATAATGTATAAATATTAAAAACAGACTTATTTGTGAGCTTTCTGATATTTTAGTTATTAAACTTTCTATACTCCAATTGGTAACAGAACATTTTGTTCTATCATAAATTTAATACCTGTTTAGTTTAATAACCTGACTGTATTCAAGAAGTATTATCTTCAAAATTAACTTACTAAAAAAGAATCTTATTGTAAAAGACTACTAACTATTATGGCATTATTTTTGAAATAGAAACTCTGTAATTCAAGCACTTTTGAAAGGTTGACCTTTCTTCCTCAGGGGAACAATGAGTATGGAGGTATAATTGAAGAGTGACATGAATATATTTGGTTTTCCAGGAAACATTTATTTTCCTATGAACTATTGTAAGCATTTCATTTCTGGTACAATGTAGCTGATAGCAAAAGTGTATATGAAAAGGTGTTATGGATATTTTAGTTTAGAAATGGATAAATGTGTATACATAAAATTATGCTGAGGTGTTTAAGTAAAATAAGTGACACCTGGAGATTGACTAATAAAAATATACTAATCAGTTCATATAAACAGGAATGAAAAATTATATTAAAAATAGTAAGTTTTAGTAAATTTGTTCTTCATAAAATTCATTAATGAATAAAGTTAATTTTCTGATGAAACCAATGAATGTAGATCACTGATTCCAGGATCTATGTTAATTATGAAAGGTTTAACAGTAATTAGATGAGCAATTCCAAGTAATACTGAACTTTCATATAGAACTACTCTTATTATTACCTATCAGTTTAAACTAAAAACATTCATGGATTCTGAAGAATCGTTTTTATCTTCTACAACTCAATCATTATCGTAAACAGATATTTCCTGAAGTTCTTGTTGCCTCCTTCCAGAAAAACAGAACTCTAAAAGGTATCCTTGTTCACAGAAAAGTGCATAACATCCTACTCAAAAATGTTTGTCTTCCTTGCAATAAAACCCTTTATCAAGCTTGCAAGTCCATATAAACCACTAACTCATTTTTTGACATGCACAAGCAAACTTTATATAATAAAATCACTTGTTAAATAAAAAAAAAAACATTTTTCTTACATAGTGTAAACAAAATGCAGTCATCAATAATTAGGACATAAACAACCTTTAGAGAACATTTCAGCAACCATAAATATTCTATTAACACTGAAAATGATCTCTCAGTTGCTCAAAACATTTTCCAACCCACTTGGGTAATAGGATTCTCCATTACATTTCTATCAATACTTCTTGAACCTGTGTGTTTTTCTATCATGAAGAATATGTTTAGAATGTTTTACGTTTCTCAACAACCAACTAATAGAGCTGTAAAAATTATTGTTATAGTATTGTTGCTCTGAATGTTTACTGAGAGTATATACGATAAAAACTTATAATTATTTTAGAATGATAATATAATCATTTTTAAACAATCCACTTAACTCTTCATACAATAGTAATTCTTGTGTGCCAACTCTTAATGTCTTGCTTATGCCACTAATCTTCTCACTATTTCTCACTGAAATTACGTTTTGACATAAATTGCAAGAGTACATAATACTGTCATCATGTAGTAATATCCCTCCACCAGTAGGAAGGTGACACATCCTCCATGCTCGTGGGTCCTCACACGAACGTGAAATTATCTTTATTCTTTATTTAGGCACATTAAATATTTTAATTTGGAAAAAAAAAGTGCAATCTTTGTGATTGATATATTAATCTTTATAATAAAGTAACTATCTTTTTGATGATATCTTGTGACTTTCATGAAATTTATAATCGTTTCTTTTCATGGTTTCTCTGCAAGCGAGATCTATTTGTGTGTGACGCCATTTTCTCTGTCATTTACATTCCCCAGTCTTCTGTACATGACTTCAATCTTGCTCCACTCGTTTGTCGCAAGGTGTTCAAGATTCTCTTCTTTCCTTGGAGTCTTGGGTGGAAGTTTCATTCCATCATTTTATCATGTCTTTACTCTATCATCTTTATCATCCCTTGACCCACATACACTTGTTATTTCATCATTTCCTCTTCTCACTCTATCTGCATCTTCTGACCATACTCTCCTCCCAAGGGGTTATCCTTTGTCTATTCCACTGGTAGCTACCTCTAACCTTTGAACTTAGTTGACTTGATTCCTGTTGAATTGCTTTTTTATCTTTTCTACTCACTGCATAACTGACCTTTGCATCACTTTGGTTTCTACCCTTTGTCTGTCATATCTTCCTCTTTTTCCTCTTTCCCTGTTGTTTTTCTTCTGTTTTCAACACCATTGTCCCAATGACACAATGTCAGAGCTCTTGGATTTAAATGCCTTATAGAATGTTATTTTTCTTTTTCTAGGTTACTGTTCCCACCTCTCTATGGAACCCTGAATCTTGAAGACTGATATCTTCTCATTGTACTTCTCTAAACAACTTCTGATGATTTCCTTGTTCTAAATAAAGGAGTTTCACTGTCTTAATAGGTTGTTTTCCCCCAACCTTTAAATTAAGGTGGTCCATGTCTTGGATGTCTTTTATCACCTTCCAATAATCCCATCATCACAATACATTATACTGTTTTGAGGTTCTACGTTTTGGTATGACTCTTGCTCCTTATGTTTCCAGTCATGCTATGAGGGCTTTAACTTGCTACATTTACAGTTTTGGCGTTTGTTTCTTTTCCATTCTAGACACATGGCTGCATTTTGCTTTTACCTTTTCCACAGATACATCCATTATTTATTAAGGAACAGTTTCTCTGGAAAGGCATGTTAAATTTTTGGGTTGTTTCTGACTCTTATATTTGTTCCTTTTCTCTCCACTTCTTATTTGGGTTTATCCATTTTCACTTTGTTTGCAAATTATGGAATATCTGGTTACCTGAGCTCTTTTAATTCAAGGTCACATAACCAATGGTTTGGCTGTATACACTGTCTTGCTCGTGTTGTACATCTCTGCATGTGTTCCCTGCCATCTAACCCCCTCCCTCCAGTTTCTAGTTGAAGTTCCATAACACCCCTTGTCAAGTTCTGTTGATAGCACATTGTTAGTCAGCTCTCTTTCGGTTTCCTCCTCCTCCTTTCACTCTAGGATCCCAAATGCAATTGGTGTTTTTATCCCTACTAACTCATCAGAAACCTTCTGCCACTGGGCTGTCTTGTCGCTCATCATTTGGTTTTCTTTATCAGGTTTTTGACCAGAGATTTTCAGTCTGCACCATGGCAGGATGTCATGAGACTTTGTTAGCCATCTTTGACTTTTACTGCTATTATTCCATGTCCTTCCTTTTCGTGACTCAATTTATGTGCCTTATTGAGACCTTCTTGTGGTTCTTTAGATGTTTATCTAATACCTTAGCCACTTGTTTTTTCACCTGTACATGAAGCTTTTTTCCTTCTTCCTTAGACTTAAGGTCGTCAGGTTTCTGATATTTATGCCTTATATGCCTCTTGTACTTTGTTCCACAAATCTTGCTCCATTTTGTTCTCCAACTGAGCTTTCCTTCTATACATATAAGCAGCTTGGACAAGTGGTGGGTTATTTTTTTCTGATTCTCTTTCATCATTTTCAGCTCACAATGAGTGTTCTGATCATGATTGTTTTTTTTATACCCAATTCAGGTAATTTAGTTTTGCACTGCTCTCTTTCAGGATGCATATACCTATTCTTGCTCTAAGATTCCTCCTTCTTCGTGAATTATGAGTCAACTATTCTTATCAGATGGGTTCAGGTCTTATCTGGGTTATTTGTTTTCATGAGAATGACATTCTCAAATTCACTTCTCAACAGATTTTTACCTTCATTCACTCTGACGTCACTGTTGTAAAAACCATTGGATTGAATCTTATAGATGACATACACACCTTAATTGTCTGGCATTTATCTTCAAACAGATATATTAGCCCTCCAGGTGTTGTTTTTCAACCTACTTGCCACTCTCAATGGGGTAAGCGCCTAATTTATATCTTTAAACACTTATATTTAGAACTCACTCAGTGGCTACTATACTTGTATTCCAAATCCATATAATGACAGAGGTAAAGGAAAGCCAATCCAACCTGATTTTTGAGTGACTACTGTTGAGATGGAGTTTTTTCTGCAAGACCTCTATGGTTGTATATGTGAGTATCTTGATGTCCATTCCAAACCACATCTTTCACATAACATTATGTAAAACGCCAGCATCAGGGAAATGTCTGCCTACTTTACTGGCTCATATATGCCAGGTTTTCAAAAGGTTTCTTGTCTAAAGTACTTTTGCAGTGATCAGGATCAATGGGATAAGGGAACCTTTCTAAAGTGTACCCAGTGTGACCCCCCATAATGTGTTTGAGTGAAATACTGGACAGTTCCTCCGTGGTCGTGTCCAAGGAGGTAATGTTGTGCAATGGGAAATAAGGCAGAAGTATCCATGTCAGTGTAGCATAGGCACCCCACTATTATATAGTTGTTTTTACTAGCCAAATGGGGCAAAAGTATTCTTGTTTGGATTCAGTTCCTGTATATATATGGTGACTTGTACATATAAACCATATCGCCTGATGATTGCACTAGTTGCATTGCACCTTGTGTCCATCCGACTTGTTATGTACAGATAGTTCAACTGGTCTTGTATTCTACCTGACTAAAATTTGCTTTCTTTCTTTCATACATGTACCCAAACAAAGAGTATACTGTCTCCTTTAATAAGCTCTTACAATAATATATCCTGTTTCGAGAGCTTTTCCCCTTTTGATGCCTTTTCTGAAGTACTGTGTGAAGAGAGATAAGTGGATTGTTTTGGAAGTTAACATTTTCCTTACTTTTAAATTATTTCTGATTGACATTCACCTTTCCACACATTTCATTGTCTTAGAATGAAAATTTCAAGTGCAAGTGCTAATGGGGACGCATTACACATGAAAGATGTATAATTTTCCTCTAGACGGAGGGTTATTGTTGCATGATAATTAAATCGTGTACTACTATAGTTTACATAAGAATGTGAGTGAGAGACAGTTCAAAGCTACTGACATGCAGAAAATCTCAAAGGTAAGCACGCGAGGAATGGTCACTGCATGCAGAAAGATAAGTATTTATCAGAAATACATTTTTAAGTGGGAAAAATTTCAGTAACATACACTTTGTTGGGTTATTACAACAATAAAATCAAAATAACCAAACTTCGTTGATATATTATAAGTGACCTAATGATTTCTTTGACATATAATTTTAGTTATTTTTATTCCATTTCCTAAAGTTAAGAAATATGTGAAATACATGGCACAGTAAATTTATAACTTGAGAACAAGCTCTGTTGATGACAATCTTTTTCTTTCCTTGTGGAATATTTGAATCTGATGTGGATATCTTTGAAAGTTTGAACTTTAACGAATGTTATATTGTTGGCTATTCATATCCTTGTAGATTTGTAAATATTTTTCAGAAGCACTTGAGAATAATAAGTATGGTTGGTTCTGGGATTGCCCTAATGGAGGAGACAAGTTCCATAACTGACGTACACTCCCACAGGTTTTGTTCTCAATAAAGACAAAAAGAAGAACCACAAAAAGAAAGATGACATTTCCATTGAAGAACTTGTAGAGAAAGAGGTTTGTTTAAGCATTATAAAACTGATTTATATTTCACTCAGATCTCTTTTTTAAAATAACCAAAAGTTTAAAGACAATAATTTAGTGAGATAGCTAACTGTAAAACTGGAGTGTTTATGTTCAAAGCTATTTACTGTAGATTATGTGTGAAAGTATATATTTAAAAATAAAACTTCCATGGATTGACATCATCATTACACTGTGGAACTCTGATGTGTATCTTATTGAAGGAGCTGTTTGTGCAAAATGTACTTCATATACCACCTCAGGTTTTGCTAAGAATGGATTGGTTAGATTTTATTATTCATTGTATACAAAAAAGTTGTCTTTAAGATGTAAAAGAATTAGGAGAGCCCTTTTCTCCAGTTCCTTGAGAGCTAATGAAAAGAAATATTTTAATTTACAGAAACCAGCACATTAAGAAAAATCAATAATAAATGTTTCTAAATTTCTCACAATATCTTTTCATAATTCATTGTCTTTCTGAAAAATGTACTGTGAATATTATTTTGTGTCTCATTTTTCATATAATTTTGTAAACTTGTATTTTAATTTTAACACATTAGTGACATTCTGCAGCCTAAATAGTGATTAATCTATTTTTTTATAAAAACTAAACAAAATTTTTCGTCAGTTTGAAACTGCATGACATTTCTTTATAGGTCTGTTACATAAAATCCATTGGTTCATTGAATAAATTACTCCAGTTTGAGTGACTGTAAAATGAGTTGGTGAATGAGACATCACTGTTATTTGTGAAAGAAGAATGCATCATGATGCAGTAGTTGATACCTGTTACTTTAAAATGTTCCAAAGCTCCTCTTTTGTACTTTTTGTAAAGTGAGTATTAACAAATAGTTCTGAAAAAGTCAAAATTTCACTGTCTATAGGTCTAACCACATGTGGCTTGAATTACGTCATGTTAAATTTCAAGAGAATAATTAAATCACTGAATTATAAAGAATATATAAAATAAACTTGTAGTCATTCTGCTACACTTTTAAAAAATACATCAGAATTGTAATGTATTCAATAAAGTTCATTATGAGACATTACTACTAAGGTAAATAATACCATAGGTCTCCAGCATGTTTCTTTATTCGCTAAATACTTTTCTGTTACAACATTACTAGAGGCTGTCGGTATTCTATAAATTCAACAATCCATTTGAAACTGGATTAGTGAACTAGTAGGATGTTTAATAGCTTCTGAAAAATCTCACACTAGAAATCTGAGGTTCATTTCCACATGGTGGACACAGCAGCTATCCCAGTGTAGCTTTGCTGTAAAATGGCCAAGTTTCTGAAAAACTGTAACAGCAAAATGTTAAGCTAATGAAGATACATTCTACTTCCTACATATAGTAAAGAGATTTACATGTATTATAGACTGGTTGATGTAAAAACAGCCGCAGTAAAGGATACGTAAAGAATGTTCACAGAGATACCTTTGAAACAAACGATAGAATATTTAAATTATATAAAATTATACCCTAATCATTAGCATTAAGTCATTCATTAGCTCTAACTGTAGAAAATAACAACCAATATCGTGTAGTGTCAAGTGGTCAACGTACTTATATGGAAATAGCAGAAAAAGATATGTTAAACTGTATAGAAGGACCCATTAGAGTATGTGACCCAACTTCAGTAATTTATTCATTACCCATTATGCCTTGAAGTTATGCAATATTAAAAAGGCTTTCCAGGGTGGAGGTCCATTTTGGGCTGTAGTTTAGCCAGTTTACCTGAACTGAGTCATTGTGTGTGGCTCTTAACATTTTAATAACATATCTATTTTTCATTTCCAGTCACTAACCTGTCCAAAAAAGGTGAGTTACGTTCACACGAGTGCAGAGAAGTACAAATGTCCATTCTTCCTCTCAAGTTGGCTTTTGTCAAATCATAGAGACCCCATTTTCAAGTTTTGATACATTTCCAAGTTGTTGCAGATTACGGTGAACAGTTGAATTAAGCTTCTGTGCTAGTTCTTCAAATGGTACAGCACAGTCTTCATCAAGTGCAGCCAGCAGCAAATCATCATTAAACTTAAGCTGTAGTCACCTGATATAAACTTCTAAAACTACGTTGGACGTTTACTTTCATTGAGAGAATCCGTACCATAAACACCTTAAATGTTGTTTTGTGGTTTCTTCTGCCTTTTTTAAACTCATAAAACATAATATACCTAATGTGATTCTCAGACACATCTATCTTCGTAAGGGTTTATTTGATTAATGATCTGAGAAAGTGGAGTTTGGACAGTTTCTTTTATTTGTCTGAACATTTTCATACACGTACTACTACATATTTTAGTAATTAAAACCTTCTACAAAGACAGAAATAATGATGCACTTTGTGTATTGAAATTTCGGGCATCACTTATGAGTCGACTTGATAAATTATGAACAATTTATTTAGTTCATAATTGTTATGTAAATGTCGTGTAAATATTTTGTAAGCGACAACATGTCGTTCTGTGTTTAAATTTTCATTTCTATTATTCATTTTTCCATATTGATATTATTGTTTCGAAGTTTAAACTAATATTTTGTTATTCATTTAGGGTAACATTTAGAATTTTCTTGAATTAAGTAGACCAATCATATGTTTGTAAATGAAGTGCTGGTGACTACGTGTCTAGACGTGTAGTCTCGTGCAAGAACGGACATGCGTGAATTGCTCTGGAGATCTGTAGAATTTTCGCGCTCTTTCGAGGAGTTTAGGCCTACAATATATAAACAATCGAAGATGCGAGAGACAAGAGAGAGATTCAGTCATTTTTTTTATTCGAAGAAAAAAAGAGAGATATTCAGACATCAGTTATTATTCGAATAAAAGAAGAGAGTCAGAAAGATTAAGTGTTTACTGTGATTATTCAACTTGGATTTGTGACTAAAGTTAGATCTACGGAAGCTGTGATTTTATTTCGTCAATCTCTACGATTCATCTGAATTGATGCTTGTGCTGAGAGTCGGCGAATTTATTGAACTGTGAACCGTTTCTGAACTTCTTCATTTAAGCTTCGGAATTTCTTCGTGGGACCAAATTCACACCCTAGACTGGAATTTGAGACTCTCATTTTAGATTATTATATTAGATACAGGCCAGTACCATTTTGTATTGTGATTAATTTTGAAGTTTGAAACTAGTATTATTTTGTTTTGTAATTAATTTCGAATGTCATAACTTAATATCTGTCACTGTTATTGTGTAAGTTATGTTATATCTGTTATATTTGTTAATAGTTTAGTGTAATAAATTATACAAGCTGTTATCTGCGTTTTTCTGTTGCGTTTAGTCTACGAAGAACATAAAACATAAAAAATACGTAACAATAATGAATAATATACAATATCTAAATCATGCAGGTTAACTTTAAAACAAACATTAAGCTGACTGTGTACAAGATAAAGAGTTCTTTTGTTAGAGTCCACTGTGAACAAAACTAAACAAATAAGTATTAAAACGATACAAAACACTGTTGTTCTGTATAGTTAAACAATCAATAAGATTTGTTTGTTTGTTTTGGAATTTCGCACAAAGCTACTCGAGGGCTATCTGTGCTAGCCGTCCCTAATTTAGCAGTGTAAGACTAGAGGGAAGGCAGCTAGTCATCACCACCCACCGCCAACTATTGGGCTACTCTTTTACCAACGAATAGTGGGATTGACCGTCACATTATACACCCCCACGGCTGGGAGGGCGAGCATGTTTAGCGCGACTCGGCCGCGAACCCGCGACCCTCGGATTACGAGTGCACGACTTAACTCGCTCGGCCATGCCAGGCCCAATCAATAAGAAACTCTTACTTTACTTGACTTAACATCTATAAATATATGAACACATAACTTGTTAGTTGATTTGTTACCACGAGATACTGATATATATATATGGATTTGGTATTTAGTTGAAACTTCAAAGTATAAACAAGTGGGATGTAGTGTGTGGTTCGGTTCTTTGTTTATTCAATAAAATTTATTCCTGAAGCTCATATGTATATCATTATATATAATTTAATACAAAATTTATGTTGTTGCTACATATTTAAGTATCAGTGCACAGTTGGTACAATGTATACAAGGAGGTTGACATAGATACTTGTAATCTTTTCGATAAAATGTGTCTACTCTGAGTGCATGCTCACAGAATCTCAGACATTTTGTGCTAGTTCAAACATCTGAGAACCAGTTTGAATCAAGTGCCAAAGAAACTTAATAAGATTGTTCATCTTATTTGCATCATGGCACATTTCAGGCTAAATTTGTTTAAAAAGTTGTTACATTTTCCTCCTTAGACCTTTACTCTTTTGCTCTGTCAAAACCTCCATCACTTGAAAAATGTGTAGCTCACAGTAAAGGTTTTCCAAAATTCCAATCAAGAGTGGCGATCGCTCTAATGTCCTGACCTCTTTCAGTTTGTTTTCTTGTTTTGTTTTTGTATTTTTAAATTTCGCGTAAAGTTTTGTTTGTTTGTTTTTGGAATTTCGAACAAAGCTACTCGAAGGCTATCTGTCCTAGCCGTTCCTAATTTAGCAGTGTAAGACAAGAGGGAAGGCAGCTAGTTATCACCACCCACCGCCAACTGTTGGACTACTCTTGTACCAACGAATAGTGGGATTGACCATCGCATTATAACCCGCCCATGGCTGGGAGGGCGAGCATGTTTGGCGCGACTCGGGCGCGAACCCGCGACCCTCAGCGCACGCCTTAACGCGCTAGGCCATGCCGGGCCCATTCGCGTAAAGCTACTCGAGGGCTATCTGCGCTCGCCTTCCCTAATTTAGTAGTGTAAGACCAGAGGAAAGGCACTTAGTCATCCCCACTCACCACCAACTCTTGGGCTACTCTTTTACCATCGAATAGCGGGATTGAACGTATCATTATAACACCCCTGAGGCTGAAAGGGCGAACATATTTAGTGCAACGAGGATTCGAACCCGCGACCCTAAGATTACGAGTCGAACGCCTTATCTCACCTGGCCATGCCGAGCCTTCGACCTGTTTCAGATAAAGCGATGTTTCAACAAACTGTCATGACCTGATCTGTGATGTCATAATTGTTACGTTTTTTTATGTGGACTGAACGCAACAGAAAGACACAGATAACAGCTTGTATAATTTATTACAATTAACTATTATATAAAATATAATATATAAAATAAATTATATAACAACAATGACAGATGTTCAGTTTCAACCTTCAAAATTAATTACAATACAAAATGGTACTGGCCTGTGTCCAATATAATGATCCAGAATGAAAGTCCAGATCAGAAATCTAAAATTCCAGTCTAAAGACTGAATTTGGTCCCACGAAGAAATTCCGAAGTTTGAATGGAAAAGTCCAGAAACAATTCACATTCCAATAAATTGACGAAGTTCTTTTTACGATGTATTTGATGAATGTCTCAACTTTGTCGTTTTCCAACTTGCCTCGGTCTCCCCTAAACAGTTCTATACGTTTTGACTTTCAGTATCACCAGTAATTCGAATGAATTGTAAGGATTGACGAAATAAAATCACCGCTTTTGTAGACCTAGCTCCAGTCACAAATCCAAGTTGAATAAACACACAGCAAACGTTGAAAAATTTTCAAACGAAGACAACATTTCTTGAATCGAATGAAAACGAATGACTGACTCTCCTCGCATCGCCGTCTGTTTATATACTAGTAAGCCTACTGTATTCTCGAACAATCGTGTAACTTCCCCAGAATTCCAGAGTTATCTGGATTCGTCTTGTACAAACACCAGGCCAAAATACATTCTATTTATAGACAAATAATCGATCTACATAATTCTAGAAATTTTTACATGAATAACAACATATTTTATTGATTTAAATTTCGAAACAATAATATAAACAACAACAACAATATTTTTGACCGATAAATATAGAAATCCAAAAACAACACGACACGGCATTCCGAACGCTTTATACATAACACTCTCCCCCTCAAAAGCAGAAAAATAATAATACTCCACCTGAGTAACCTTTGATTTTTGTTTTTCATTTTGTTCACGAAAACGAGTGGATTTTGGTCGGCGTAAACATAACAATCAATTGTGAAGAACACAAATAAACATCAAAATGTTGTAAAGCCTACAACAATGCAAGTGCTTCTTTCTCAATTGTTGAATAGTTTCTTTGGTGCTTATCAAGTTTTCTTGAAAAGTAACACACAGGGTGGTCAACGCCATTTTGATCTTGCAACAACAAAGCACCAACACCAATGTCACTCGCATCTACAGCAAGCTTAAATGGTTTGTCAAAATCGGGAGGTTTGAGGATTGGAGCATTCATGAGCATGACCTTGATCCTTTCAAAGGCAGTCTGGCAATTTTCATTCCAGGAAAATTTTACATCTTTTTTTAGTAAGGCTGTTAGAGGTGCAACCACATCAGAAAAATTTGGACAAAATTTCCTATAATATCCTGCCATGTCCAAGAATCTCTTAACACCTCTTTTGTTCGTCTTCTCTGAATACTCTGCTATTGCCTGTACCTTAGCTTGGATAGGCTTCACTTTACCCTGACCAATTTCATGGCCTAAGTTCACAATTGTTGCTTTACAGAAGTCACTTTTTAACAGGTTGATAGTCAACTGAGCCTCGGAACACCTCTCAATGAATGCACGAATGTCACTTAAATGCTCAAACCAGTCACTGCTCACCACAAGGACATCATCAATGTAAGCATACACATTTTCTAATCCTGCAATGACATGATTTATCAACCTTTGAAATGTTGCACCAGAGTTTTTCATGCCAAATTGCATAACTTTGTATTGGTACAAACCATCGGGTGTTATAAAAGCTGAAATTTCTCTTGCTTGAGAAGTTAAAGGTACTTGCCAATAACCTTTGAGTAGGTCAAATTTGGTAAGGTACTTTGAGTTACCTACACGGTCAATACAATCATCCATCCCAGGAATAGGATATGAACCAGTCTTGTTCACATCATTAACCTTTCTGAAATCTGTACAGAACCCAACTGAACCATCAGGCTTTGGTACCAAGATACAAGGTGAACTCCAATTACTTTTTGACAACTCAATGAAATCATTTTCAAGCATGTATTGTACCTCTGACCTGATTTGTTACAATTTCACAGGATTGGCCCGATATGGATGTTGTTTTATTGGGTCGAGTGTTCTCAATAATGACATCATGTTCTATGGCATTGGTTCTACCAGGCACATCAGGAAACAAATGAGCAAACTCTGAAATCAAAGTTTTCAATTCTTGACTTTGTTGTTGGATTAAATGATTGAGTTTCTCATCTAAGTTTGCTAATATTTGTGAGTTTTGAGTGTAACGTGAGTGTCTGGAATGCTATTTTCTACAATTTCAGGAGGAGAAGGAGGAGGATCATGATCTTCATTCACACCACTTGTCACATTCACAAGAACAGCTTTCGACACATTCATTTTCTTTCGCACATGATAGGGTTTCAACATATTGATATGACAAAGCTGTTTGCTTTTCCTCCAATCAGGGGTAGCGATTACATAGTTTAGATCATTGATTTTCTTTTTAACTGAATAAAGACCAAAATATTTAGCCTGAAGTGAAGAGCCTGATGTGGGCAACAAGACTAGTACTTCGTCACCAACATTAAAAGATCGCTTCCTGGCCCTTTTGTCATACCAGATTTTCATCTTTTCCTGAGAAGACTTCAGGTTCTCCCTGGCAGCATTAAAAGCATTGTGCAATCTGGTTTTGAGATCACAGACATAGTTCAACAAACTAATTTGTGTTATTGTCCTCCAGCCATTTTTCCTTAACCAACTTCAATGGACCACGAACTGAGTGACCATAAACCAACTCCAAAGGGCTAAATCCAGTAGATTCTTTAACAACCTCACGAACTGCAAACAACAACAAGGGAACACCCTCATCCCAATCCTTTGAGTGCTCGTGGCAGTAATGTCTAAGCATGGCTTTCAGAGTTTGGTGGAAACGTTCAAGGACACCTTGTGACTCAGGATGGTATGCACTGGATGAAACTTGATGGATGTTTAGTTCATGCATGGCTTGTTGAAATAGCTTGGACATAAAATTTGAGCCTTGATCTGATTGCACAACTTTTGGAAACCCGAACATGGTAAAGATTTGACAAGAGCCTTGACAATGTTGGGAGCAGTGATTTTTCTCAAAGGGATAACCTCAGGGAAACGTGTAGAAGCACACATGATTCTTAAGAGGTATTCATTTCCTGCTTTGCTTTTTGGCATTGGGCCAACACAGTCGATAAAGACCCTTGAGTACGGTTTTTACAAGGCAGGAATAAGCTGCAGTGGTGCTTTGGGAATCCCCTGATTTTGTTTTCCGGTCATTTGGAAAGAATGGCAGGTCTTACAATAGTCAAAAACATCTTGACGCATCTTTGGCCAATATAAATGTTGTCGGATACGATCTAAGGTCTTTCTTACACCTAAGTGTCCTGACAACACATGATCATGAACAAGACTAAGAATATCATTCCGATAGCATTTTGGAATGACGATTTGGTGAATAACATTCCACTCTTCATCAGGAGCAACGTCAGGAGGTCTGTAGTTTCTCATTAACACACCTGACTTGTAGTAGTAACAAATAGTAGTAACAGTTACTATTTCATTTTCATCAACGGCCAGTTGTAGAAGAGAACGAGTTTCAGGATAATTGTCCTGTTCCTCAACAAGTTTGTTTCGATGACGATAGTTGAAAAATGACTTGGAGTCATTAATAGAACTCAAAGTTGAGTCAGAAATCTCATAGATGTGAGACATGAACGTATCAGATAAAGGGAAATCTTCTTTGGACTCCTGAGAACGTGTTTGAGAACGAGTAACAGATGGCCAGGTTTCTTACAATAAGCACATGTTTTTGATGAGAATGACACGTTTTTGGTAGATGACGAGCTTTGAGAGTGAGATGAAGTCTTTGTTTGAGAATCAGAAGATTGCTCTTTTTTGTCTTTGTCGACATTTGCATAATGTTTGAATGAGTCATTGGGTTCTTTGCTGTGTGATTTCTTTTGCTTTTGTATGATAAATCTTTGTGATTCAAAGCACACTTGTCTGCCAAGACAGCAGCATCATGAATTTTGGAAGTTTTTGTTCATCAATGTAAGTTTTGAGCTCTACGGGAATACATCTTTTAAACTCTTCAACTAACATGAGTTCTCTGAGTTTTGTGTAATCATCTTTGATTTCTTTGGAAACCTGTCGAACAGAGTTTCTTTTTCACGAGCGAATTCGATATAAGTTTTGCTGTCAAAGATTTTGTAACCACGAAATTTTTGTCTGTATGCCTCTGGCACCAATTCATAAGCATTCAAAATGCATTTTTTGACGTGCTCGTAATCATAACTCTGCTCGGCCGTGACTTTGGAAAATACTTCCTGAGCTTTACCTTTGAGAACACTCTGAAGTAATGTTATCCAATATTTGGTAGGCCATTTTCGCCTAAGGGCCTATTTTTCAAATTGTTGAAAATATTTATCTACAGCCTTCTCATTGAATGGAAGCACTATACGAATTTGTTTGGAAGCATCAAAATTATCCAATTGCATTTGGACAACCTTTTCTTCTGTCTGTGCCTTTCTCATACTGATTTCCTTATCAGCTTTAATGCGTTATTTTTGTATTTCGGCAACAAGGCGTTTGTTTTCCTGTTCTGCCTCAATACGTTTTTGTTCTGCCTCAAGTCGTTTGATTTCTTTTTCTGCCTCAAGTCGTTTGGTTTCTTTTTCAGCTTCAAAACGTTTGTTTTCCATTTCTAAACGAAATTTTATTTCCATTTCCATTCTTTTTAATTGAAAATCTGGGTCAAAATGAGCGGCAGGCAATTTTTGTACAGTTTTTTGAGACAAAACCTTTTGGTTGACTAAATGTTCAACAACAATTCGTTTGATATCTGCTTTCTTCACTTCCAAATTGAAATGTTTTCCAACATCAAGCGATTCAGATTTTTTTAATTCACTGATCAATTCGAAACAGGGATTATGATTAAATTTGTCTATAAAATCTTCGAGTTGAAATGCCATTTTAAATATACAAGCTGTCGATCTGTATGGAATATAAATCTAATTTTGGAATAGAATTAAAAGGTTTGATCTATCCTAGACGGGCCCCCAATTTTCTGTTACGTTGTTTTTATGTGGACTGAACGCAACAGAAAGACACAGATAACAGCTTATATGATTTATTACAATAAACTATTATATATGTGACAGATATAAAATAAATTATATAATAACAATGACAGATGTTCAGTTTCAACCTTCAAAATTAATTACAATACAAAATGGTACTGGCCTGTGTCCAATATAATGATCCAGAATGAAAGTCCAGATCAGAAATCTAAAATTCCAGTCTAGGGGCTGAATTTGGTCCCACGAAGAAATTCCGAAGTTTGAATGGAGAAGTCCAGAAACAATTCACAGTCCAATAAATTTGACGAAGTTCTTTTTCGATGTTTTTGATGAATGTCTCAACTTTGTTATTTTCCAACTTGCCCCGGTCTCCCCTTAACAGTCCTATACGTACTGACCTTCAGTATAACCAGTAATTCGAATAAATCATAAAAATTGACGAAATAAAATTACGGCTTTTGTAGACCTAGCTCCAGTCACAAATCCAAGTTGAATAAACACACAGCAAACGTTGAAAAATTTTCAAACGAAGACAACATCTCTTGAATCGAATGAAAACTAATGACTGACTCTCCTCGCATCGCCCTCTGTTTATATACTAGTAAGTCTACTGTATTCTCGAACAATCGTGTAACTTCCCCAGAATTCCAGAGTAATCTGGATTCGTCTCGTACAGACACCAGGCCAAAATACATTCTATTTATAGACAAATGATCGATCTACCTAATTCTAGAAATGTCTACATGAATAACAAAAAATTTTATTGATTTGAACTTCGAAACAATAATATAAACAACAACAAAAATTTTTGACCGATAGATATGGAAATCCAAACACAACACGACACGGCATTCCAAACGCTTTATACATAACATAATAGTCAAGCAAACTGTAAATGCTAACTGGTTACTCATTTTGAAGAAAGTATTATTCCTAGAAGTAAGTAAACAAGATCTAAGAATGAAGTAGTAACACTGACGACAAACACCAACTATAAATTTTCTATTCTCCTGCAATCCACTCAAAATATTTATAACAAAGTGAAGGCCAATATTTGACTTAATATATTTTCTCTGATGCCTGTAGCTTCAGATTATGCAAATTCCCAATTCTTTCTTCAAACATTTAACCGAGGAAGACTGACATTATCAATGTCACCTCCAACGAATTCCAAGGTTGTAACTATGAGTTCTAAAGAAAGCCACCCCTCGATTCCTTTGTGGTAATCTGGATGACATATTCCATGAGCTGATCGATAGAAGTCTCCAAAACAATTTTATCAGTTCTTTTCTCTTTGAATATCTAAGTTTGGATTGTCCATTTTTTTATATTTTTGTGTGTATTAGCTCATTTATGATCGAGATTTAAATACGTAAGAGAGTGTAAACCAGAGTCTATAGGTTCAACATTAACGACAACTATACACCGATATTCCTTTTGTAACTTTGTGAGAATTTCCAAACAAAGAAACAAAACAACAATGAGAGATAAAAACGTCAAACTTCTTTTCCAGCAGTAACACCTGGAGAGAACTTTTTACAACATACAGTTTTGTGTTTCTGGTACGAGGCATGGTTTTTTTTACTCAAAATTAACAAAAATTAATATAGGTAGATCAATCATATGTTTATAAATTTATGTAAATGAAATGTTTAGCGGCCTGGTGTCTAGACAACAAGTCTCGTGCAAGAACGGACATGCGCGGATTTCTCTGGAATGTTGGGAAGTTACGAGATGGTTCGAGAAAAGAGGCCTACTGATATATAAACAGACGGAGACGCGAGAGATAGAGAAGAGTCAGTCATTCGTTTGAGAAAGTTTAAGTGTTTGCTGTGAGTTTATTCAACTTGGATTTGTGACTGAAGTTAGATCTACAGAATCTGTGATTTTATTTCATCAATCTTTACGATTTATTCGAATTACTGGTTATACTGAAAGTCAACACGTACAAGACTGTTTGGGGGCGACCGGAGCGGAAAACGACAAGTTGAAACATTCATCGAAAACACCGTAAAAAGAACTTCGTCATTCTCCATTCAAACTTCGGTATTTCTTCGTGGGACCAAATTCACACCCTAGACCGAAATTTTGGATTTCTGATCTGAACTTTTGGACTTTCACTCTAAATCAATATATTGGACACAGGCAGGTACCATTTTGTATTGTAATTAATTTTGAATGTTGAAACTGAACATCTGTCATTGTTATTATATAATTTATTTTATATCTGTCACATATATAATAATTTATTGTAATAAATTATACAAGCTGTTATCTGTGTCTTTCTGTTGCGGTCAGTCTACAGTCAACATACATAAAAAACATAAAACATAAAAAACGTAACGGAAAATTGGGGGCTCGTCCGGGATATCGAACAAACAATTTAATTCTATTCTAAAATTAGATTTATATTATATACAGATCGACAGCTTGTATATTCAAAATAGCATTTCAAATCGAAGATTTTATAGACAAATTTAATGAGAATCCCTCTTTCGAATTGATCAATGAATTAAAAAATTCTGAATTGCTTAATGTTGGAAAACTATTTAATTTGGAAGTGAAGCAAGCAATGAAGAGAGCAGATATCAAACGAATTGTTGTTGAACATTTGGTCAGCCAAAAAGTTCTACCTCAAAAAGTTGTTCAACAATTGCCTGCCGCTCATTTTGACACAGATTTTCAATTAAAAACAATGGAAATGGAAATGAAATTTCGTTTAGAAATTGAAAGCAAACGTCTTGAAGCAGAAAAAGAAAACAAACGCCTTGTTCTTGAGACTGAACAAAAACGTATTGAGGCAGAACAGGAAAGCAAACGCCTTGTTCTTGAGGCCGAAATACAAAAATAACGCATTAAAGCGGATAAAGAAATTAATATGAGAAAGGCACAGACAGAAGAAAAGGTTGTCTAAATGCGGTTGGATAATTTTGATGCTTCCAAACAAATTCGTTTAGTACCTCCAATCAATGAAAAGGCTGTAGATAAATATTTTTAGCAATTTGAAAAATTTGGCCTTAGGCTAAAATGGCCTACCGAATATTGGACAGTATTACTTCAAAATGTTCTCAAAGATAAAGCTCAGGAAGTATTTTCCAAAGTCACGGCCGAGCAAAGTTATGATTACGAGCACGTGAAAATATGCATTTTGAATGCTTATGAATTGGTGCCAGAGGCATATAGACAAAAATTTCGTGGGTACAAAAAGTTTGACAGCCAAACTTATGTCGAATTTGCTCGCGAAAAAGAAACTCTGTTCGACAGGTGGTGTGATTCCAAAGAAATCAAAGATGATTACACAAAACTCCGAGAACTCATGTTAGTTGAGGAGTTTAAAAGATGTATTCTTGAACAGCTCAAAACTTACATTGATGAACAGAAAGCTTCCAAAATTCATGATGCTGCTTTCTTGGCAGACGAGTATGCTTTGACTCACAAATATTTGTCATACAAAAGCAAAACAAATTACACAGCAAAGAAACCCAATGACTCATTCAAGCATTATGCAAATGTCAATAAAGACAGAAAATAGCAAACTTCTAATTCTCAAACAAAGACTTCATCTCATTCTCAAAGCTCGTCATCTACCAAAAACGTGTCATTCTCATCCAAAACATGTGCTTATTATAAGAAACCTGGCCATCTGATTTCTGAGTGCTATAAGATCAAAAACAAGCCATCACCCCATAGTTTCTTTTCGCCCTGGTTGGATACATCATTGGTTCCCAATGATTTTGACCCTGTCCAGTCCACTGTGGATTCCGAGTCCAATATTCTTGATGTACCTGAAGATCTTGTTGAGGACAAATTTAAGCCTTTCATCACTGAAGGTTTTGTTTCTTTTGTTGGTGATTCACATCTACAACCAATTAAAACCCTGCGGGATACTGAAGCTTTTCACAGTTTGATTTTGGAAAGTGAACTTCCATTTTTTGAAAAGTCATCCATTGGGGCCAATGTGCTCATTTCTGGTGTAGAAGGTGGCGTCGTTTCTATTCCTCTTCATAGACTGGATTTGCATTCGGACTTAGTTTCGGGCCCAGTGACTGTGGGTATTAAATCTTCATTGCCTGTTAAAGGTGTGTCTATGCTTTTGGGAAATGATTTGGCTGGTAGTAAGGTGGTACCAGAGGTTCGTGTTGTTGAAGCACTTGTTGTTAGTCCCAGTACATAGCAACTCGTTGAAGAGTGTCCTAATGTTTTCCCCACCTGTGCTGTTACTCGTTCTCAAACACGTTCTCAGGAGTCCAAAGAGAATTTCCCTTTACCTGATACGTTCATGTCTCACATCGATGAGATTTCTGACTCTACTTTGAGTTCTATTAATGACTCCAAGTCATTTTTTAACTCTCTTCATCGAAACAAACTTGTTAAGGAACAGGACAATGATCCTGAAACTCGTTCTCTTCTACAACTGGCCATTGATGAAAATGAAATAGTAACTGTTACTACTATTTGTTACTACTAGAAGTCAGGTGTGTTAATGAGAAAATACAGACCTCCTGACGTTGCTGCTGATGAAGAGTGGAATGTTATTCACCAAATCGTCATTCCAAAATGCTATCGGAATGATATTCTTAGTCTTGCTCATGATCATGTGTTGTCAGGACACTTAGTTGTAAGAAAGACCCTATATCGTATCCGACGACATTTCTATTGGCCAAAGATGCGCCAAGATGTTGTTGACTATTGTAAGACATGCCATTCTTGCCAAATGACTGGAAAACCAAATCAGAGGATTCCCAAAGCACCACTGCAGCCAATTCTTGCCTTTGAAGAACCGTTCTCAAGGGTCATTATCGACTGTGTTGGCCCAATGCCAAAAAGCAAAGCAGGAAATGAATACCTCTTAAGAATCATGTGTGCTTCTACACGTTTCCCTGAGGCTATCCCTTTGAGAAAAATCAGTGCTCCCAACAATGTCAAGGCTCTTGTCAAATTCTTTACCATGTTCGGGATTCCATAAGTTGTGCAATCAGATCAAGGCTCAAATTTTATGTCCAAGCTATTTCAACAAGCCATGCATGAATTAAACATCCAGTGCATACCATCCTGAGTCACAAGGTGTCCTTGAACGTTTCCACCGAACTCTAAAAGCCCAGATTAGAAATTACTGCCACGAGCACTCAAAGGACTGGTATGAGGGTATTCCCTTGTTGTTGTTTGCAGTTCGTGAGGTTGTTCAAGAATCTACTGGATTTAGCCCTTTTGAGTTGGTTTATGGTCACTCAGTTCGCGGTCCATTGAAGTTGGTTAAGAAGAAATGGTTGGAGGATAATAACTCACAAATTAGCTTGTTGAGCTATGTCTCTGATTTCAAAACCAGATTGCACAATGCTTTTAATATTGCCAGGGAGAATCTGAAGTCTTCTCAGGAAAAGATGAAATCCTGGTATGACCAAAGGTCCAGGAAGCGATTTTTTAATGTTGGTGACCAAGTACTGGTCTTGTTTCCCACATCAAGCTCTGCACTTCAAGCTAAATATTTTGAACCTTATTCACTTGAAAAGAAGATCATTGATCTAACCTACGTAATCACTACCCCTGATCGGAGGAAAAGCAAACAGCTTTGTCATATCAATATGTTGAAACCCTATCATGTGCGAAAGAAAATGAATGTGTCGAAAGCTGTTCTTGTGAATGTGACAAGTGGTGTGAATGAAGATCATGATCCTCCTCCTTCTGCTCCTGAAATTGTAGAAAATAGCATTCCAGACACTCACGGTAAACTCAAAACTCACAAATATTAGCAAACTTAGATGAGAAACTCAATCATTTAATCCAACAACAAAGTCAAGAATTGAAAACTTTGATTTCAGAGTTTGCTCATTTGTTTCCTGATGGGCCTGGTAAAACCAATGTCATAGAACAAGATGTCATTATTGAGAACACTCGACCAATAAAACAATTTCCATATCGGGCCAATCCTGTGAAATTGTCAAAAATCAGGTCAGAGGTACAATACATGCTTGAAAATGATTTCATTGAGTTGTCAAAAAGTAATTGGAGTTCACCTTGTATCTTGGTACCAAAGCCTGATGGCTCAGTTAGGTTTTGTACAGATTTCAGAAAGGTTAATGATGTGACCAAGACTGATTCATATCCTATTCCTAGGATAAATGATTGTATTGACCGTGTAGGTAACTCAAAGTACCTTACCAAATTTGACCTACTCAAAGGTTATTGGCAAGTACCTTTAACTTCTCAAGCAAGAGAAATTTCAGCTTTTATAGCACCCGATGGTTTGTACCAATACAAAGTTATGCAATTTGGCATGAAAAACTCTGGTGCAACATTTCAAAGGTTGATAAATCATGTCATTGCAGGATTAGAAAATGTGTATGCTTACATTGATGATGTCCTTGTGGTGAGCAGTGACTGGTCTGAGCATTTAAATAACTTTCGTGCATTCTTTGAGAGGTGTTCCGAGGCTCAGTTGACTATCAACCTGTTAAAAAGTGACTTCTGTAAAGCAACAATTGTGTATTTAGGCCACGAATTTGGTCAGGGTAAAGTGAAGCCTATCCAAGCTAAGGTACAGGCAATAGCGGAGTATCCAGAGCCGACGAACAAAAGAGGTGTTATTAGATTCTTGGGCATAGCAGAGTATTATAGGAAATTTTGTTCAAATTTTTCTGATGTGGCTGCACCTTTAACAGCCTTACTAAAAAAGGATGTAAAATTTTCCTGGAGTCAGAATTGACAGACTGCCTTTAAAAGGATCAAGGTCATGCTCATGAATGCTCCAATCCTCAATGCTCCCGATTTTGACAAACCATTTAAGCTTGCTGTAGATGCGAGTGACATTGGTGTTGGTGCTGTGTTGTTGCAAGAGCAAAATGGCGTTGACCACCCTGTGTGTTACTTTTCAAGAAAACTTGATAAGCACCAAAGAAACTATTCAACAATTGAGAAAGAAGCACTTGCATTGTTGTAGGCTTTACAACATTTTGATGTTTATTTGTGTTCTTCACAATTGATTGTTATGTTTACGCCGACCACAATCCACTCGTGTTCGTGAACAAAATGAAAAACAAAAATCAAAGGTTACTCAGTTGGAATATTATTCTGCAGCAATACAATGTGTCCATTAATTATATCCGTGGTTCAGACAATGTCATCGCGGATGCATTGTCACGGTAGTTAAGTTGTTTAATGTTTTGTTATAATTATCGGTTAACTAAAATTTGTTTCTTAGTTCAATGTTATGTATAATAAGTAAAAAAAAAATTCACAAGTTCAATTTTTTTTTTTTTTTACTTTTAAGGGGGAGAGTGTTACGTAAATGTCGTGTAAATGTTTTGTAAACGACAACGTGTTGTGTTGTGTTTGGATTTTCATATCTATTATTTATATTTCCATATTTATGTTAATGTTTCAAAGTTTAAACCAACAAAATATGTTGTTATTCCTTTAAAATAACATTTAGAAATTTCTAGAATTAGGTAGATCAAATATATGACTATAAACGGAAATGTATGGCGGCCTAGTGTCTAGACGTTGAGTCTCGTGCAAGAACGGACATGCGCGGATTGCTCTGGAGTTCTGTGGAAGTTACGCGATTGTTCGAGAAGAGGCCCACTAATATATAAACAGACGGAGACGCGAGAAATAGAAGAGAGTCAGACATTAGTTTTGTTCAAAACAAGAGATATTGTTTTTTGTTTGAGAAAGTTTAAACGTTTGCTGTGTGTTAATTTAACTTGGATTTGTGACTGGAGCTAGATCTACAGAAGCTGTGAGTTTGTTTCGTCAATCTTTACGATTCATTCGAATTACTAGTTATACTGAAAGTCAACACGTACAGGACTGTTTAGGGGAGACCGGAGCAGAAAACGACAAGTTGAAACATTCATCAAAAACATCATAAAAAGAACTTCGTCAAATTTATTGAACTGTGAATTGTGTCTGGACTTCTCCATTCAAACTTCGGAATTTCTTCGTGGGACCAAATTCACACCCTAGACTGGAATTTTGGATTTCTGATCTGGACTTTTGAACTTTCATTCTAGATCATATTATTAGATACAGGCCAGTACCATTTTGTATTGTAATTAATTTTGAATTTTTAAACTTAATATCTGTCATTGTTGTTATGTAATTTATGTTATATCTGTTACATATGTAATAGTTTGTTGTAATAAATTATACAAGCTGTTATCAGTGTCTTTCTGTTGCGTTCATAAAACATAAAAAACGTAACAGAAAATTGAGTTATATTTTCTAAAGATTCGTTGTGTAAAGAGTTGTTGGTATAATGTTTCTGATGTTTTTTATTCTGTAAAAATCCCATTTGTGTCACAACCAGTTTGTTTTCTTTCAGGTGTACAGTGATGCAGAGGTTATAGTTGTTTTGTTGGTTTTAGAAATTCTAGTGTGTAATGTGGGGATTTAGATATTTTTGACAATAAATTAAGAAAAATACTATTTTTAGTTTCAAGATAATTTAAGTCACACGTTTGACTTAACTACGTTTTGACAACGGATCAGTGTGAAAATATATGTGTACGATTGGTTTTCTATTTTTAAAAGTAAGTTTGTTATTTAGAAGAAGCAATATAATTATATGATTAAGTCTTATACAATGATATTAACATTATAATGAAAAAATATAAGTTGAAAGACAAAGAGCATATTTCAATGTTAACCGAATTGAGTAGTTTTTCCTGTAATGTAACTTTAATAAAATGTCTACATCAATTTATTATGCATAAAGTAAAGTAAAGCCTCTTAAAACAAACACAACATCTTTGTTAAACTTACAGCTTCACTTACACAATCTGTAGTTACATACTTGGTTTGTATGTTTATATAATGTATTTTTGAATGGTGGTAAGTGTTACTCATGTAAAGTAGCAAAACATTAGTGTTTTCATTTCTGTATGTAATTTGTCTGGCGTTTTTAATGTAATCTGAACAAGTCTGTTTGTTGTGCACACATGTTCACAGGTTCTAGCCTTGTTGCACAAAATGCGTGTAACTTTTTATTCTGAATTACCTCTGAGTGTTAAATTATATAATTAGTGTTATCACATGTAATAACTGTTTCTAAGTTAATCCACTTGAAATAGGGTAAAATACTTAATTATTTGACAACTGAATTATTCTATCATTCACTTCATACCCGGTATTGCCAGCTATTACCTTGGGAAGTTATGAAGAAAGCCAAAGTTACAGTAAAGAGCACTAAAACATTTTTATGTTCATAGTTGGTATTACTAATATGCTAATAACTTTCCCTTTAATATCTTTCCATTTTATTTTAAATTGCAGTGATATCTTAAGAATTTATTGGAAACAAATTTAACCATAAAGTTTCAGAAATTTCGTTTTCACCCACTACTTCCAAGAAGTTAGAATTTTCAGACTGATTTTACAATTATTTTGAACATTCCTATCATTTACAAAACATATTTTGAAACACATCTGACGTTTCGAATTCTACTTTTACGTACTATCCAAGTTGAGAATAAAAATTATATCCTGAATGCGTCAACATTCCAACCTACGACAAATGGATTATTTAAAATTCATTTCACCCTCCCCTAGCGCGTGAACGTTAACAACAGGTACATGTTTTTGTTTTGTTTGTATTTGAATTGAGCGCAATTCACGAGGGCTATCTGCGCTAGCCATCCCTAATTTAGCAGTGTAACACTCGAGGTAAGGCAGCTAATTATCACCACTCACCGCCAGCTCTTGGGCTACTCTTTTACCAACGAATAGTGGGATTGATCAAAACTTTATAACGTCCCCATGGCTGAAAGGACGAGTATGTTTGGAGCGACAGGAATTCGAACCCGAGATTCTTAGATTACGTGTCGAACGCCTTAACCTACTTGGCCCATGCCGGGCCCAACCGGTACTTAACTACAAACTAAAACTATTTTAAAGGATAAAGAACGCGATTTGTTTGCTTCGACGCTCGATTTGGAATTGTTAAAAACGAAAATCAACGATGCGGCTTTTTGTGTAACAGATTTTATATCTGATCTCAATTAAGGAATCGTCAAAAGAAACGGGTAATCTTTATTGTCTATTAATTAGAGTAATATACGTGACGTGTTTGTATAGCTACGTAATGTGTATTATAACTATACTACAGGGTGTTCGGAAAGTCACTGTGTACTTATACATTTTATAACAGACATGTTTCAATATAGAATACAGGAGGTAAATATGAATGACAATAATAAACAATGTTGAAAGCGACCCCCGTTATCATCAATACAGGCTTGGATCCTTCTTATTTTGTTTCTAAACACCGCTATCAGTTGCTGGCTTGAAATAGACCGGATGAATGCTGTTATCGCTGCTTTCAAAACTGCACAGTGACTTTCTGAACACCCTGTACAATAATATTTTATACATTGTTAAACACGTCACGGAAGACTCGACAAACAGAACATAACAAACAGTTTTATAATTTAACGAATATTTTAATATCAATCAATTCCGTATATTAACGCCGAAGAAGCCGCAAAGACGAAACATGGTTTAAATAAAAATATATTCTTTTATATTTATCTGGAATGTAAAAGTCGTTTTTTTTTAACCTTCATCACAGTATTAAAATACAAAAGAGCAGCAATTACCCTGTTTCTTACAACAACAATTATCTATCTGATATTGCAGACACGTCATGTTGCTAAGAGTAAAACTTTAGAAACCAGTTATAAAGAAAACTAAGAGATTATAAAACAAGTTCCAGAGCAGTGATTCCCAAACAGGGGTGTGAGATAGCGTTCCAGGGGTTACGAGATAACATTTGTTTTGGCCATCTTAACCTTTATTCTTAAATAAATAATTAATGTGAGCGGTGCGAGAACATAAATTTTTTTATGGGTGCGGAGCATAAAAAAGGTTGAGTACCATTGTTCTACAGCAAATGAAGTTGTTTAGTTTTTCGCATTCGTCGTGTAATTTTGGTCTACTCTCAAAAGATTGAAAAATCGCTACTACTCGAAAAGTTTGTCATCTTTGTGTTTGTGATATTTCGGTAGCGTTTGTTCCATTTTTTAAGTTGTTGTTGTTTTGAATTAAGCACAAAGCTACACACCACGGGTATCGAAACCCGGATTTTAGCGTGTAAGTCCGCAGACATATCGCTGAGCCACTGGGGGGCCCATTTTTTAAGACACGATAGACAAAATTCCATAATATACTTACCGCAAACCACGAAGTTTATTATATTTTTCATGTCCGCTGTAATTTTACTAAGTGTTGCACACTTTTAGAAATCGTGCAACTCACATATATACAAAAAATAACAGATGTAGAAAATAACAATGGCCAGAAATTAAAAAGCTTTCTCACGTCAGTTATGAACAAGAAATATCCAGATTTTGGGCAGGTCAAGAAACTTCAGAAATATAGTATTTATACTTTTATAATTTTTTTTTAAATGATCCTATGTTAGAATTATTTCAGAGTGAAATATATGTCGAATCAATTGGACTGAAGTGTCATAAACTCTTAGTACACTGTTAGTGGATATTCAAAAGATGGAAGTGTCCGACACTCTTTAGTAAAAAATAACTGGAAGGAAGTGTACTACACTCTGAGTAAGAAATAATTACAAAAAAAGAACCCAACACACTGGATGAGAAGAAACTGGAAAAAAGTATCCTGAACTCTAGACAAGAAGAAACTGGAATAAACTGTCCCAAATTCTGAGTGAGAAATGACTACAAAAAGTGGACTACACACGAAAAGAGAAGAAACTGGAAGGAAATGCCCTACACTCTGAGTGAGAAATGACAACAAGAAAGAACCCTACAAACTGGATGAGAAAAAACTGCAAGGAACTGTTCTACACTCCGAGTGATAACTGCCTAAAATATAGAGCCCTACACACTGGATGAGAAGAAATTGGAAAGAATGTGCCCTACACTAAGAGTGAGAAATAACTAAAAGAAAGAACCATACCCACTGAATGAGAAGAAACTGGAAGAAACGGTCCTACACTCTGAATGAGAATTAAACACAAGAATAAACACTACTCACTAGATTAGAAGAAACTGGAAAGAAGATCCCTTCATTCTGAGTGAGAAATGATACGAAGAATGAGCACTATACACTGGATAAGAAGAAACTAGAAGGAAGTGCCCAACATTCTGAGTCAGAAATATCTACAAAAACGAACCATACACACTGCAATAGAAGAAACTGGAAGGACGTGCCCTAAACTCTAAATGATAAATGACTACAAGAAAGAATCCTACACATTGGATGAGAAGAAACTGGTAAGACGTGCCATACACTCTCAGTGAGAAATGACAACAAGAAAGAGCACTTCACACTGGATGAGAAGAAACTGAAAAATGTGTTCTTCACTCTAAATTAGAAATGACTACAAGAAAGGATCCTACACATTGGATAAGAATAAACTGGTAGGACGTGCCACACACTCTCAGTGAGAAATGACTACAAGAACGAGCACTACACAATGGATGAGAAGAAACTGGAAGGAAGTGCTCTACACTCCGAGTGAGAAAAGACCACAACATTGAACCCTACACCCTTAATGAGAAGAAACTGGAATGAACTGTCCAACACTCTGAGTGAGAAATGACTACGAGAAAGAAATCTACACACTGGATGAGAAGGAACTGGAAGGGAGTGCCCTACACTCTTAGTAAGAAACACCTAGAATTAAGAGACCTACACACTGGATGAGAAGAAACTGGAGGGAACTGTCCTACACTCCGAGTGAAAAATGCCTAGAATAAAGAGCCCTACACACTGAATAACAAAAATCAGGAAAGAACTATTTCACACTCTGAGTGAGAAATAACTACAAGAAAGAACCCAACACACTGGATGAAAAGAAACTGAAAAAAAGTGTCCTACACTAAGAGCGAGAAAGAGTTAAAAGAACCATACCCACTGGATGAAAAAAAACTGGAAGGAACGGTCCTACACTCGCAGTGAGAAATGACTACAAGAAAGAGCAATACACACTGGATGAGAAGAAACTGGAAGGAACTGAACTACACTCTGAGTTAGAAATGCCTAGAATAAAGAGCCCTACACAGTGGATGAAAAGATTTGTTGTTGTTTTGAATTAAGCACAAAGCTACACAATGGGCTATCTGTGCTATGCCCACCACTGGATGAGAAGAAACTGGAAGGAAGTGCCCTATATTCTGAGTGAGAAATAACTACAAGAAAAAACCCTACACACTGGATGAAAAGAACCTGGAAAGAAAGTGTCCTTTACTCTAAATTAGAAATGACTACAAGAAAGAATCCTACATATTTGATGAGAAGAAATTGAAAGCAAATTCCCTACACTCTGAGTGTGAAATGACTACAAGAAAGAGCAATACACAATAATGAGAGGAAACTGGAAGAAAGTGCTCTACAGTCCGAGTGAGAAAAGACTACGTGAATGAAACCTAAACACTGGATGAAAAGAAACTGGAAGGATCTGTCGTACACTCTGAATGAAAAATGTCTAGAATAAAGAGCCTTACACATTGGATGAAAAGCAAATGGAAGAAACTGTCCAACACTCTGTGAGAGAAAGAGTACTTCACACTGGTTGAGAAGAAACTGAAAAAAAGTGTTCTTCGCTCTAAATTAGAAATGACTACAAGAAAGAACCCTACACATTGGATGAGAAGAAACTGGAAGTGCTCTACACTCCGAATGAGAAAAGACTAAAAGAAAAAACTGTAAACACTGGATGAGAAGATACTGGAAGGAAGTGTCCCACATTCCGAGTTCGAAATGACTACAAGAAAGAACACTACACACTGAATGAGAAGAAACTGCAAGGAACTGTTCTACACTCCGAGTGAGAACTGCCTAGAATAAAAACCCCTACACACTAGATGAGAAGAAATTGGAAAGAAAGTGCCCTACACTAAGAGTGAGAAATGATTAAAAGAAAGAACCATACACACTGGATGAGAAGAAACTGCAAGGAACTGTACTACACTCCGAGTGAGATATGACTACAAGAAAGAACCCTAGAAGTGTTTAGTTTGTTACGAACCTTCTTTACTGGATAGATATGATACAGCTTCCACATTATCATCAGCCCTTCTGGTAGTAGTAGTGTGTAGTGCCTCACGAACCTACTTAAGTGGGTGGATCTGGCACAGCTTCCACATTATCTTCAGCCCTTCTGGTAGAAGTAATGTGAACTGCCTCACGAACCTACTTGAGTGGGTGGATCTGGCACAGCTT
Source organism: Carcinoscorpius rotundicauda (assembly GCA_011833715.1). Lineage (NCBI taxonomy): Eukaryota > Metazoa > Arthropoda > Merostomata > Xiphosura > Limulidae > Carcinoscorpius > Carcinoscorpius rotundicauda. The sequence goes on along the minus strand of CM022393.1, from coordinate 86,115,387 downwards.
CGATATTATAATCAGCCCTTCTGGTAGTAGTAGTGTCTAGTGCCTCACGAACCTAGTTAAGTGGATCATGAACCTACTTGGCTGGGAAGATATTGCACAGCTTTCACATTATCATCAGCCCTTCTGGTAGTAGTGGTGTCTAGTGCCTGACGAACCTACTTGAGTACGTGGATCTGGCACAGCTTCCACATTATCATCAGCCCTTCTTGTGGTAGTAGTGTCTAGTGCCTGACGAACCTACTTGGCTGGGTAGATATGGCACAGCTTTCACATTATCATCAGCCCTTCTGGTAGTAGCAGTGTCTAGTTCCTGACGAACCTACTTGAGTGGGTGGATCTGGCACAGCTTCCACATTATCATCAGCCCTTCTGGTAGTAGTAGGGTCTAGTGCCTGACGAACCTACTTGAGTGTGTGGGTCTGGCACAGCTTCCACATTATCATCAGCCCTTCTGGTAGTTGTAGTGTGAAGTGCCTCACGAACCTACTTGAGTGGGTGGATCTGGCACAGCTTTCACATTATCATCAGCCCTTCTGGTAGTAGCAGTGTCTAGTTCCTGACGAACCTACTTGAGTGGGTGGATCTAGCACAACTTCCACATTATCGTCAGCCCTTCTGGTAGTTGTAGTGTTTAGTGCCTTACAAACCTACCTGAGTGGGAGTATCTGGCACAGCTTCCGCATTATCATCAGCCCTTCTGGTAGTAGTGGTGCCAACAGTATTCATCGTTACGTATTCAATTTTAGTTTCTACTCACAATACTTATAATACCTAAAACTAACTTCTCTACCTCAACTTTTTTCTTTACTTTAACCAACCTTTTGTTAGTTACTCAAAAATATCCTCCAAGACTTCGCCAATCACGTAACGGTAGGGAGGCAGGCTAAGTGATTGGTTTAGCTCAGCTGTTGGAACTCCGACTGATAGTACGTGTTGTTACACGACTTATTTATTTTTAAGTGAAAATGCAGTGGGTATATGGAGCACACAGATACTAACTGCCTTCCCTCTAATCTTACACTGCTATATTTGGAACGGGTAGCACAGATAGTCCACCTTTAGCTTTGCGCGAAATTCAAACCAAATTCGTCGATAGAACAGCAGAATTAATTATCATAAAATGGCTAATAAAGATAAATTAATCAAGAGTTTAATACCATTGATGTTGAATATAAGAACAGTTGGAATTTAAAGTTGATGTATTTTCAAGGTAGCTGATGGGAGAATAGTCTTCCATAACTGATATTTCTAAAATACATTCATTTGAAAAATGAAACTTGAATAAAATTCTTCAGACAAAAAAGTGTAAAAATAATATATATAGTGTCTTCTTTACAGAGAATAACAGAATAATCAAGTTTGTGTTGATAAGCCAGGAAACTACAGAGGGATAGAAAAGACAACAATACATTACTTTTGTACTACAGTTGGTCAGTTACAGAAATGATACACGTAAAGCAATGTTTCTTGCATTGTATTTTTATATTGCACTGATTTCTGATTTGAGTGGCAATGAAGATATGGTGAATAATGGGAGATTTTTAATTTTATATTATTGGACGAAGAGAAAAATAGAAACCAGTATAAATAAAGGGAGCCAACAAGATCATAATAAACAAATTTTATCATGAACTACAGTAGTGTTTCATAAAATGTATCGCAAAATGTGACGATGAAAAACACCTTAAATAGTAAATATTCAAGTCAGAACACTTTAAACCCTTTGTTCTTCATTTCTAACACTATACATACATAAAAATATGTAAAAAATAAAAGCAGTTCAAAACGATTCATTTAAAAATGTTAAATATGAGGTGAAAGAAGAATTATCAGCCCATAACAGATAAATATATTTATATGTAACATGTAGATACTACATTCTTTCTACATTATACACTCGGTCACCTCTAGTGGCACAGTGGTACATCTACGAATTTATAACGCTAGAAACCGAGTTTCGATACCCGTGGTGCCCATGTAATATTGTGTTTAATTCTAAACAGTTGGTGTTTTTAAGGAGCCAGCCCTATATTATATATGAAGAGAAGTAGTAAATTAATCAATACACATAATATCAAATTTTATTACACACATCGTAGAATAATTACTGTAAAATACACGATGAAATATTTATAGTGACATTTCAGTCTTACATGTTTTATTTGAAATACTGCTGTTGTACTTGTAAAATGTTATACTCACGTAGTGGAGGTTGTGTCTTGTATATAGTTTTACTTTACTATACATACATAATGTCGTTACACGGCAGCTATTAATGTTCACCATATTCTCCAACAAATCTCCATCTGCAGTTTAACATTTTATATTTCAAACAAATGCGATCAATTAGTCAATAGTACAGTAAATCATCACGAACCGTATCAACTAGGTATTAGTTGTGTTTACTATCATTACAATGTATAAAGTTTGCTACCTTACCCAGGAATACTTTGTTCATATTCCAGTGTACAAAATAAGTAAAAACTGAGAATTTAAAAATCTGCAAATAAACGCCATAAAAGAATTAGAAAAGAAAGTTCATTTTGAAAACACCAAATATAAGGTAAGGTAAAAACGTGGAACCAAAATAAGGGTTTCTATTTTCAGTAAATAATGTTTACAGTATCTCCGGTTTCCTTGTTTTGTTCACAATCCATATTTACATATTTTTAAATACCTATTTTCATATTTATATTGTCTTCACAAGTACAGTAAAAAATATAGTTTATTTGTCACAAAAGACAGTAGTTTTTACTGGAGAGTTCTGTTTGAAGTTCTTGTGAAGATCACCAGTAAGATTTGTTATATTGAGATACTCTTCAGACTCAGTTTGTTACTATTGTGTTCCAGACAGTAAATATCACGTTGTTCAGTCACCTTGATAATGTAAAACTTGTCCAGAGTGACTATCACTACCAATATGTTTATTTATTTGTGGATGTTCAGCCGTTCCTAATTTTGAAGTTAATACACAACAAATGAGGCAGCTTGTTAACATCATCCTCTGGTAACTCTTGGACTACTCTTTACCATGGAATATGAAGGTAAAAAGTCATAATATAATGTTTATAGACAACAAGGGACTTGTGCAAAGCACTAAAGAAATTTAAAATTAATATTTATTTGTCAAAAGCTACTTTTTAAGTAGAGTTTAATTTAAAGATAAACATATGTATATATACACTTTTAGTAAATATAACCAAGGAAACTGGAACTAGATCGTTCTTGTTCATTTCAGTCAGAATTAATTATATTAATTACCAATAATAATGTTGACGTAATAGATAAAAACCAAGGTTGAAACAGACAAAGTGAATTATAAAAAAACAGCAACTCTGAGTGAGGAAATAACCATTGTAAGTACTTGAGAAAGACAGAAAAAACCAAGAGTTTTTTTTCTAGACTGACACAAATTCATCGCTATAAAAAGTTTGAATATTGGAATACTGACCTAGTGACTGGTATAGTAGAGGAAGTTGTTTGACTGACATTAGAAAGTTAACAACCGTCAGACAATTATCCTATCATAGGGACACTGAAAAAAACAAACAAACGGGAATGCAGTTTACTTTATGGGAAGAAGTCAAGAAATCAGAGAAATGCCCTGCAAGAATGTTCTTTTCAAACGTGAATATGCTCAGCATGGCCAGATGGCAAGGGCGGTCGACTCGTAATAGGGGGGGTTCGAGTCTCCGTCGAACCAAATATGGTTGTCCTTTCAGCCGTAGGAGCGTTATAATGTGATGGTAAACCCCACTATTTCTTGGTAAAAGAGTAGCCCAATAGTTGGCGGTGGGTGGTGATGACTAGCTGCCTTCCCTCTAGTTTTACACTGTTAAATTAGGGACAGCTAGCGCATATGACCCTCGTGTAACTTTGCGCGAAATTCAAAACAAACCAAACCACGTCAATTTAACATTAACAGGATGGGATTGCGAGTGTAAAAGCGAGACGAACGAGACGTGTTCTTTCTCTCTTTGTAAAAAGAAAGGCAGTTAAGGCTCACTGAATAAACGAAGCATAAGAAGAAGAATATATATTGTTTTTATACACCCAGAGACCACACTAAGACTAAATACTACAGACAGAAACCAGTTAAAATCAGCGACAGCAGAGCGGGAGACTGCGGAGGAGATCTCTTCAACGAGACCGTTATAGGTCAAGACCAGAAATGGCGGGAAAAGCCGTTACTGATTACCAAAAGCTGAATACAAGTAAGTCAAGCGATGTTGGTGGAAATACTAATAAAAACACAATTAGAAAAAAAGTAAAGTTAAGAGAAAACTAATTAAAATCGTAAATTCTACGCAAAATTCGGAAAACGAAGAAGAAGCAGTTGTAGCTACTAATACTGAGGTAGAGGTAGCTACCCCTGCAAATAAACTAAGTAATTTAAATCCCAGTAAACCTAATGAAACTGAAACTAAAACAAACACCAAGGATGTTGATATAACTACTCTAAAGTGTCACAACAACATTGAGAAAAATATCACAGACAGTGAACAAGACTCAGAAGACCAAGGTTTTATCACTGCCATATCCAAAAGAAAAACTCAGAAGAAACAGAAAACTAACAATAATGTAATACAAAAAACAAATCCTCCACAATACGCTGTGATAATAAAAGGTATTCCAGGTCAATACAATCAACCCCTGCTTGCGACAGAGGTGAAACGTTGTTAACCAAATGTTACGATAGTTAACATTAAACGTCTGCCCAGAGGTGGTGTCCTTGTTCAAGGGCAAGATGCAGCTGATCTAAACAGATTAGTCAAAGAATGGCCAGGAAATGCCTTTAAACCTGGAAACATCAAAATCTACCTTCCAGGAAGTAAGCCACAACCTAAAGCCATTGTGGTAAGAAGGGGTTCACCAAACTATTAACTTAGAATATACAAGCACTAGACGAACAAAGTATCCCACACACAAAAATAGAACGAATAATTTCCAAGAAAACACAGGCACCCACAAATCTGATACGAATAGATATTGACGACAGTTACAACATTTAAAATTTAATAAACAATGGAATAACGCTCTGATATCAAAAATACCAAGTTGAGCAACTGAAAACTCCGGCAATTGTTGTAACACAGTGTTACAACTGCCAAAGATATGGACATGTTTCAGCAGCCTGCTTAGCATCACCGAGGTGCCGCGGATGTGGCGGGGGACACCATATCATCCAATGCAAAAAAGAAAAGGAAATGCCTAAATGTTGTAACTGTGGTCAAACCCACACGGCAAATTACAAAGGTTGTGAAAAATATAAACAAATAAAGCAACCTATTTATCGGATCAGAACACCAACAGAACAGAATCAACCGAAAAAAAACAGCTTACCTAAAACAGACACATCAACAGAACTCAATAAAACAACAAAAACCACGTACGCAGAAATGCTAAAAGGAAAAGAACCACATAAATAGCATGAACAAAACACCAATACACAGGACAAGAACACATTAACACAAACACAAAAAACAAAAGAAAACAACACCACTATACAAAAAACGAATATAAACACATCAGACAAAACAAGCCTGTTCTCAACAATATTCAAAAACGTAATAACAGAATTTGTAACAGAATATACCAAACCAAACCAGACAACTAATTGTTTAGAACTACCGATCACTATCTCCATAAAATACATCACACCTCACATACCCTATATCATAACTACGCTAACAGGATACATGCTCACAGCACAATGTTCACAGTAGTGTATATCAACATCCAAGGTGCAATAGCTTCCAAGAAACATGAGATCGAAGACCTAATAGAAGAAATTAACCCCCATATTATAATAATAAGCAAAACTCTAACATATAAAAATAATAGATTTAAAACACCGAATTATTCAAGTATAAGAAAAGACAGAACAAATAAAAATGATCAAAACAGAGGCATTATGCTGCTCCACAAAGGGGAGCTTTCAGTAGTAGAAATCAAATTAAACAGTAGCAATGTGAACATGAAGACATGCAATGAAGACATCCTACAAACGAATAAAACTAAAATAACCGTAGCAGGAATTTACTGCTCAACTAATAAACAAATAGATATAACATTACTTAGTAACATCTTTTCCTACTACCAAAACTTCATAGTTATGGGGAATTTAAACAGTGAAAATGTTACCTTTGGATGCAGAAGTTCTCATTCCAATGGTAGAAATTTAATAAAATTCAGAGACGATAATAACATAGCTTTATTAAATGATACCACCCAAACACATACATTGTATGCCACCAACACTAGTGACATACTAGATCTGTGTATGTGTACATATAACTTAACCCAGAAATTAATAAAATTTCAAGTGGAAAAAGATGTTGATAGTGATCACCTCCCAATATATTGTGTCTTCGATCTCGCCCCCAATAAAAATATAACATATAGGAAAGAAAAATTTAATTATAGAAAAGCAGATTGGCAATGCTATAAACAGGAATTAGATAAACTGTTACCTAATAAAATTATAAAAGAAGCTAAAACACATGTCGAAATGGACAACTACTGTCAAACAATCACGGAATACCTTCAGAAAGCAGCCAAGTTAACAATACCAAAACAACACCATAAAACAACAAACAACACATGGAAACCCACCACAGAAATAATCAATCTAATCAAAAAACGTAGACAACTGAGAAGACACTACATGATTACAAGCAAGAAACAGAGAAACCAAAAGGCAAATAAAGAACATTAGAAATCACATCAAAACTCAAATAAAACAACAAAAACAAAATAAATGGGACAATTACTGTAATAAACTAAACGACATAACTGACCCGAAAAAAAGGTTCACAAATGAAAACACAAACACAAAGAAATATCCTCCACTTGAACATAATAACACCACTGCACACACAAATAAAGAAATAGCCGAAGCTTTCAAGGATCAACTCCAAAATAGATTTAAAACTCACACAGATCCAGATATGAATACAAACTTCTACAATAAAGTCACTAATCACATAGCAAACAATAAACATCAATATGAACCAATATTTCCAGTAAACATAACTGATACAAATACAAGTTCTAACACTGATTATGAAAGTACATTACTAACAAAGGAAATATCCCTACATGAAATACTAGAAGCAATAAAAAACACCAAAAACAAAGCACCAGGAGAAGATGAAATACAAGCTATTCTTCTAAAAAAGGGCACTCCGAAATTGTTTGACCACCTAAATTCACTATTTAACTTATCGCTATCCTCAGGATATATCCCAGTTTCTTGGAAGCTAGCAAATATTTTAATGTTCCATAAGGAAGGAAAACCAGCGAATAAACCAAATAGCTACCGACCAATCAGCCTTACCAGCTGTGTTGGCAAAATTCTCGAAAGAATAATAAGTAATAGACTCTCCACATTCTTGGAGATAACATCAAAATTACCCGAAGAACAGAATGGATTCAGAAAATTTAGACAAACGACAAACCATTTGATAAGATTAACCGAAACCATAATAGATAGTTTCAACAAAAACGAATGTACAGTCGCTTGCTTCCTCGATATCGAGAAAGAATTCGACACCGTTTGGCACGACGGTCTAAGGTTCCGAATGAATGAAATGGAACTACCGCGAGGAATTATTCGCTGGTTATCTAACTTTTTGGAAAACAGAAAATGTAGAGTAAACGTAGAAGGAACTTTTTCCGAATACTTTACTCCACTAGCTGGTGTCCCACAGGGAGGGGTGGTTAGCCCTATACTCTTCATCATGTATGTAAACAGTATGCCATTGAAGGATCCAAATCATGGATTTTTATCACAGTTCGCAGATGATGTGGCAATCTGGAAAAGTGCTGCAACACCCACGATAGCAGCTACAAACATACAACCACAATTAAATAGAATTAGTGAATACTGTGAAAAATATAGAATTAAAATATACACAGCAAAAACTCAGCTCGTAGTCTTTACGAAATCGACAAAACACAAAAAACACAGCCAGAAATATATATGAATGGCACTCTACTCCAGATTGCCCAATCAGCAAAATTTTTAGGTCTGACTTATGATTCAAAATTAACTTGGATCAATAATGCCAACGAAATTAAAAATAAAATTTGGCGAAGAACCAACTATGTAAGGAGTCTAACTGGTAAAAACAGTGGAGCATCTACAGATAACATACTAAAAATATACAAAACATATATTAGACCAGTAATAGACTATGCAGCTCTAGCATGGGTAACTGTAAGTAATAAAACAATCAAAACTAAACTACAAACAATCCAAAACACACTTCTCACAACTGCATACAGAGTCCCGAGATCAATATCATCTAAATTCATTCATAAATACTCGAATATACCAACCATATCAGATAGACTCCTAAATATTACAATTAGGTACTTTAACAAAAATTGGATGAAAAATGATTTATTATGCGAACTGGACAGGTACCTCATAAATGATGAAGAAAATCCTAAATATCTCTCCCTAATTAACATATGTTTTAAATATAAAGAAAAATAAATTAAAGTAAAATATGTATGTATATAAACTTTAAATCTTATATTTATAGTTTACATATTTATGTATTTAAAAAAAATAAATAAATAAATTGCCACCAGCTAACTTGACCTACTGTGAATAATAGACTATAAATGGACATTGCCCTGAGAAGGACCTAACATACAAACAGTTAGGGAAAATAAGTTCAGGAAGGAGGAAGAGGTCAAAGAGAACCTGACCCTCCAGGACAAAATACCCAGATACCATTGATCCATCGGAACATAAAGCTCCGTCAGAGAAACAGGGAAAAAAAGCACCCACATAAACGAGCACAATCATCAACCTTGCGTAATTGAATATAAATACGACTCTGGTCACAACATTCCCTTTCATTCATTTTACATTATATTTACAAGACGTAAAATCCCTCTATAAACAAATAAGCTGGTTCTTTACTACATCTGTTCATGAATGGTATTTCAACTCATTTATTATTGGCACGCTTAAACTTTTATATTTCAAATGCAGCTCTCAAACCCTAACTCGTACATTGTAAATAATAATTTTTGTTTTTTCTCTATTTTTTTTCGTACAAATTCTTCAAAACTTTCTTAAAAGTAAAAGTTGCTTTGGTTCAGACTGGAGAATATTGTGTACATTTAACTACCACAAACACCACAGGAATTCAATAATAATCTGATTAACATTTCTTTTTCTACAAGTTTTTCAGGTAACGTAAATATCTCTTAATGGAATATTCAATAACAAGTGAAAGATACATTTATGTTAAAGCGATTTATTGATGACTGTTGTTTATGGTAAATCATGTTATTTTTGCTGGTATTATTAAGACAAGGCTGATTTGGTAAGAATTAGTATAATTCGTTATAATCCAAAGAAAGACTTCGAATCCCCATCACATAAATATGTTTGCCCATTCAGTAGTCGGGGCGTTGTAAAGTGACAAATAACCCCAGTATTCATTGGTAAAAGAATAGCTAAAGAGTTGGCGGTGGGTGGTGATAACTAGATGCCTTTCTTCTAATCATACACTGCTAAATAAATTAAAGCCTACGCAGATAGCCCTCGTGTAATTTTTCGCGAAATTCAACAGACAAATGTACGTAAAATAAGTGAAATGTTTTTCAATAAGTACCAAGTATATAAATTCATCTCAAAATAAAAAAATTTGAAGACTTCCAATTTTGGATCAAAAGTGTTGAAGTAATATACTTTATTAGGAATTTACAGACAGTATAAAGTATTTCACTAATAGTTTCTTTCATCTCACAGAAATTAAAAACGTCATTCTAAAGAAAAAGAAAATAGTTTTTTATGGCTTAAACGGTAATGTCGATACATATCAGGAACCTATACGTTTTGTTTCATGTCATGTAATTCTAACAAGATATGAACTATCACATTTTGATATGATAGGGGTTAACAACTTTAATACAATTTCTTATCACTACTATCTGTCTATCTCTTAGTACTTTAATTCTCTGATTCGTTAAGGTTATTATTCCATCACTTTTATCTGGTTTCAGAATCTTTCATTGGTCTGTTTTATTAAATGATTAGGCTTGGCATGGCCATGCGCGTAAGGGGTGCGACTCGTAATCCGAGGGTCGCGGGTTCGCGCCCGCGTCACGCCAAACATGCTCGCCCTCCCAGCCGTGGGGGTGTTATAATGTTACGGTCAATCCCACTATTCGTTGGGAAAAGTGATTAGTATCCCAATAGTTGGCGGTGGGTGGTGATGACCAGCTGCCTTTCCTCTAGTCGTACACTGCTAAATTAGGGACGGCTAGCACAGATAGCCCTCGAGTAGCTTTGTGCGAAATTCCCAAACAAAAAAAAAATTAAATGACTATTCGAATGTTATTAATTCACCTACAAATAGAATTTATAATATGAAATGTTCAATAAATGGAATATCCTCGACAACTGTATTTATCACATGATAAAATAAATTCCCGTCTTCAATAAACACCAGTTCTACCTTGTTGTCTTCACGCCCTACCAAAATTATTATATTATGTTTTAACGGATTCTGGCACACCTGTTTGTTTTTTAATTTCGCACAAAGTTACACGATAGCTATCCGTCCCTAATTTAGCAGTGTAAGAACAGAGAGAAGGCAGCTGGTCATCACCACCGACCTCCAACTCTTGTTTGCAAGACACTTTCAAATCATATACTGACACATTTTACCAGCGTAATATTCCTAAAAGATCCTGTATTTTCATAACTGACATTAGAATAAATAGTTTTACATTAAACTTTGCCAAATACAAATTTTACAAGAGAAATACCAAAGTAAATGAAAGGTACCTCAAGGTTTAACATGATTGATAAACTCTGTGATTAGTTTCATGAGTTGACTCAGTTACTAAGTATATAAAGAAATACAACTTTGCTGTCGAAATACCGTTTTGAAGAACGCGTTTTATTTTTCTCACGGATCTCGCACTGTGTAAAACTTTCTATTCCTATCGGCGACAGTAAATGAGCTAAAAAAGATTTAACTTTTTCTTGTTTTCTTCAGTGTGTGTTCCAGCAGAAAACCTCACTTGCCCTCGAGAATACCGAAAATATGCTGACAGGTGTTGTAAGTATATATTACACACAATAAGGCTAATAGTTTCCATTAAACACAAAAAGATGAAAGACTTTTAATACCACGTAGTTTTGAAACAACAAATTTGTTTTTTTGATAATAAACTCGTTGTTAGGATTATAACAATTAACAATGGGTAAATAAATGTTTAGCTACCTACTTTTAACGGTTTTAGATCCATGTCCTCCTGGTCACTATGACAATGGATTACAAACTTACGTGCCCAGGAAAGACTCACATGGCACATTTTGCTTCTGACGCCTTTATACCTTGTCCTTAAAACAAAATTACTGATGAAGAAGGAGCTGATAGTAAAGATCTTTGTACAAGTAATGGATTTCTTTTATTGTTTCTTTAAAAGTTAGAAAATTTTTATTTTTGTCAAAACACATTGTTATAATGAGATGCATCTTCAAAAGTTTAATGTTTTTTATTGTATTAAACAGCTTTGGTTTTTACAGAAAAAGTTTTTCCAGGAGGTGGGAACAGTTGTTGTAACGATTTAGTATGTTAATATTTTTTGTCAAAACTTGTATTTACATAAAAACATACATATGACAGAGTGGTATTGTTTTGGTAAAATATTTGACAATTCCATTTATATATTTACTTTACCAGGAGGTGCTAACAGTGCCTTACAAACCTTCTTGAGTGGGTGTTTTTGGCACAGCTTCACATTAACATCATCACTTCTTGTAGTAGTAGTGTCTAGTGCCTCACGAACCCAGTTAAGTGGGTGGATCTGGCACAACTTCACATTATCATCAACCCTTCTGGTTGTAGTAGTGTCTAGTGCCTCACGAACCTAGTTAAGTGGGTGGCTCTGGCACAGCTTCACATTAACATCAGCCCTTCTGGTAGTAATAGTGTCCAGTGCCTATCGAACCTAGTTAAGTGGGTGTATCTGGCACACCTTTACATTATCATCAGCCCTTCTGGTTGTAGTGGTGTCTAGTGCCTCACGAACCTAGTTAAGTGGGTGTATCTGACACAGCTTCACATTATCATCAGCTCTTCTGGTTGTAGTAGTGTCTATGCCAGCAGTAGCCACAGTTACTTATTTAATTTTATTTTCTACTCATTTTATACTTCTTTATTTTAACCAACCTGTTGTTAGTTACTCCAAAAATATCCTCCAAGACTTCACCAATCACGTAACGGTGAGGAGACAGGCCGAGTGTTTGGTTTAACTTAGCTGTTGGAACTTCGACTGACAGTACATGTTGTTACACGACTTATTTATTTTTAAGTGAGGATGTAGTGCGTGAATGGAGCACACAGATACTAACTCGAGACTAACTGCCTTCCCTCTAGTCTTACACTGCTAAATTAGGGACAGGTAGCGCAGATAGCCCACCTTTAGCTTTGCGTGAAATTCAAACCAAACCACGTCGATAGAACAGCAGAATTAGTTATCATAAAATGGTTAATAAAGATAAATTATTGTTAATCAAGAACTTGAAACCATTGATGTTAAATATAAGTACAGTTGGTATTTCAAAGGTTTTGAAGATATACCGCTGATGTATTTTGAAGGTAGCTGATGGGGGAATAATCTTCCAAAACTGATATTTCTCAAATACGGTTGATGAACTTACTGACGGATTGGACTAGATTTTTGTTTTTAGTATTTTAAACTAAGAGAGTAATTAAGAAAGATAAATTAAAGACGGAAATACTAAATATTTTAAAATTCTGTATGGATATAGGTTGACGTACCATAGCGAGTAGAAGACAACTAAAATACAATTTATAGATACATAACATTAAGTAGGACGCTGTCCCATGACTTTGTACTCAATTATCGAATATCCAGGACGTTAGCTCAGTTGGTAAACCACTTGACCATGGTACAGGGTATCCAGGGTTCGATACCACCCTTACCACTAAGTGATGTAATGGTGAAGTTTATAGAGCACTTGCATAACATACGACAGATAATATGACATAAAAATAAAATTACCACACCAAGAAGCTTTATTCCAATAAGAGGACGAGACTTTATTTTAGTAACACACATACTGAAACACATAGAATCTTAAATTCATTTGAAAAATGAAACTTGAATAAAATTCTGTGCTTCTTCAAACAGAACAGTGTAAAAATAATACATATTGTGTTTTCTTCACAGAGAATTATTGAATAATCAAACCAGGAAGCTTTGTTTATTAATTTCTCACAAAGCTACTCGAGGGCTATCTATGCTAGCCGTCCCGAATTTAGTAGTGTAAGACTAAAGGGTAGGTAGCTAATCATCACCACCCACCGCCAACTCTTGGGCTAATCTTTTACCAACGAATAGTAGGATTGACCGTCACATTATAACGCCCCCACGGCTGGGATGGCGTGCATGTTTAGTGCGACTCGGATGCGAACCCACGACCTTCAGATTACGAGCGCATGCCTAAACGCGCTTGACCATGCCGGGCCAACCAGAAAGCTACCGAAGGAATGAAAAGACGGCAATACATTACTTCTAATTATATATGCAAAACGGTCAGTTACCTCTTTCTTTGTGAACCTGACGATGACCGAATAAGGTCGAAACGTTGTTCGCTCTTTTATGTAAAATATTTTCTCAACCAAACGTTTTTCCATATATATTTCTCTACAAGTGGGTTTTCTCGACATCACTGATTGTTACTTCTGATTGTACTACATTTGGTCAGCTGCATAAATTATACACGTAAAGCAATGTTTCTAGTATTGTATTTTTATATTGTACTGATTTCTGATTTGAGTGAAAATGAAGATATGATGAATAATGAATTTTTTTTAATTTTATACTATTTGACTAATAGAGAAATAGAAACCGCTATAAATAAATAGAGTCAGCACAATAATAATAAACAAATTTTATCATGAACCACAGAAGTGTTTCATAAAATGAATCACAACAAAACCGTATAGAATGTGACGACGAAAAACAACTTAAATAGTAAATATTCAGTTCAAACAACACTTTAAAATCTTTGTTTGTTTATTACTAAGACTATACATATATAAAGATATATGTAAAAATAAAAGCAGCACAAAACGACTCATTTAAAAATGTTAAATATAAGGTGAAAGAAGAATTATCAGCCCATAACAGATAAATATATTTATATGTAACATGTAGATACTAAATGCTTTTTACATTATACACTCGGTCACCTCAAGTGGCACAGCGGTACATCTACGAATTTATAACGCTAGAAACCGAGTTTCGATACCCATGGTGCCCATGTAAAATGTAGTGACATTTTAGTCTTACATGTTTTATTTGAAAGACTGCTGTTGTACTTGTAAAATGTTATGCTCACGTAGTGGAGGATGTGTCTTGTATATAGTTTTACTTTACTATACATACATAATGTCGTTACACGGCAGCTATTAATGTTCACTATATTTAAGATCACCAGTAAGATTGGCTATATTGAGATACTCTTCAGACTCAGTTTGTTACTATTGTGTTCCAGACAGTAAATATCACGTTGTTCAGTCACCTTGATAATGTAAAACTTGTCCAGAGTGACTATCACTACCCATATGTTTATTTATTTGTGGATGTTCAGCCGTCCCTAATTTTGAAGTTAATACACAACAAATGAGGCAGCTTGTTAACATCATCCTCTGGTAACTCTTGGACTACTCTTTACCATGGAATATGAAGATAAAAAGTCATAATATAATGCTTAGGGACAACAAGGGACTTGTGCAAAGCACCAAATAAATATAAATTAAACTATTTAAAAGTAGCTTTTGTCAGATAAATATTTATTTTAAAGATAAATATATGTATATAGACAGTTTTTTGTAAATGTAACCAAGGAAACCTGAACTAGATAGATCTTGTTCATTTCAGTCAGAATGAATTATATTAAATACCAATTATAATGTTGACGTAACAGATAAAAACCAAGGTTGAGATGGACAAAGTGAATTATAAAGAAAACCAGCAACTCTGAGTGAGGAAATAACCATTGTAAGTACTTGAGGAAGACAGAAAAAACGAAGAGGTTGTTTTCTTGACTGACTCTAGTTAATCGCTGTTAAAAAGTTTAATATTGACCTAGTGACTGGTATATTAGAGGAAGTTGTTTGACTGACATTAGAAAGTGAACAACTGTCAGACATTTATCCTGTCACAAAGTCATAAAAAACACCCAACAGAAATGCAGTTTACTCCATGGGAAGAAGTCAAGAAATCAGAGAAATGCCCTGCAAGAATGTTCTTTTCAAACGTGAATATGCCCAGCATGGCCAGATGTCAAGGGCGGTCGACTCGTAATAGGGGGGTTGCGGGTTCGAGTCTACGTCGAACCAAATATGGTTGTCCTTTCAGCCGTGAGAGCGTTATAATGTGATGGTCAATCCCACTATTTATTGGTAAAAGAGTAGCCCAATAGTTGGCGCGGTGGGTGGTGATGACTAGCTGCCTTCCTTCTAGTTTTTACACTGCTAAATTAGGGACAGCTAGTGCATATATCCATCGAGTAGCTTTGTGCGAAATTCAAAACAAACCAAACCACGTCAATTTAACATTAACACGCACTGTGCCTGCAACTGTGTTTTTCCATATTCAGATATGAAGAAACGAGAGAACAACTTCAGTAATGTTTTAACATTTAACGCTTAAAACGAAAACAACAATTAATTGACATAATTTTTGTTTAATGAATTATTTTATTTCACTTTCCCTTACTGGCTTCACACATTACTGGGAACTATAGAAAAACTTCAGGCTCTTTGCATGTGAACGTATGTGTGTGTTTTCTTATAGCAAAGCCACATCGGGCTATCTGCTGAGCCCACCGAGAGGAATCGAGCCCCTGATTGCATGAGGGAAATTTACATAATTTCAATGTACAATATTATTGTAGATTATTGGTTTATATAGACTTGAGTTATAGAAACACATGTGAAACACTGAGCGACATATTCTAATTTATTGTGGTTTTAAAGTAAAATGTTATGTTTTTGTTAAATAAAGCATAATGAAAACTGAATCGTGTTCTGTTAGGAACTTGGTATCATCATGTGGAAGTGTTGTTACAACTAAAACATTCTTCTTTTATAGACGATATTCCAGTTTATGGTTGTTTAGAACCAAATTCAAATTGGTTAACGTTGACAGTGTTTTAATTTCTTAACAAAACATATTTAGCATTCTTTCAGATTGTATACGAAACATTTCTATCAAACCATCTAACAAATATATATGTAACACCTAATTATATGTCACAGAGGACAAAGAAACTTCCTTCTGTCAAGAACAAATAAACAAACAAAAAATGAAAAATGTCACAATGATTTGTGGAGGAAACGGGAAGGGATGTTTCATTTTACAATATTTCATTTAAAGATGAGGACAGAAGTTTAGTTAAAATAATTTATTTGTTATTCATTGAATTTGAATGTTATATGAGCAAAACAAATGGCTTTTTATGGTTTTGCAAAAGGAATTTATTTACACATAACATTTGAAATTAAAAGATATTAATCAGTTTTACATTTCGCAAAATTGTAAAAATAAAATTTAATAGTTTAAAATAACGACAACTCTCTTAAACATGGACTTCATTTTAAAATAAAATTTATGAGTAGGAATTTAATTCGTTGTTTTAGGGCCAATCTAACTTTTCTATTGCTAGAGGTCTTGTACTTTCCCAAAAATGTTTATTGAATTGTAAAATAAAAGTTTATTTAGTACTTGTAGAAGAAAATTCATTAATTCTAAACTAGTTTTATAGACACATATATAGACCCACCGGTTGGGAACCCCTGGTATAGAACAAACCTACAGACGACAAATAAACGTTGTCCCATCAAAAAAACCTGTTGCTGTGAGATCTACACCAAGAAATCATCATTCCTGTGATCACGAGAAACAAACTTTTATTTATATTCTATATACAACTTGTTATCTAGATTTAAAGGATAAATTTTCGTTTTCATTACTCAACCAAGAATATCTTCTGATTTTTCCCACGGTTTTCCCTCACTTATCAGTTTTATTTTTCTGTTATTTTACTTTCCGTTTGCTTACGTCATTACATTACAACAATTTAGTCAAGAGTATTGTTGGATTTCCAACCAATGTGAAGAAAGCCAACAATAAAATGGAACCACAATATTGCTGAATAGTAACTATAGAGACGAGACATTAAATAAAGCGGCTGAACTTTCAGAAGAAAGAACAAAATGTCACATCAGAAAATTACTCACCTTGCATTTCACGCGTATTTCAACTAGTACAATTTAGAGATATAAAGTTTTGAATACATATTTTAATTCTATGTATTCATATAAGGTCATTTTGTGAAAATGAATTAAGTTATTGAAATGAGAAACAAAAGTCAGACAGCTAGTAAGAAATATTTACTTCACTCTGCAACCTGTGAGAGTCTAGTCAGGTAGTGTTAACTAACACTACCGTGTTAAGAAGCGTTGTACTAAAAAAGGGACTATTTTCTAAGAGAAAAATATTCTTTTTTACGGCAGTTAATGGAGAGGAAAACTGTTCTGATTGTGATAACACAAATACTATTTTTGATATATTAAGTATGGTACCGTTTATTTAAAAATCAGTAGATTTTTTAACTACATTCATAAAAAGTATATTTATAAATTACATCAATAAAGATATAATAAAACCTTCAGATTTAGTTCTAGTGAAAGTCAAGTTCTTGATACAAGGACAGTACTTTAAAATTCTGTTCTTTAATAAACAAATGTTTGTCGTACGTATTGTAGTTATTTTTATAATTATCTGAATTTAGAATACCAAAGTGGGATTTTTTATAGATTATTGTTTATGGTGCCAATAAATAGGTTTTGTTTTGGAATTTCGCACAAAGTTACTCGAGTGCTATCTGTGTTAGCCGTCCCTGATTTAGCAGTGTAAGATTAGAGGGAAGGCAGCTGGTCATCACCACCCGCCGCCAACTCTTGGGCTACTCTTTTACCAACGAATAGTGGGATTGACCATCACATAATAACGCCCCCACGGCTCGGAGGGCGAGCATGTTTGGCGCGAACCCGCGAACCTCAGATTACGAAGCGCACGTCTTAACGCGCTAGGCCATGCAAGGCCCGAAAAATAGGAAGTGACACAATGTATTTATTATTTCAGACACACAGATACAAATGTGCACTCCATGTCCTTAAAATAACAGTAAGATCAGAAAATATCACCAAATTAATTCTTGATACTGGATTTACCAAAAATATACATCTTCAACATTACACTGCTGGTCAAAATCTTAAGGCCAATGAATATAAAAACAAAATATGCGTTTTATGTCGTAAGACTCAACCACTTGAGTAGAGCTTCGAAACATGTAAATAAGAAAAGGGAAAATAAAATTTAAAAAACTTTTTCAGCATTTAACAGAGAAAATGTGAACACTATGAAATTACCCTAAATACTGGCTAGTCAAAAGTTTAAGACCATACCAAAAAGAAGTCCTAAATAGGGTAGGAAATGACTAACAAGAGGTAACACCAGTGAGTTGCATGGTCGTAATTACAAATACCTTCAAACATTTGCTTTTAATACCTAGTGGTTGAATTAATTAAACACAGAAGTAGTCACCAATAGCTATTTTAGTGATTAAAACAAGAACATTTAATTCCATAAACAATGGAAAACTGCTATCTGCAGTACCATGTACAGAAGCGTCTTAAACCACGAGAAGATCTTCTTCCTAATTTTAGCTAACCTATATCAAATAGAAAAGCCAAACTTACACCCTGAAATGCCATCGAGGCAGACTATAATTTTGACTTGGGGCACTTAACTGTGCAATTAGGAATCTGGAATCATTATATATGGAAAAACGGCTGATTTGAGTTGAGAAAATATTTTACATAGAAGAACGAACAACGTTTCGACCTTCTTCGGTCATCGTCAGGTTTACAAAGAAAGAGTAACTTCCGGTAACTGACCGGAAGCTGACCACATGTTTGGAAGGGGTTGTGTAACCTCGTGTGGGAATGTAGAGGGCGATGTTAGATGTTTGAACATGTAATTTTATTTATTTTATTATATTAATATAGGTATAAAGGCGTTACTTTATATTGGTTTATTTTGGGTTTAAGTTGAACAAGTAAGGCTTCTTCAATTTTGCATTTGTTTATGTTTGTTTTTTTGTTTAGTATTTGAGTGTTTTCTGTGGTTAAGTTGTGTTTATTTGACTCGCAGTGTTCAAAAACGTGTGAAGGTGACTTTTATGTTCTTTGAATCTGGTTTCCATTTTTCTTCTTATTTCTCCAATATAGAAGTCGTGGCAGTTATCACATTGTATTTTATAAATAATGTTGGTGTGGTGTTTGTCAGTGTAGTTCTTACATAGTATAGACCTCAGTTTTGTGCCTGGTTTTTGAATAAATTTAGTGTTAACTGGAATGTTATATTTTGTTACTAGTTTTTGCCAAATGTTGGTTATTTGTTTGCTGATGTCAGGAATATATGGTATACAGCAGTATATGGTTACGAGATTTTTTGATTCGTGAAATATATTTACTTTTGCTGGTTGATTTTGCTTTCTGACAAGGTGTGTGCGTATAATGTTTTCTACGGTTTGTGGAGGAAACTTATTGATGTTGATGAAGTATTGTTTTATTTTGTCTAATTCATCGTTAATTTTATCTGGTGAGCATAGTTTTATGGCTGTGTTTATTTGGTTTCTTAGTGTGTTGAGTTTTTGTTTAGTTTCATGTGTTGAGTCCCAAGGAATGTAAAGTCCAGTATGGGTGATTTTTCGGTGGATTTCTGTTTTGAATTGTGAATCAGTTTTTGAAATTTTATGGTTAGGAAATAATATTTGATTGCTTTCTTTCTGTTTACATGTTAAGTTAAGGTTGGGATGAATAGAGTTAATACGATTCAAAAAATTAAGTATGTTTTCTGTAGACTCGAATCCAACAACCGTGTCATCTACATATCTGTACCAGTATAGTGGTGGATGAAATGCTGTGTTAATTGCTTATGTTTCAACTTGGCTAGAACACGTGATACTGGGTTACCCATGCTTAGGCCATTTGTTTGTATATAGTTGGGGTTGTTGAACATGAATTTTGTCTTGTTCATGGTGAATTATATGAGGGTTGCAATTGTTTGCAGGGAATGCCTACAGTTAGATTAGCGTCTCGAATATCGAGTTCTAAAACTATCATGCAGGCTACAGTGGTTGTAACTTCTGTAAAGAGGGATATAACATCAGAACTGGCCATTAAGGCTTTATGATTAAGTTGATTTAGATTAGACTTGAAATTAAAAGTCTTTTACGAATGAGCTGGCTCATGTTACATATTTGGAGAATGCCCATGCTATGTATTTATCAACTGGGTTTTCTGGAATTCATTATTTCTGCCTTCTACAGAAAGATGAACTGGTCATTGATGAAAATAGATTAAACGATCTTCACAGGTGTCCTAAAAAACACCATTTCATAATTATAACTTTAATATATTTATGTTTCTTCATCAATGTTAGTTTCTTTTGTTACTATAGCTAACCTATATAAAATAGAAAGACCGAACATACACCCTGAACAGCCCTCGAGGCAGACGGTAATTTTGACTTGGGGCTCTTCACTGCACAATTATGTTTCAACAATTGATTTTTTTTGCTTTCTTGACAAAGCTGGAACTGGTCAAAGCTGAAAGGGGCTTGATCGATGTTCACAGATGTCCACACACTCTTCCAAAACGATAGATTTAATATATTTCTGCCTTTTCATCATTGTTAGTTTCTTTTGTTACTCGAAAATGTTACATTCATAGTAAAAGTTTTTTCCAGGTGTAATTTTTCTCAGATAAATAAACAGAACAGGTACGACACAATTATCATCTTTCTTTGGGAATTTGAGTGTGAGCATTAATACTTATAACGTGCACTGAGAGTATTCAAGATTCCAGGGACATACACAAGACCTATCGACACAGCCTTTTCAAAGTCTTCATGGTAAGTCGTTTGAACGTCAATTTCTCATGAACCTTCTTTTAATTTCTAGAGACTATTAAAGAAATAAGGATGTAGTCACGAAAAGTTATTTAATGATTGAGAAAATAAAACATGACTTTTTAATTGTATAAAGAAGGGAAAACTGTTTTGTGCAGTACGATGTATGGAAGCGTCTTAAACCACGAGAAGCTCTTCCTCCAATTTTAGCTAACCTATATCAAATAGAAAGTCCAAACTTACACCCTGAAATGCCCTCGAGGCAGACTGTAATTTTGACTTGGGGCACTTAACTGTGCAATTAGGTATCGGGAATGCATTATTTTCTTTCTAGAGAAACATGGATAGATCAAAGCTGAAAGGAGCTTGATCGATGTTCATATGTGTCCTAGACACTTGCTTCCGTAACTACAGACTAAATATATTTCTCTTGTTTCATCATTTTTAATTTCTTTTGTAACTCAAGAGTCTTACATGCAAAGTGAAAGTTGCTTTGCAGATACAAGTTTTTATCACACAAATGAAGACAACAGGTACTACACAATGATCATCTCTCTGTTGAATATAACTGTGGGCACTGATACTTGTAACGTATACTGAGAGTATTCAAGATGCCATAGACATTCACAAGATTTATAGGTACAGACTTCTCGATGTCCTCCTGGTAAGTAGTTTTACGTGAATCATGAATAAACTTTCTTTTAATATTTAGTGACTCAATTAAATAAATAAGGTAGTAATCACGATAAGTTATTTAATGATTGAGAAAATAAAACATGACTTTTTAATTCTGTGAACAAGGGAAAACTGCATTGTGCAGTAAGATGGATGGAAGAGTCAAAAAACCACGAGAAGGTGTTCTTCCCAATTTTAGCTAACCTATATCAAATAGAAAGGCCAAACTTACACCCTGAAATGCCCTCGAGGCAGACTGTAATTTTGACTTGGGGCTCTTAACTGTGCAATTAGGTATCGGGAATGCATTGTCTTCTTTCTAGAGAAACCTGGATAGATCAAAGCTGAAAGGAGCTTGATCGATGTTCATATGTGTCCTAGACACTTGCTTCCGTAACTACAGACTAAATATATTTCTCTTGTTTCATCATTTTTAATTTCTTTTGTAACTCAAGAGTCTTACATGCAAAGTAAAAGTTGCTTTGCAGATACAAGTCTTATCACAGAAATGAAGACAACAGGTACTACACAATGATCATCTCTCTGTTGAATTTAACTGTGGGCACTGATACTTCTTACGTATACTGAGAGTGTTCAAGATGCCGGAGACATTTATAAGATTTTTAGTAACAGACTTCTTGATGTCCTCATGGTAAGTAGTTCTACGTGAATCATTTATGAACCTTCTCTTAATACTTAGTGACTTTATTATATGAATAAGGAAGTAATCACATAAAGTAATTTAATGATTTTAAAAAAAACATTACTTTTTAATTCTTGCAACAATGGAAAACTGCTTTGTGCAATACAATAAATGGAAGCGTCATAAACCACGAGAAGGTCTTCTTACCTATTTTAGCTAACCTATATAAAATAGAAAGGCCGAACATTCACCCTGAACAGCCCTCGAGGCAGACTGTAATTTCGGCTTGGACCTCTTTTCTGCACAATTAGGTATCGACAATTTATTGTTTCTGCTTTCTAGACAAAACTGGAACTGGTCGTAGATGAATGGGACACAATCGATGTTCACAGATGTCCACACACTTTTCCAAAACGATAGATTTAATATATTTCTGCCTTTTCATCATTGTTAGTATCTTTTGCTAGTCTAAAATGTTACATTCATAGTAAAGGTTTTTCCAGGTGTAATTTTTTTCAGAGAGACAAACTCAACAGGTTCGACACAATTATCATCTTTCTTTGGGAATTTGAGTTTGAACATTTATACTATAAACGTGCACTGAGAGTATTGAAGATTCCATATACATACACAAGACCTATCGATACAGCCTTTTCGATGTCCTCATGGCAAGTCGTTTATACGTCAATTTTTCTTGAACCTTCTTCTAATACCTAGAGACTCTATTTTAGAAATAAGGATGTTGTCACGAAAAGTTATTTAATGATTGAGAAAATAAAACATGACTTTTTAATCGTATGAAGATGGGAAAACTGCTTTGTGCAATACAATAAATGGAAGCGTCATAAACCACGAGAAGGTCTTCTTTCCAATTTTAGCTAACCTATATCAAATAGAAAGGCCGAACTTTCACCCTGAACAGCCCTTGAGGCAGACTGTAATTTTGACCGAACTGTGCAATTAGGTATCGGGAATGCATTGTTTCTACTTTTTAGACAAAACTGGATAGGTCATAGGTGATAAGAGCTTGATCGATATTGACAGGTGTCCTTGACATTGGCTTCCATAACTACAGGTTAAATATATTTCTCTTTTTTCACCATTTTTAATTCGTTTTGTAACTCAAGAGTGTTACATGCAAAGTAAAAGTTTCTTTGCAGATATAATTTTTTATCACACAAATGAAGACAACTAGTACTACACAATGATCATCTTCTTTTGTTGAATTTAATAGTCAGCACCATTGTTTATAACGTACATTGAGAGTATTCAAGATGCCAGAGACATTCACAAGACCTCTCGGTACAGTTTTCGATGTCCTCACGGTAAGTAGTTTTACGTCAATGTCCTAATACTTAGTAACTCAATTAAATGTATAAGGTAGTAATCATGAAAAGGTATTTGATGATTGAGAAAATAAAACTTGAGTATTTAACTTTACGAACAAAGGAAAACTACTTTGTGCAGTACGATGTATGGAAGCGTCATAAACCACGAGAAGTTCTTCTTCGTTAGCAAGTTGGCACTGGGAGGTGATAACTAACTACCCTCCCTCCACTCTTTACCAAATCTAGTTCAATGTTCACAAAGTTTCAGATCGTAAGTTCACTTTATACTCTAAACAATATAAAGAATTATAACATCACTTTCATTATATTACTGAAGAAGGGGCGGCTATTGCCGGTAGCCCTTGTGTAACTTTACGAAATGCTGAAAATAAAACAAACATATCACGATGTACTTAACCACCCATGTCGAGAAAACCTACTTGTAGATAAATATATGTGCAAAAACGGCTTTTTTGGGTTAAGAAAATATTTTACATCGAAGAGCGAACAACGTTTCGACCTTCTTCGAGATTTATAATTTGAAAGAGATAAGAGAATAATATGTCTCATAAAAGGTTGTGTTAAGCCAATTGAACCCACATGTGTGGGCTTTGACATCAGAAAGATGATTATTGGAAGCACAAAAAGTAGAATAATACTGAACTTAAGGATACAACTGTAGTGACGCGTGCGATAGCATGATACTACTGCGATTAACAAATATAAAAGTTTGGCTTGTCAGCTGAATTCTAAAACAATTGAATTGGCTTGAGTGAACTTTTGTCAATAAAAAGAGAACTTTATAGTGCCTAAGATGCAGATATTAGCTCCATAGTGTAAATAATTTGTACATACATATAACTTGTTTCAAACATTTTATTTTAAAAACAAGTAGAGTGCATGTTGTTCATTTTTTGTAAGTTTTACTGCCAGCAAGTCACAGACGCCTACTGTAGAAAATTTCGTAGCCCAATACACCTATAAATTTATATTACTATTGTGTTAGTTTACAATATTTAGTGAGCCACAGCCGTGATTATACAGTGGTAAGTTGTAGTAGACGAAAATGCTAAGGACAGTGGAAATAAATAGACCTATTTGTGCACAACTATAGTAGAAGTGCAAATAGCTATAGAACCATCTTAAATTTTGATAAATGGATGGAAATAGGAGATATATCTTCATGGATAGACCAGGAAAGATAGGCCTTGTGTATTACAACAACAAGGCAATCAGCTAAAGTGAAGCCCTTTCAGATACCTTACAAAGCAGAAAGCTGAGGCAATGTTGGAAGCTGGAATTGTTAAGCCTTCAAATTCAGCCTCCCATTTACCAGTTTTTATCTCAAAAATTAGGGATAGATTAACTGTTTGTACATAAATTACCAAAAGCTGAGTCTTGTGACGAAGCTCAACACCAAACCTATGGACAACCTAGAAACTGTCATGTCAGGTTCTCTTCAAAGATGAACCTCAGTGAAGGTTTCTGCCAAATCCTAATAAAGACATGATTTACAGAGAAGACAGCATTTGTAATACTAGAATGATGTTATCAATTTAAACAGATGCCAATTCATCTCGGCACAAGCATTGAACTGCATGATTAGGAGAATGCTGTGCAGCAGGTCTCACCATCAGACCATCCAAGTGCTACACTGGATATTATGTGCTGAAACTGAAAGACAGCCATGGAAAAGGAGAAGGTATTCCAAATACAAGACACACTCGCTCCAACTAAAAAAGCAATGAATTAGATCCTTTCTGGGCTTAATATGATATTACAGGAAATTCATCCCAAACTATGTTGAAATTAAAGCAACATTGACTGACTTGACCAAGAAAGGTTTATCCAACAAATAAAAGTGGAAACAATAACACCAGGATGCATTCCAGACTTCAACAAACCATAGACTGATTAGACTGATGCTTCAGTCATTGAAATTGGGAAAGTGCTCTTACAATGATATAGAAATGGGCCGTTTCCAGTAATATATACAAGTAAAAAGCTGTTAAGTAGTGAGAAGAACTATTCTGTTACTGAATGAGCATGTCTGCCCACCATACTTACCATTAAGGAGTTCCAGAACTATTTGTACAGGAAGGAGTTCATCATCTAGACAGACCATAAACAATTTGTCGACATTCAGAGATGCAAGTCAATAATGTAAGGATCATGAGGTGAGTATTGTACCTTTGAAACAAACAGTTCCACATTGAAGCCATCAAAAGTACCACAAACATCAGTGCAGTCAGTATCAGTATACTTTCTGGGTGAGCTGAAAACATCTTTATATATAGTGAACAAAAATATCTTAAGTAATTTCCTTGAAGAGGGGCTTATTGTCAGATATTAAACACTGTTTAGTGTAGGTACTGTTATAAATTAATTTGTCTTTGTAATTCATTAATATAAAGACTATTGAAATTTATAGAAGGCTAAAGTGATAGACGTATAAATAGCTGTAACCAAACGAGAGGAAATAGAGTAAAAGTCATGTAAAAGAAAAGTTTGGTTGGAGAAAAGTTAAAAAATGTAAAGTTAACTGTCATAGGAGTTAATGGCTTAATGGGTGACATGTTAAGAGTGATAGTAAACAGTTTTAAAGAGATCAGGAGAACAATGTGTCTCATCAAAAGGTATTCTAAACTACATGAACCCACCTGTGTGGACTTGACAAAAGGAAGATGATTATTAGAAGTTCAAAGTTCAAAAGACAACTGTGGTAACTCATGTGCCAGTATAAATGAATTATACATGGACAGTACTGTAATTAAAATAAAGAACAACAATATGGCTTGTCAGCTGAATTCTAGAACAAATGAATTAGACTAAGTGAACTTTTGACAAGATAAAAAGAAATGTATAATTTTTAACATATAACTATGATCTCCATAGCACAAAGAATACTATACATAAATTTAACTTTTTCTGAATATATATGTATATACATTATTGTGAAAACAAGGAGTGCATACTGTTCATTTATTGTCACATTTATCATCAACAAGTCAGACACTTGCAGAAGAGTCATTAGCCCGACATACACACACATACTAGCAGAAAGTATCTTTACAACAATTATCATCAATAAACTAATATATTTATATTTGGTTAAAACACTTATCACTAAGTTTAAACTTTAATATTCACAGAAACTAAGTACTGAAACTACACCATATTATAAATGTTTAACTTCATGTCTTAGGAGGAGTTCCAGCTATTGTACATAAAACTCATGTTTTGGCTTTTGTTGATACATTGGTTCATTCTACATGTTTAAAAGTTGCATCTAAAATATTTACTCACATCACCAGTTTAGTTCAATATTTCTGGACAGGGTGGTACAGAATAATGTAATTGCTTATGTCAAAGTGACAGAATTATGCATTAAAAACTTTACACTTCCAGCACAAAAGATCCTCTCACTTGTATGTTTCAAGAGGATATCATGACAAAAAAAAACAACACTAAACCAACACCTGGCCCAAATAGGCATTAAATACTAAACTAGTTCCATTAAGACAAATTAATAATGCTTTATATCTCTAGAATGTATCTTCATTAGCTTAACATTTTGCTATTACAGTTTTTCAGAAACTTGGCCATTTTACAGCAAAGCTACACTGGGATAGCTGCTGTGTCCACCATGTGGAAATGAACCTCAGATTTCTAATGTGAGATTTTTCAGAAGCTATTAAGCATCCTACTAGTTCACTAATCCAGCTTCAAATGGATTGTTGAATTTATAGAATACCGACTGCCTCTAGTAATGTTGTAACAGAAAAGTATTTAGTGAATAAAGAAACATGCTGGAGACCTATGGCATTATTTACCTGAGTAATAATGTCTCATAATGAACTTTATTGAATACATTTCAATTCTGATGTATTTTTTAAAAGTGTAGCAGAATGACTACAAGTTTATTTTATATATTCTTTATAATTCAGTGATTTAATTATTCTCTTGAAATTTAACATGACGTAATTCAAGCCACATGTGGTTAGACCTATAGACAGGTGAAATTTTGACTTTTTCAGAACTATTTGTTAATACTCACTTTACAAAAAGTACAAAAGAGGAGCTTTGGAATGTTTTAAAGTAACAGGTATCAACTACTGCATCATGATGCATTCTTCTTTCACAAATAACAGTGATGTCTCATTCACCAACTCATTTTACAGTCACTCAAACTGGAGTAATTTATTAAATGAACCAATGAATTTTATGTCACAGACCTATAAAGAAATGTAATGCAGTTTCAAACTGACGTAAAATTCTGTTTAGTTTTTATACAAAATAGATTAATCACTATTTAGGCTGCAGAATGTCACTAATGTGTTAAAATTAAAATACAAGTTTACAAAATTATATGAAAAATGAGACACAAAATAATATTCACAGTACAGTTTTCAGAAAGACAATGAATTATGAAAAGATATTGTGAGAAATTTAGAAACATTTATTATTGATTTTTCTTAATGTGCTGGTTTCTGTAAATTAAAATATTTCTTTTCATTAGCTCTCAAGGAACTGGAGAAAAGGGCTCTCCTAATTCTTTTACATCTTAAAGACAACTTTTTTTATATACAATAAATAATAAAATCTAACCAATCCATTCTTAGCAAAACCTGAGGTGGTATATGAAGCACATTTTGTACAAACAGCTCCTTCAATAAGATACACATCAGAGTTCCACAGTGTAATGATGATGTCAATCCATGGAAGTTTTATTTTTTAAATATATACTTTCACACATAATCTACAGTAAATAGCTTTGAACATAAACACTCCAGTTTTACAGTTAGCTATCTCACTAAATTATCATCTTTAAACTTTTGGTTATTTTAAAAAAGAGATCTGAGTGAAATATAAATCAGTTTTATAATGCTTAAACAAACCTATTTCTCTACAAGTTCTTCAATGGAAATGTCATCTTTCTTTTTGTGGTTCTTCTTTTTGTCTTTATTGAGAACAAAACCTGGTGGGAGTGTATGTCAGTTATGAAACTTGTCTCCTCCATTAGGGCAATCCCAGAACCAACCATACTTATTATTCTCAAGTGCCTCTGAAAAATATTTACAAATCTACAAGGATATGAATAGCCAACAATATAACATTCGTTTATGTTCAAACTTTCAAAGATATCCACATCAGATTCAAATATTCCACAAGGAAAGAAAAATATTGTGGTCAACAGAGCTTGTTCTCAAGTTATAAATTTACTGTGCCATGTATTTCACATATTTCTTAACTTCAGGAAATGGAATAAAAATAACTAAAATTATATGTCAAAGAAATCAGTTAGATCACTTATAATATATCAACGAAGTTTGGTTCTTTTGATTTTATTGTTGTAATAACCCGACAAAGTGTATGTTACTGAAATTTTTCCCACTTAAAAATGTATTTCTGATAAATACTTATCTTTCTGCATACAGTGACCATTCCTCGCGTGCTTACCTATGAGATTTTCTGCATGTCAGTAGCTTTGAACTGTCTCTCACTCACATTCTTATGTGAACTATAGTGGTACACGATTTAATTATCATGCAACAATAACCCTCTGTCTAGAGGAAAATTATACATCTTTCATGTGTAATGCGTCCCCATTAGCACTTGCACTTGAAATTTTCATTCTAAGACAATGAAATGTGTGGAAAGGTGAATGTCAATCAGAAATACATTTAAAAGTAAGGAAAATGTTAACTTCCAAAACAATCCACTTATCTCTCTTCACACAGTACTTCAGAAAAGGCATCAAAAGGGGAAAAGCTCTCGAAACAGGATATATTATTGTAAGAGCTTATTAAAGGAGACAGTATACTCTTTGTTTGGGTAGATGTATGAAAGAAAGAAAGCAAATTTAAGTCAGGTAGAATACAAGACCAGTTGAACTATCTGTACATAACAAGTCGGATGGACACAAGGTGTGGTGCAACTAGTGCAATCATCAGGCGATATGGTTTATATGTACAAGTTACCATATATATACAGGAACTGAATCCAAACAAGAATACTTTTGCCCCATTTGGCTAGTAAAAACAACTATATAATAGTGGGGGGCCTATGGTACACTGACATGGATACTTCTGCCTTATTTCCCATTGCACAACACTACCTGCTTGGACACGACCACTGAAGAACTGTCCAGTATTTCACTCAAACACATTATGGGGGGTCACACTGGGTACACTTTAGAAAGGTTCCCTTATCCTATTTATCCTGATCACTGCAAAAGTACTTTACACAAGAAACCTATTTTGAAAACCTGGCGTATATGAGCCAGTAAAGTAGGCAGACATTTCCCTGATGCTGGCTTTTTACATGATGTTATGTGAAAGATGTGGTTTGGAATGGACATCAAAATACTCACATATACAACCATAGAGGTCTTGCAGAAAAAACTCCATCTCAACAGTAGTCACTCAAAAATCAGGTTGGATTGGCTTTCCTTTACCTCTGTCATTATATGGATTTGGAATACAAGTATAGTAGCCACTGAGTGAGTTCTAAATATAAGTGTTTAAAGATATAAATTAGGCGCTTACCCCATTGAGAGTGGCAAGTAGGTTGAAAAACAACACCTGGAGGGATAATATATCTGTTTGAAGATAAATGCCAGACAATGAAGGTGTGTATGTCATCTATAAGATTCAATCCAATGGTTTTTACAACAGTGACATCAGAGTGAATGAAGGTAAAAATCTGTTGAGAAATGAATTTGAGAATGTCATTCTCATGAAAAACTAATAACCCAGATAAGACCTGAACCCATCTGATAAGAATAGTTGACTCATAATTCACGAATAAGGAGAAATCTTAGAGCAAGAATAGGTATATGCATCCTGAAAGAGAGCAGTGCAAAACTAAATTACCTGAATTGGGTATAAAAAAACAATCATAATCAGAACACTCATTGTGAGCTGAAAATGATGAAAGAGAATCAGAAAAAAATAACCGACCACTTGTCCAAGCTGCTTATATGTATAGAAGGAAAGCTCAGTTGGAGAACAAAATGGAGCAAGATTTGTGGAACAAAGTACAAGAGGCATATAAGGCATAAATATCAGAAACCTGACGACCTTAAGTCTAAGGAAGAAGGAAAAAAGCTTCATGTAAAGGTGAAAAACAAGTGGCTAAGGTATTAGATAAACATCTAAAGAACCACAAGAAGGTCTCAATAAGGCACATAAATTGAGTCACGAAAAGGAAGGACATGGAATAATAGCAGTAAAAGTCAAAGATGGCTAACAAAGCCTCATGACATCCTGCCATGGTGCAGACTGAAAATCTCTGGTCAAAAACCTGATAAAGAAAACCAAATGATGAGCGACAAGACAGCCCAGTGGCAGAAGGTTTCTGATGAGTTAGTAGGGATAAAAACACCAATTGCATTTGGGATCCTAGAGTGAAAGGAGGAGGAGGAAACCAAAAGAGAGCTGGCTAACAATGTGCTATCAACAGAACTTCACAAGGGGTGTTATGGAACTTCAACTAGAAACTGGAGGGAGGGGGTTAGATGGCAGGGAACACATGCAGAGATGTACAACACAAGCAAGACAGTGTATACAGCCAAACCATTGGTTATGTGACCTTGAATTAAAAGAGCTCAGGTAACCAGATATTCCATAATTTGCAAACAAAGTGAAAATGGATGAACCCAAATAAGAAGTGGAGAGAAAAGGAACAAATATAAGAGTCAAAAACAACCCAAAAATTTAACATGCCTTTCCAGAGAAACTGTTTCTTAATAAATAATGGATGTATCTGTGGAAAAGGTAAAAGCAAAATGCAGCCATGTGTCTAGAATGGAAAAGAAACAAACGCCAAAACTGTAAATGTAGCAAGTTAAAGCCCTCATAACATGACTGGAAACATAAGGAGCAAGAGTCATACCAAAACATAGAACCTCAAAACAGTATAATGTATTGTGATGATGGGATTATTGGAAGGTGATAAAAGACATCCAAGACATGGACCACCTTAATTTAAAGGTTGGGGGAAAACAACCTATTAAGACAGTGAAACTCCTTTATTTAGAACAAGGAAATCATCAGAAGTTGTTTAGAGAAGTACAATGAGAAGATATCAGTCTTCAAGATTCAGGGTTCTATAGAGAGGTGGGAACAGTAACCTAGAAAAAGAAAAATAATATTCTATAAGGCATTTAAATCCAAGAGCTCTGACATTGTGTCATTGGGACAATGGTGTTGAAAACAGAAGAAAAACAACAGGGAAAGAGGAAAAAGAGGAAGATATGGCAGACAAAGGGTAGAAACCAAAGTGATGCAAAGGTCAGTTATGAAGTGAGTAGAAAAGATAAAAAAGCAATTCAACAGGAATCAAGTCAACTAAGTTCAAAGGTTAGAAGTAGCTACCAGTGGAATAGACAAAGGATAACCCCTTGGGAGGAGAGTATGGTCAGAAGATGCAGAGAGAGTGAGAAGAGGAAATGATGAAATAACAAGTGTATGTGGGTCAAGGGATGATAAAGATGATAGAGTAAAGACATGATAAAATGATGGAATGAAACTTCCACCCAAGACTCCAAGGAAAGAAGAGCATCTTGAACACCTTGCAACAAACGAGTGGAGCAAGATTAAAGTCATGTACAGAAGACTGGGGAATGTAAATGACAGAGAAAATGGCGTCACACACAAATAGATCTCACTTGCAGAGAAACCATGAAAAGAAACGATTATAAATTTCATGAAAGTCACAAGATATCATCAAAAAGATAGTTACTTTATTATAAAGATTAATATATCAATCACAAAGATTGCACTTTTTTTTTCCAAATTAAAATATTTAATGTGCCTAAATAAAGAATAAAGATAATTTCAAGTTCGTGTGAGGACCCACGAGCATGGAGGATGTGTCACCTTCCTACTGGTGGAGGGATATTACTACATGATGACAGTGTTATGTACTCTTGCAATTTATGTCAAAACGTAATTTCAGTGAGAAATAGTGAGAAGATTAGTGGCATAAGCAAGACATTAAGAGTTGGCACACAAGAATTACTATAGTATGAAGAGTTAAGTGGATTGTTTAAAAATGATTATATTATCATTCTAAAATAATTATAAGTTTTTATCGTATATACTCTCAGTAAACATTCAGAGCAACAATACTGAAACAATAATTTTTACAGCTCTATCAGTTGGTTGTTGAGAAACGTAAAACATTCTAAACATATTCTTCATGATAGAAAAACACACAGGTTCAAGAAGTATTGATAGAAATGAAATGGAGAATCCTTTTACCTAAGTGGGTTGGAAAATATTTTGAGCA
Organism: Carcinoscorpius rotundicauda; assembly: GCA_011833715.1. Classification (NCBI taxonomy): domain Eukaryota; kingdom Metazoa; phylum Arthropoda; class Merostomata; order Xiphosura; family Limulidae; genus Carcinoscorpius; species Carcinoscorpius rotundicauda. Next base: position 86,082,396 of record CM022393.1, on the reverse strand, counting down.
ACTGAGAGATCATTTTGAGTGTTAATAGAATAGTTATGGTTGCTGAAATGTTCTCTAAAGGTTGTTTATGTCCTAATTATTGATGACTGCATTTTGTTTACACTATGTAAGAAAAATGTTTTTTTTTTATTTAACAAGTGATTTTATTATATAAAGTTTGCTTGTGCATGTCAGAAAATGAGTTAGTGGTTTTTATGGACTTGCAAGCTTGATAAAGGGTTTTATTGCAAGGAAGACAAACATTTTTGAGTAGGATGTTATGCACTTTTCTGTGAACAAGGATACCTTTTAGAGTTCTGTTTTTCTGGAAGGAGGCAACAAGAACTTCAGGAAATATCTGTTTACGATAATGATTGAGTTGTAGAAGATAAAAACGATTCTTCAGAATCCATGAATGTTTTTAGTTTAAACTGATAGGTAATAATAAGAGTAGTTCTATATGAAAGTTCAGTATTACTTGGAATTGCTCATCTAATTACTGTTAAACCTTTCATAATTAACATAGATCCTGGAATCAGTGATCTACATTCATTGGTTTCATCAGAAAATTACCTTTATTCATTAATGAATTTTATGAAGAACAAATTTACTAAAACTTACTATTTTAATATAATTTTTCATTCCTGTTTATATGAACTGATTAGTATATTTTTATTAGTCAATCTCCAGGTGTCACTTATTTTACTTAAACACCTCAGCATAATTTTACATATATACACATTTATCCATTTCTAAACTAAAATATCCATAACACCTTTTCATATACACTTTTGCTATCAGCTACATTGTACCAAAAATGAAATGCTTACAATAGTTCATAGAAAAATAAATGTTTCCTGGAAAACCAAATATATTCATGTCACTCTTCAATTATACCTCCATACTCATTGTTCCCCTGAGGAAGAAAGGTCAACCTTTCAAAAGTGCTTGAATTACAGAGTTTCTATTTCAAAAATAATGCCATAATAGTTAGTAGTCTTTTACAATAAGATTCTTTTTTAGTAAGTTAATTTTGAAGATAATACTTCTTGAATACAGTCAGGTTATTAAACTAAACAGGTATTAAATTTATGATAGAACAAAATGTTCTGTTACCAATTGGAGTATAGAAAGTTTAATAACTAAAATATCAGAAAGCTCACAAATAAGTCTGTTTTTAATATTTATACATTATGAGTATCAGTATCAGTGTCTTTTTAAACAGATGAATGTGTTTCATGGTAACTGCAAGTTTCACCACATGTAACATCACTGATTGGTTTTGAGAGAACAAATCAAATGCATCACCTTTAAGAGTTACAAATTTATATGTGATCTATACATGTCTGACTGTCAAGTTTACTTAAGGAGTTGTTAAAGTTTTCAAATGGTGAAAATATATTTTCTGTATGTTTAATGCAAAAAACAACATTAAATAGAAGTCTTGTATGACTTAGGTACTTTCCATCCAAGTGGCACAGTAAACAAGTTAGAAAATCTTGATTTTTTGTCGAGTAACATGTATTTGAACTTACTATATTAGAGGGGGATTTCTTCTTATCAGTTTCCCCATGTTTCTTCTCAACAACTTCTTTTAATTTAGCTTCATCCCAGTTTTCCTTGGAGTCTTGTAATCAAAAATTAAATACATAATGAAAGAGCTAGGTTCAATTAAATATCTAAATGTGTTTCTTTGTTGTAAAACTGATAACAAGATGGTTCCACAAAGTTCAAGCAACAAACACAACAAAATACAATATGAAGTAGCAGAATATATTGAGCAAGTTCACTGAAGGCCAACTGACTCATAGTTTATCTCTATCCACAGAAACTTAAAGTAGCCAATCATATCAACATACCTATTCATACAAAAATGTATATCTAACGAAAATCATACACCACATTATCAAGTAAAATACTTAATAAGTTTACAATTTTTGTATATTAGTTCTGTTCAAGAACAAATCAGGATTTAAACATCCATAGTTTGTATTTATTACCAGTAGTTGAGAGTACTTGTCAAAGAAGTAAAAACTATACAAAGGACAACATTAAATAATGTTCCTCTTTTCTATTTTTTGTTACTAAATCCCTAATTACCTCATTAAATAACAATTGTGTACCCTATATTGTGGAAAGTAAAAAGTGATTCCTTGAACTGGTCAATAACATTCAACCCATTAGTATCACACCTTTTACAACCCATACAAGAAAAAAATGCACATGCTTACTCATTATTTTTTTTAACCACTGTATTATTTTAACGTAGTATCACTTTTTATTTTCTATTTCACTCTGGGCTTCTTTTATTCACTAATTTTCAAATTACCCTTAATTTCACATGACAGCCTTCATCTTTTTAACAGTTACCATTTTTAGTTAAACAACTTATCTTCATTATTTGAACAAAATAAACATACTAGAACATTATTTAATAAATATTTGCAACATACTTTGTAATTTCCTATCATATGAAGGTACAGTAAACATGTACAATTTGATGACAGTATTTTACTTGGTGAACGTAATAAAAATATGATTACAAACACTGCAACTTAATAAAATCATAATGTCTGTTAAAAAGTAAAAACAGTAATTATAAACAAAGCATCAACAAAATAACTTTATTATGGTTTAAACAATCTCAAGTTATGCAACCTCTTTGTTGCATACAACATATATTTCAGTGTATATCATAAAACCTGATGATGACAAAACCTTTTCCAAACACTATACATTCATTATCATGTTAAACTTTTAATAAGACTTGTTAAACATTCAACCCATCTTTAAACTGTACAAGCTTACTTACGTTATGCCAAGTTATCATTCATTTTCTCTTTGAAGAAGTTTCTGTAGCTTTCAAACACGTTTAATTTTAAACAAAAACATATTAAGAATTCACAACAAAGGGAACAGAAAAGAAATTTTACAAAGCTATAAAAAACATCTTAATTTTTAACTTTATCAACACATGATAGTTTTAACTCTGTGCTGTATCTAAGTATATTTAAACTTTCTTAAGAACTGTTCTTACAGCAAGAATAGTTTTTCTTTCTTTCATATATGAAGAGATGTTCTAATTACACTTCTGCTAGTTTAATTGATAAGTGTACATCACATTCATTGTTTTTTATTTGTACCTATGAGTTACAAGTAACTAGTGATACAATTAATTAGAAAGTCTATTAATATCAGTTCATACAGGTTTTAATGAACAATTTAAAATTTATATCTTTATGTCAACTAATGTGATCAATTAGAAAATGAAAACGGATAGACAAACATTTGAAATCTTTAATTTATTATAGTTTGAAAGGAAAACCATGTCAACATCTATATTCACATTTTAGTGTTTGCAAACATCAATTCTGTTTTCAATTCTTTTTTGTCATTTTTACTTATTTTGGATATCAACAGAACTAAAACATTTTTGTCAGGAGCATTATAACTTTCAAACAATGAAAAACACATTTTAAAGTAGGCATATGTTACAAGAGCTACAGATGTCAGAAATAATAACCATAAATAATTATTTAAAAATTTGGGTTAAAATAAAGTTTTTTTTATTATCATTGAGAGAAAACAGATAAGTTTATTGTAACTTTGTTACCAAAATATCTGGTGTAGATAGCCTAGTTGCTTTGTGCCATAAAATGCCAAGCTAACCAACCAACAATGAAAATGTCTAAACCCCTCTATTATATATTATAAATTCTGAAAAATAATGCTAACTTTAATGAAAACAAATCTCTATAAAGTCTAGAAGCATGTACACTGTTCATTTCTGGTAAAAGCCGAGGCCTGAAAATTTACCATTCAGTTGATGTTCATATTATTGTGTTAATAAGTTAATGTTTGAAGCTACACGTGACTGTTATACATCCCCTATCGATGTAGTAGAGAGCAAATAAAAACTAAGGATTAGTTAGAACCTGGTAGATTGAGATGTGTAGTACAGGATGAACAACAGGTAAGGATCAGTTACAACCTGGTAGATTGAGATATGTAGTACAGGATGAACAACAGCTAAGGATCAGTTAGAACCTGATAGATTGAGATATGTAATACAGGATGAACAACAACTAAGAACACTGGTTTACAAAAAAATATTTTTTGTCTGAGGCAAGAATGTGAATAGGTGTTTTTTACTAATTTGGCTGTGCTGAATTTAAATTTATAAACAGTTTTCCTCTATCACCTCTAGTTTTCTGGCTTTTAAATAGTCTCATTTTAGTATATGCAGAGTATATACATGCTTATTTCAACAGTTGCAGCAGCTTATTACAGATAAAACAGGATAGATAAAGAACATTGACGGAATAAATATACTTGGATGACACAGTATACACAATTCATAGTACCGCAGACAGTTAGAAGTGTGTTTTCTTAGATGATCTGGTGTATTTTGCCTCCGGGATGTCACGCAAGAGCATCCAGCAGAACCCTCCCATAATGCTGGGGTTCCACTTGCCTTGGTAGTTGTTCTCCATCTTCGTAATGTCTTGGTGGAATCTTTCTTCGTGCTCATCACTCACTGCTCCAAGGTTTGGAGGGAAGAAGTTGAGGTGGGAATGGAGAAAATTAATTTTGAGTGACATTCGGCATCCCATATTCTCATAAGTCTTTAGCAACTTCTCAATACAGGCTTGGTAATTTGGTACGCGTGTGTTACCAAGGAAGCCACTACAGACTGACCTAAAGGCTTCCCATGCTCTCAGTTCCTTTAAGGTAAGAAGCTCCTCAAAATCAGTATCTTTCAGCACTTCTTGGATTTGAGGTCCGACAAAGATGCCTTCTTTGAGCTTAGCAGCACTGAAACCTGGGAACACAGTAGACAAGTGTTGGAAGGCAGCACCATTTTTGTACATGGCCTTCACAAAATTCTTCATCAAACCAAGCTTGATGTGAAGAGGAGGAAGAAGCACCTTCTTCATGTCAATCAGAGGATTCTCCTTGACGCTGTGTTCGCCAGGAACGAAAGTGCTTCTAGACCCCCAGTCTTTCTGCTTGTAATGCTGGGATACAGCTCGACTATCCCAGAGACAGAGAAAGCAACAGTACTTTGTGAAACTCGCTTGCATACCCATCAGAAGACCAATGACCATGAGGTCCCCACACAGACTCCACTGGTACTGGTTGTACTTAACAGCTTCTAAAAGAAGCTCTATATTGGCATGGGACTCCTTTAGATGGACATAGTGTGCAGTGGGAATGCTGGGATATTTATTCCCGTTGTGCAGAAGACCAAGAATCAGTTAGAACCTGGTAGATTAAGATATGTAGTGCAGGATGAACAACAGGTAAGGATCAGTTAGAACCTGGTAGATTTAGATATGTAGTGCAGGATGAACAACAGGTAAGGATCAGTTAGAACCTGGTAGATTGAGATATGTAGTACAGGATGAACAACAGGTAAGGATCAGTTATAACCTTGTAGATTTAGATATGTAGTACAGGATGAACAACAGCTAAGGATCAGTTAGAACCTGGTAGATTGAGATATGTAGTACAGAATAAACAACAACTAATCTATCGTATATTATTTGCACAGTCATAATCATGTTTGACGGTAACCAGAAAACATTACTAAGATGTTAAAAATATTGAAACCAGATTATAATTTTTCCACACTACAGGAGTCTGGCTTTATTTCATTTTTTTAGATTCTGATGTGATTCATAGTTTTTCAAAGATGTTTTTTCCTGTAAACTGTGTCATATTCCCCTCCCACCACATTTTCACATCTCTCTGAATTACAGGTAAATAGAGTTTGTGTTGCAGCAAAAAATGATGAATTATGGACGAAGTAATTCGAGGCACTTCTGTTACCAGGGCATAAAAATTCTTTGATCTGATGGTTGACATCGAATGCTCGATAATCACCAAATTCTCTTGACACTTAGCATAATTTGCAAACTTTACACTTGGTACAGTCTGCATACTTAACACTTGGGACAGTCTGCATACTTAACACTTGGTACAGTCTCCGTACTTAACACTTGGTACAGTCTGCATACTTAACACTTGGTACATTCTCCGTACTTCGATATTTATAAAAAGCTGACTTAAGTGCATATTGTTAAACATTTTTAGTCGACTTGTTTGCGTTTCGTTTTGTTTTTTGGAATTGCACACAAAGTTAAACATTGGGCTATTTTTCTTCTGGTCACCTAGGGTATCCAACCCCGGTTTCTATCGCTCTGAGTCTACAAACATACCGTTGTGTCCCAGAGCAGGCTCAGTCGACTTGTAATGTGAAAGCATCATTTGTTCTTGTCCTAGATTATTCTAGGACCATAGAAGTTAATCGAAAATACACTTTGATCATGTGGAACACGCAGTCAGAATATTTGCGAAGACAAGCCTTGTTTCATCTCTGGATGTTCATGTTAATGACAAATTGAGGAGATAAACTTATGATGAAAATCTCGTGATTACCATTATCGAGATAAAGGTCAGTATCCAAAGAAGAAACCACCATGTTTAAACTGGTTTCACTTTTTATAGTTGTACAACTCTATCTTTTAAATAAAAAATACTTTGGAAAGCTCTTGAATCTCGCTCAAGTTTTATACGTGTTAAGATATTATAAATGTGACTTGATTCTGAACCTCTGATGTGTGCTGCCATCAGAAGGTTCGTGAAGATCTTTATTAGTTCCAACCAGTAAGAATGTTTAAGTTCCCTTTGTTGTCTGGTATATTACCGATGCTGTTCTAAGGTAAACATCAGTATTAGATCGACTATGTATTTTTCTGTGTTGTTTTTCTATACTTCCGGTGATATATATTACTGTTATTGAGATGAGATATTAAGGGAAGATACAGATGAACATTGAGTTGTTGTCGGTGACAACACCTGGATTTGTAAACATGATATTTTTTGTGGTGTCTACTCTATGATGTCTTGAACGTTGAGTAAAGCATTTTGGATGACAAGCTTGGTCTTGCTGCCAGACGTCGTCCCAGATTAACATTAGACACAAGTAAGGTTGAAAGTGAAATATAGATCCCTTCCGGAGAAAAAGATCTATTATTTATCGCAGTCCTGACTGAAGTTCTTTTCTTGAACCTCTCTGAACCGACAGCATCTGATGTTCCACTAGATGTACAAAGAAACATCCAGATCCATAACTTGAGGCTGCAGTTTTTTGAGCGTATACAGAAACGAATACTGTGTTGAGTTAGCTGAAGATTTTCATAAAATCGAACAAGAGAAGAAAATAAATATTTATACAATGAATAATATTCAGCCAATGGCATGAAGCTGTAAAGTTTCTTATTCCCGAGAATGAGCCGAGATGTTATGTGAATAAGAAATAAACTTTTATTTTACAAAACATCGTAACTCCATGATGGGGAGTAGGTGATGTTAACTAGTTGTGTTTACTCCAGTCTGTAGCTGCTAAATTAGGGACGGATACCATAGACAGCAGCTTTACATAAAATTAGAAACAAAAACATTTCTTCATGAACCTTCACTAAATGTATAATTATGTCTCATCAGAATACGAAGTGTAGATGTTCTACTAAACTTATGATCGTGACGAGTACAGACATTAACAACGTTTATAAATGATAAATAAAAACAAGTATATTCAAACATAGCCCCGCAGTGGCTCAGCGGCATGTTTACGGACTTACTAAAATCCGGGTTTCGATACCAGTAGTGGGCAGAGCAGAGATAACCCATTGTGTAGCTTTGTGCTTAATTCAAAAAACAAAATAACGAATCAAACGTCGTCAAAAGGAAGAACAAAAAGTAAATATTTCGTCCTGAAACTAGATTTGTAAATACGGAAAAACCAAAATACAAAAACGAAATATATACAGAGAATCAGTTATTGTACAAAAAACACATCTTCATCTTTTTTTAAAATATTTACTCAAAAAATAAGCTTGCCTTTGTTTATATTTCAAGAATAAGCAGACGTGTTACATATCGAAAAGATAAATCTTTTATTTCATACAAGAGTATATAAACCCAAAAATAATAATTTTGATACACATATAAACATGTGTTGAGTGTTAAATGGTGTTTATTTATTCATACACATCTTGTAAAGCACTGCATCATTTGCATACAGAAAATTAATAAACCATGTATCTTCCACTGGCTCAGTTGAAAGTCTAAAGGCTTACAACGTTGAAAGCCTGTGTTTGCCCACAGGTAGTGGGCACAACACAGATAACCCAATCTGTTGTTTTGTGCTTAACTAAAAACAATACTTACCACGTGACGTGTTAGTTTACTGTTTCATACGTATAAATGCACAGACATACTGATATCAATGATCATGTTAGTGGATATCTGTCCAATAGGTACACTGTATACAAAGGTCGTGTAAGCTGCACACCTTGCAACATATGATTAAGTTTTAACAACGAATTAAATGTTTGTTTATTGCAATATACTTAGTGTTATAATTATACTAAATTTATGGTTATAGTGTGTGGGTCATCAAATGTGTGACAAATGAGATACAATATTCAATTTCCTGAATTTTATTTCTAACATACACCTTCACTGCTTTCTGGCGTATTCCAGGCGGTTAAAACCAGAATATCTGAGCCTATTGGAAACGGTTACAGTTTCTTCTTAACAACAACACTGTTCATTTTTAGCCTAAAACACTTTTATCCAGTTAAAAAACATGACATGAATAACAGTTTGTTCATTTGTTTTTTGGAATTTCGCAAAAAGATACTCGAGGGCTATCTGTGCTAGCCGTCCCTAATTTAGCAATGTAAGACGAGAGGGAAGGCAGCTAGTCATCACCACCCGTCGCCAACTCTTGGGCTACTCTTTTACCAAAGAATAGTGGGATTGACCGTCACTTATAACGCCCCCACGGCTGGAAGGGCGAGCATGTTTAGCGCGACTCGGCGTGAATCCGCGGCCCTCAGATAACGAAGCGCACGCCTTAACGCGCTAAGCCATGCCGGGCCTTTACATGAATAACAAGTGCTGGGTGATCAGTAACTTAGTCAGTTAAATTCCTTTTTATTTATTTATTTAATGAGTGAACACAAACACGAGCTATGTGACTACAAAATACTGACGAACAGGAACTTGAGGTATTGTGTGGCGATATTACCTGGATTTTACCCGGATATTGTCATTAAATATAGCCTGTTTAATTATAACACATACCGTTTCTCCTGATAGCAGCTACAATTCTTAAATTACCATCTCTATCTAGAAAGTGAACTCCTGTAATGTTTCCACATATTAAATACACCATACAAACTAGAATGAGTAACTTTAAATTGTTAACAGAAAGCGTTACTTGGTATAAAAATAATCCACGGTGAAACATTACAGTGAAAATATCAAGGAGTTAAAATTGTATTAATCTGAATGTAAACGATGGTTTTACGTGTGGTGACAGTTTATTCAATTTATTGTTGATTGTAAACGTCAATCACAAATCACGAATGAATTAATTTATGGATCATGTTGGCGAAGCATGATTATAATTAACGTACTCGTCATCAGACATGAACGTTAAACCTACCATACTTATAATACTATATTATATAGCCAGTCCTGTGGAATGTTTCAACAATTAGAAGGATACATAATACTAGTATTCAAATCACACTAATTCGGTCGTATCTATTGGACACGAAGCGTTTCACTCAGTCCAGAGCTCATCAATAAAGTGCATTATTAAAAGATATAATATGACTAATACTGGTATATGATAATTGGGCTCATTCGATTGTTACGAAAGTTACAGAATGGCTAGTTGTGTTCTTCACCTCAGGATCATAAAAACTTGGTTTTCAATATCATGAGACTGAATACTTAGTACTGAGCCACCAGAGTGAAAGATGCTTTTTGTTTGTTTGTTATTTTATAGACATGATTAAAACGATGTTTAACATAAGGCAGTGTTTAAAATGATCGAATACATCAATTGAATGACGTGTCTTAAAACATCGACAATTGACAAATGAAGGTTTAATATCTTCTAATTAATTACATCTTTAGTGTTTTGGTGTTTTGAGTTGTTGTTGTTGTTTTGGCTCAACACAGTAAATGTGTATTAGTGTACGTTTTCAATCTATAGCTATGTATACATGGTGCTCGGAAAGTCACTGTGTAATTATGTACTCATTAACATACTTGTTTCAATATGGAATACAGGAGATAAATATGAATGACAATTATAAACAATGTTGAAAGTGACACCCGTTGGCATCACTACAGGCCTGGACCCTTCTTATTTTGTTTCTAAACACCGTTATCACTTGCTGGCTAGAAATAGACTGAATAAAATATGATTACAAAACTGCGCAGTTACTTTCCAAATACCTTGTATTTATAAAGACGAAGTTCATGTTTATTTACACTCTAACTTCTCAGAGCAACCTGTTGAACCAATGTCAACCAGAAATTGTATTTAAACATTACGATCTGACTGATTGAACGTTGTATTCGTTGCTTTCTTTTCTTCGTATATTTCTTTCTTACTTTTATGTATTCTGATAATGTACTTTGTCATACAGTTTACTTTAAAGTAATACTTATGTATATGTGTGTATTTATATATTGCAGAGCCTAAAGCTGATATGACAGTCGTTCGAACATTACCTTACTTCCATAAATAACAAAATAATGAATTAGTCTTGCTATAAGTAACAAAGTGACCCATGGTGGTTATGATGACGATGTCTGGAACGAATGTTTTGTGGTATTCATTTTGTCATCGTCCATACCTGCTGTACTCCACACATTTGACACATATTTTCATTAAAAGACTAATGGTCAAATCCCACTATTTGTTCAGACAAGAAATGGAATAGGGTGTCAATATGGACTATCTGCCTCCACTCTAGTCTCTCTCTTCAAATTTAGCGAATGTAGCATTGATGTGGCTTTTTGAGAAATCCAATAAATAAACATCAAGCAAGATGTCATATTTTAAATATATTAATAACTTGTGTGTAGGTGAACAGTGTGTACCTCAACCACATCTGACAACTTTCTTTTCATATATTTTGTAACATTTGATGGTTTTTGACTAACAAAAGTAGGTTCAGAAAGGTGAGAAAAGGATCACGGGATTTTTATTATGTTTTTCGAGAAATATATTTGTCTCATTTAAAAACAATTCTAGTTCTTCTTTATTTGTAGTTAAGCACGAAGATACATTCTGGATTATCTCTGTTATGCCCACCACATGTATTCTAGCGTTGGAAATTCGCAGTCATATCTTTGTGCCACGAGGAGACAAGAGAACTTTCTAAAGATATATTAATTTTTGTTAATTTTTAAAAGAGAATCCATACCTCGCACCAGAAACACAAAACTGTATGTTGTAAAAAGTTCTCTCCTGGTGTTACTGCTGGAAAAGAAGTTTGACGTTTTTATCTCTAATTGTTGTTTTGTTTCTTTGTTTGGAAATTCTCACAAAGTTACAAAGAGATATCGGTGTAAAGTTGTTCTTAATGTTGAACCTATAGACTCTGGTTTATTTGTTTCTGTTGTTACTCATTTAATACGTCGATGGTCCGAAAGTGTTACAAGCATTTTCGTAAGAATTCTAGTGAACAAACACACATTTCTGTTTTATGTACCCTAAATATATTTCTTCGAAAACCGCAATACGTATAAAAATGTTTGTGCTGAAACTAAACATAAAAGCACCTACTTTAAAGATCAAAATCGGTAATAACCCGGTATGTGATTCCGAGTTAACTACATTTTTCAGTACTGTTATACGTGTAAAATATAGAATATTGGCTTATTGTTAGGCTTCTCAATGCTAAACAATAGTTTGTCTCTGCTCTGTTGCTTTATAAAAGTGACAGTTAATTACTTTATTCGGCCAAATGTTCAAACAAATATTTGGTAACGACGGATGATTTCAGCTGATCAAGTCTAAAATACAAGGAAACCCTATCGGTGTCTTAACTGGCCTCTGACTTGGCTATTTAACTATATGTAACGAGGGGTCTTTTTTGTAATGTGGATTTCCTTCTGAGGTATATTTTGTCAAATATACATCACATTTTTAAGTTTATACAATCCTCTAAATATTTAAATCTCGATTATAAATGAACTAAAATATGTTTTGTGTATTTTCTTCCGAACTGTTACATTAGCGCTATCTCTTGCTTAAAAATATTATATATATGAGATTTTACTAATAAAAACACATTTTAGCCTTGGAAAAAATTCTTGTAATATTAGATCAACGTTAAGCCGAAGTTCAATACCAAATGATGCCATTTACTATAAACAGTTTTATAATACTGTTGATTAACTATGACGCTGGCATTTCTTTGTATGTGGTTTTTCACTAATTTGCATAATAAAAATATTTTCTCAGATATTTGCACACGCACGAAGATAAGTTTTACCTTGGTGCACACCTTCAGTGTGGGTACAAAATCTTGGTGTCTAGGCTCTTTTTTTTGGTGTTATGGTGGTTACTCTTCTTTACTTTGTAGTTTTCACCATATTTCTAATTAAAAAGATGCGCACACACGTGGATAAGTAATAATAACTCACGTAGTATGTGTACAAAGTTTTAAGTTTCTTGGTTCTTTTCTCTTGTAATTATGGTGGGTCACACACAAACCCAAAGCCTCGGCCTTTTCTTTTTGTGGATCAGTTTGTTGCGACATGACAACACTTTAAAATATGAGTTTTATAATTAGCGTACACTGTGAAGATATAAATAATTTATTTTTTCGATTTCGTGCAAAGACACTGTTGATTTACTGTTTTAACAATACATAGTGAGCTTAACCGTCACTTTATAACGCCCCAACAGTTGAAAGGGCGAGAATGTTTGGTGTAACGGACATTCGAACCGGAGGCCCTCGGATTACGAATCGAGTGCCTTAACCATTTGGCCATGCAGGGCTGTAATAGAGGAGGAACTGCTTAACCTAAAGAATATTGCTATATTCTATTTACCAGACTATGAAAAAGGAGTAAACATTTTTACAAATAATAAAATAATTTTCCATACCCTCAACTAGTTTTCCTAAAATTATTCTAGGTTTTTTTCTATTCTAACCGTTTCAATAACTTCAGCGACAATGGTCAATATACAGTTTCTTTTTACCATTTTTTTCTCTCTTACTTCGCACTCAATTCTTCTTTTACTTCTCGGTATTTTCCCTTTTTCATTTTATCTGTCTCACAAGTTTTCCAAATTTCTAAAGTATAAACATTATTTCCATACCTTTTGCACACTTATTAGGAAGAATACTGCTCACTGATTGTGAACTTAAAGGATTTTGTTACGTATTGTAAATTGTCTTTATTCTCTGTGCCTTTGTGGTGTTAATACATTTCTAGTTCAGCATGTAGTTTACCTATTTTGTATTCATGTGAATTAAAACGTTACAAGTATACCATTGACACAGCAGTATGCCTGCAGAATTAATCGGTTTCAAAACGTACAGTGGGTAGTTATGTGCTTACAAAAATTTTCCCTTTTTCTTGCCATCTTGTTCGTAAGCCAAGAGTGGTGTTAACCTTAGTCTATACTTAGTACACTTAGTTTATACTTAGTCTACTTTTTAACGCTTTGAGAAACCCTTAATGGATTAAACGATGCCACTTTTTCTTTCACCAAAAGCATTCCATGATTTACTTCCAAAACTCAATGCTTCCTTCTAGGTGTAAATCATGGTATTATTTTAAGCACTCACTACACTTTCCTTCCACCTTTGACTGATTAAAGTTGTTTTCCAAATAATAAAGACTGTAAAACATTTCAATGTTTTTTGTTGTTCTTGTTTTCTTCAAATTTTGAATTTTTTTATGTTGAAAATTATCTTCATTCACTTGTGTTTCATCACGTAAACTTTGTAAGATAACACTGTGGTCCAATACGCCCGGGCACCCCTTTTTAATTTTTTAGGACTTTTAAGGATTTTAAGGGGCTCAATGTCAAACAACCCAAAAATATATATTTTGGGTTCGTTCGCGGTCGTATTTACGGCACTAAAAATAAGAATTTGCAATAATATAAATTTTGGTACGCCCAATTCATTGATGAGATGTTACGTTTTTTTTATGTATGTTGACTGTAGACTGAAACTCTTCAACGAGTTGCTCTGTACTGGGACTAACAACAGGTGCTTCAACAACACGAACCTCTGGTACCACCTTACTACCAGCCAAATCATTTCCCAAAAGCATAGACATACCTTCAACAGGCAATGAAGATTTAATACCCACAGTCACTGGGTCCGAAACTAAGTCCGAATGCAAATTCAATCTATGAAGTGGAATAGAAACGACGCCACCTTCTACACCAGAAATGAGCACATTGGCCCCAACGGATGACTTTTCAGAAAACGGAAGTATACTTTCAAAAATCAAACTCTGAAAAGCTCCAGTATCCCGCAGGATCTTAGTTGGTTGTGGATGTGAATCGCCAACAAAAGAAACAAAAACTTCAGTGATGAAAGGTTTAAATTTGTCCTCAACAACATCTTCAGGTACATCAAGAATATCGGGCTTAGAATCCACAGTGGACTGGACAGGTCAAAATCATTGGGAACCAATGATGTATCCAACGAGGGAAAAATTAAACCATTGGGTGATGGCTTGTTTTTGATCTTATAGCACTCAGAAATCAGATGGCCAGGTTTCTTACAATAAGCGCATGTTTTAGATGAGAATGACACGTTTTTGGTAGATGATGAGCTTTGAGAATGAGATGAAGTCTTTGTTTGAGAATTAGAAGTTTGCTCTTTTTTGTCTTTATTGACATTTGCATAATGCTTGAATAAGTCATTGGGTTTTTTTGATGTGTGATTTGTTTTGCTTTTGTACGAGAAATCTTTGTGAGTCAAAGCATACTCGTCTGCCAAAACAGCAGCATCATAAATTTTGGAAGCTTTTTGTTCATCAATGTAAGTTTTGAGCTCTACGGGAATACATCTTTTAAACTCTTCAACTAACATGAGTTCTCACGTCTTTGATTTCTTTGGAATCACACCACCTGTCGAATAGAGTTTCTTTTTCACGAGCAAATTCGATATAAGTTTGGCTGTCAAACTTTTTGTAACCACGAAATTTTTGTCTGTATGCCTCTGACACCAATTCATAAGCATTCAAAATGCATTTTTTGACGTGCTCATAATCATAACTCTGCTCGGCCGTGAGTTTGGAAAATACTTCCTGAGCTTTACCCTTGAGAACACTCTGAAGTAATACTGTCCAATATTCGGTAGGCAATTTTAGCCTAAGGGCCAGTTTTTCAAATTGCTGAAAATATTTATCTACAGCCTTCTCATTGAATGGAGGTACTAAACGAATTTGTTCGGAAGCATCAAAATTATCCAACCGCATTTGGACCATCTTTTCTTCTGTCTGTGCCTTTTTCATATTAATTTCTTTATCCGCTTTAATGCGTTCTTTTTGTATTTCGGCCTCAAGAACAAGGCGTTTGCTTTCCTGTTCTGCCTCAATACGTTTTTGTTCAGTCTCAAGAACAAGGCGTTTGTTTTCTTTTTCTGCTTCAAGACGTTTGCTTTCAATTTCTAAACGAAATTTCATTTCCATTTCCATTCTTTTTAATTGAAAATCTGGGTCAAAATGAGCGGCAGGCAATGCTTTTACAACTTTTTGAGGTAAAACTTTTTGGCTGACCAAATGTTCAACAACAATTCGTTTGATATCTGCTCTCTTCATTGCTTGCTTCACTTTCAAATTAAATAGTTTTCCAACATTAAGCAATTCAGATTTTTTTAATTCATTGATCAATTCGAAAGAGGGATTCTGATTAAATTTGTCTATAAAATCTTCGAGTTGAAATGCTATTTTGAATATACAAGCTGTCGATCTGTATATAATATAAATCTAATTTTAGAATAGAATTAAATTGTTTGTTCGATATCCCGGACGAGCCCCCAATTTTCCGTTACGTTTTTTATGTTTTATGTTTTTTATGTATGTTGACTGTAGACTGACCGCAACAGAAAGACACAGATAACAGCTTGTATAATTTATTACAATAAACTATTATATATGTGACAGATATAAAATAAATTATATAATAACAATGACAGATGTTCAGTTTCAACATTCAAAATTAATTACAATACAAAATGGTACTGGCCTGTGTCCAATATAATGATTTAGAGTGAAAGTCCAAAAGTTCAGATCAGAAATCCAAAATTTCGGTCTAGGGTGTGAATTTGGTCCCACGAAGAAATACCGAAGTTTGAATGGAGAATGACGAAGTTCTTTTTACGGTGTTTTCGATGAATGTTTCAACTTGTCGTTTTCCGCTCCGGTCGCCCCCAAACAGTCTTGTACGTGTTGACTTTCAGTATAACCAGTAATTCGAATAAATCGTAAAGATTGATGAAATAAAATCACAGATTCTGTAGATCTAACTTCAGTCACAAATCCAAGTTGAATAAACTCACAGCAAACACTTAAACTTTCTCAAACGAATGACTGACTCTTCTCTATTTCTCGCGTCTCCGTTTGTTTATATATTAGTAGGCCTCTTTTCTCGAACCATCGCGTAACTTCCCAACATTCCAGAGAAATCCGCGCATGTCCGTTCTTGCACGAGACTTGTTGTCTAGACACCAGGCCGCTAAACATTTCATTTACATAAATTTATAAACATATGATTAATCTACCTATATTAATTTTTGTTAATTTTGAGTAAAAAAAACCATGCCTCGTACCAGAAACACAAAACTGTATGTTATAAAAAGTTCTCTCCAGGTGTTACTGCTGGAAAAGAAGTTTGACGTTTTTATCTCTCATTGTTGTTTTGTTTCTTTGTTTGGAAATTCTCACAAAGTTACAAAAGGAATATCGGTGTATAGTTGTCCTTAATGTTGAACCTATAGACTCTGGTTTACACTCTCTTACGTATTTAAATCTCGATCATAAATGAGCTAATACACTTTGTGTAATTTCATCCGAACTGCTACGTTAGCGCCATCTCTTGCTTAAAATGATTCTATATATGACTTGAAAACAAATTCTTGTAATTTTAAATCAACGTTAAGCCGAAGTTCAATACTAAATGATGCCATTTACTATAAACAGTTTTATAATACTGTTGATTAACTATTACGCTGGCATTTCTTTCTATGTAGTTTTTGCTAATTTGAATAATAAAAATATTTTGTCAGACACGCACGAAAAAAAGTAATACCTAGGTGCACAGATTTCTTATTAAAAAAGATGCGCACATACGTGGATAAGTAATAATACCTCATGTAGCATGTGTACAAAGTGTTAAGTTTCTAGATTCTTTTCTCTTGTAGTTATGGTGGGTCACACACAAACCTAAAGCCTCGGAATTTTATTATTGTGGATCAGTTTATTGCTACATGACAACACTTTAAATATGTGTTTTATAATTCACAGATTAAACATTTGATTAATTAATTAATTAAATTCGATAAATTTACAACATTCATACATATATTCAGTAAAAATAAAATTAACGCAAGGACAGTTAGATAGTAAATGAAACTATGAATGTTAATACAAGGTCTTTTACACCAAGCGTTTTGACGATATATATAACAGGACTTGAGAAATCTTGAATATAATTAGAGGCGCTCAGGTCAGATATTCTTCCGAAAAAACAGCGAGATTGATGAAATGGTAACGTAAGATAAAGAAATCATAGAGTACTTTTAGTTTTTCTGTCACTCATAATTACGATTAATTAATAACAATTCTACTTTTTATCGGAAGCTTTAACAATAATATATATAAATTTAGAATATCATCACATGTTGCATATTCTTCCAGAAGTAAGCATGCACTGGGAAGGTATAAACAATTTATTTTGATTTTCATACAAACATACAAGAGGATTATCTGCGCTATCCTTTCCAAATTTAGCAATTAAGACTACAGAGAAGGAACTAGTATCATCCCCCGACCTCTTGAATTACTCATTTAACAACGAATATTGGGCTTGACAGTCAAATTAATTGCTTGTAAATATCTTGTTTCGAACAAAACTAAACAATAATAAAATATTGACAAACGTACTGCTAAAAGGGAATGTCTTCAAAATTATTATCTTATCTGTAGATAACACGAAATTTAATTATTTTACACACAAAACTAACCACTGGGGTGTCCCAAATGGAACCCGACTTTGGAAGCGGTGTAGATTGTCATTTATATTCACACAATTATGTTAAAAAGTCAAAATTTGTTCCTCGATGATTATAAGTAAGTGAAGTATTTCATAAAATATTACAAATAATTTTATTGATTTTACTTGTACTATCTATACCATATGAAATATTATTATCGACAATATTTTTTATTTTCTATTATAAGCAAGCAAACTTCTATTTTTTAACTTTATTATAAGATAAATATGCAATCTAAAAATATAAAAAATGGACAATCCAAACTTAGATATTCATAGAGAAAAGAACTGATAAAATTGTTTTGGAGACTTCTATCGATCAGCTCATGGAATATGTCATCCAGATTACCACAAAGGAATCGAGGGGTGGCTTTCTTTAGAACTCATAGTTACAACCTTGGAATTCGTTGGAGGTGACATTGATAATGTCAGTCTTTTTCGGTCAAATGTTTGAAGAAAGAATTGGAAATTTGCATAATCTGAAGCTACAGGCATCAGAGAAAATATATTAAGTCAAATATTTGTTATAAATATTTTGAGTGGATTGAAGGAGAATAGAAAATTTATAGTTGGTGTTTGTCGTCAGTGTTACTACTTCATTCTTAGATCTTGTTTACTTACTTCTAGGAATAATACTTTCTTCAAAATGAGTAACCAGTTAGCATTTACAGTTTGCTTGAATATTATGTTATGTATAAAGCGTTTTGAATGCCGTATCGTGTTGTGTTTGGATTTCCATATCTATCGGTCAAAAATTTTTGTTGTTGTTTATATTATTGTTTCGAAGTTCAAATCAATAAAATATTTTGTTATTCATGTAGAAATTTCTAGAATTAGGTAGATCGATCATTTGTCTATAAATAGAATGTATTTTGGCCTGGTGTCTGTACGAGACGAATCCAGATTACTCTGGAATTCTGGGGAAGTTACACGATTGTTCGAGAATACAGTAGACTTACTAGTATATAAACAGAGGGCGATGCGAGGAGAGTCAGTCATTAGTTTTCATTCGATTCAAGAGATGTTGTCTTCGTTTGAAAATTTTCAACGTTTGCTGTGTGTTTATTCAACTTGGATTTGTGACTGCAGCTAGGTCTACAAAAGCCGTGATTTTATTTCGTCAATTTTTATGATTTATTCGAATTACTGGTTATACTGAAGGTCAGTACGTATAGGACTGTTTAGGGGAGACCGGGGCAAGTTGGAAAATAACAAAGTAGAGACATTCATCTAAAACATCGTAAAAAGAGCTTCGTCAAATTTATTGGACTGTGAATTGTTTCTGGACTTCTCCATTCAAACTTCGGAATTTCTTCGTGGGACCAAATTCAGCCCCTAGACTGAAATTTTGGATTTCTGATCTGGACTTTCATTCTGGATCATTATATTGGACACAGGCCAGTACCATTTTGTATTGTAATTAATTTTGAAGGTTGAAACTGAACATCTGTCATTGTTATTATATAATTTATTTTATATCTGTCACATATATAATAGTTTATTGTAATAAATTATATAAGCTGTTATCTCTGTCTTTCTGTTGCGTTCAGTCCACATAAAAAAACGTAACAATTATGATATCACAGATCAGGTCATAACAGTTTGTTGAAACATCGCTTTATCTGAAACAGGTCGGAGGCTCGGCATGGCCAGGTGAGATAAAACGTTCGACTCGTAATCTGAGGGTCGCGGGTTCGAATCCTCGTTGCACTAAACATGTTCGCCCTTTCAGCCTCAGGGGTGTTATAATGGTACGTTCAATCCCGCTATTCGATGGTAAAAGAGTAGCCCAATATTTGGTGGTGAGTGGGGATGACTAACTGCCTTTCCTCTGGTCTTACACTACTAAATTAGGGAAGGCTAGCGCAGATAGCTCTCGAGTAGCTTTACGCGAATGGGCCCGGCATGGCCTAGCGCGTTAAGGCGTGCGCTGAGGGTCGCGGGTTCGCGCCCGAGTCGCGCCAAACATGCTCGCCCTCCCAGCCGTGGGCAGGTTATAATGCGATGGTCAATCCCACTATTCGTTGGTACAAGAGTAGTCCAACAGTTGGCGGTGGGTGGTGATAACTAGCTGCCTTCCCTCTAGTCTTACACTGCTAAATTAGGAACGGCTAGGACAGATAGCCTTTGAGTAGCTTTGTTCGAAATTCCAAAAACAAACAAAACTTTACGCGAAATTTAAAAATACAAAAACAAAACAAGAAAACAAACTGAAAGAGGTCAGGACATTAGAGCGATCGCCACTCTTGATTGGAATTTTGGAAAACCTTTACTGTGAGCTACACATTTTTCAAGTGATGGAGGTTTTGACAGAGCAAAAGAGTAAAGGTCTAAGGAGGAAAATGTAACAACTTTTTAAACAAATTTAGTCTGAAATGTGCCATGATGCAAATAAGATGAACAATCTTATTAAGTTTCTTTGGCACTTGATTCAAACTGGTTCTCAGATGTTTGAACTAGCACAAAATGTCTGAGATTATGTAAGCATGCACTCAGAGTAGACACATTTTATCGAAAAGATTACAAGTATCTATGTCAACCTCCTTGTATACATTGTACCAACTGTGCACTGATACTTAAATATGTAGCAACAACATAAATTTTGTATTAAATTATATATAATGATATACATATGAGCTTCAGGAATAAATTTTATTGAAAAAACAAAGAACCGAACCACACACTACATCCCACTTGTTTATACTTTGAAGTTTCAACTAAATACCAAATCCATATATATATATATATATATATATCAGTATCTCGTGGTAACAAATCAACTAACAAGTTATGTGTTCATATATTTATATATGTTAAGTCAAGTAAAGTAAGAGTTTCTTATTGATTGTTTTACTATACAGAACAACAGTGTTTTGTATCGTTTTAATACTTATTTGTTTAGTTTTGTTCACAGTGGACTCTAACGGAAGAACTCTTTATCTTGTACACAGTCAGCTTAATGTTTGTTTTAAAGTTAACCTGCATGATTTAGATATTGTATATTATTCATTATTTTTACGTATTTTTTATGTTTTATGTTCTTCGTAGACTAAACGCAACAGAAAAACGCAGATAACAGCTTGTATAATTTATTACACTAAACTATTAACAAATATAACAGATATAACATAAATTATATAATAACAGTGACAGATATTAAGTTATGACATTCGAAATTAATTACAAAACAAAATAATACTAGTTTCAAACTTCAAAATTAATCACAATACAAAATGGTACTGGCCTGTATCTAATATAATAATCTAAAATGAAAGTCTCAAATTCCAGTCTAGGGTGTGAATTTGGTCCCACGAAGAAATTCCGAAGCTTAGATGAAGAAGTTCAGAAACGGTTCACAATTCAATAAATTCGCCGACTCTCAGCACAAGCATTAATTCAGATGAATCGTAGAGATTGACGAAATAAAATCACAGCTTCTGTAGATCTAACTTTAGTCACAAATCCAAGTTGAATAATCACAGCAAACACTTAATCTTTCTCAAATAACTGACTCTCTTCTTTTATTCGAATAATAACTGATGTCTGAATATCTCTCTTTTTTCTTCGAATAAAAAAAATGACTGAATCTCTCTCTTGTCTCTCGCATCTTCGATTGTTTATATATTGTAGGCCTAAACTCCTCGAAAGAGCGCGATAATTCTACAGATCTCCAGAGCAATCCACGCATGTCCGTTCTTGCACGAGACTACACGTCTAGACACGTAGTCACCAGCACTTCATTTACAAACATATGATTGGTCTACTTAATTCAAGAAAATTCTAAATGTTACCCTAAATGAATAACAAAATATTAGTTTAAACTTCGAAACAATAATATCAATATGGAAAAATGAATAATAGAAATGAAAATTTAAACACAACACGACATGTTGTCGCTGACAAAATATTTACACGACATTTACATAACAATTATGAACTGAATAAATTGTTCATAATTTATCAAGTCGACTCATAAGTGATGCCCGAAATTTCAATACACAAAGTGCATCATTATTTCTGTCTTTGTAGAAGGTTTTAATTTCTAAAATATGTAGTAGTACGTGTATGAAAATGTTCAGACAAATAAAAGAAACTGTCCAAACTCCACTTTCTCAGATCATTAATCAAATAAACCCTTACGAAGTTAGATGTGTCTGAGGATCACATTAGGTATATTATGTTTTATGAGTTTAAAAAAGGCAGAAGAAACCACAAAACAACATTCAAGGTGTTTATGGTACGGATTCTCTCAATGAAAGTAAACGTCCAACGTAGTTTCAGAAGTTTATATCAGGTGACTACAGCTTAAGTTTAATGATGATTTGCTGCTGGCTGCACTTGATGAAGACTGTGCTGTACCATTTGAAGAACTAGCACAGAAGCTTAATTCAACAGTTCACCGTAATCTGCAACAACTTGGAAATGTATCAAAACTTGAAAAGTGGGTCTCTATGATTTGACAAAAGCCAACTTCAGAGCAAGAATGGACATTTGTACTTCTCTGCACTCGTGTGAACGTAACTCACCTTTTTTGGACAGGTTAGTGACTGGAACTGAAAAATAGATATGTTATAAAAATGTTAAGAGCCACACACAATGACTCAGTTCAGGTAAACTGGCTAAACTACAGCCCAAAATGGACCCCCACCCTGGAAAGCCTTTTTAATATTGCATAACTTCAAGTCATAATGGGTACTGAATAAATTACTGAAGTTGGGTCACATACTCTAATGGGTCCTTCTATACAGTTTAACATGTCTTCTTCTGTTATTTCCATATAAGTACGTTGACCACTTGACACTACACGATATTGGT
The DNA here is from genome assembly GCA_011833715.1 of Carcinoscorpius rotundicauda. Lineage (NCBI taxonomy): Eukaryota > Metazoa > Arthropoda > Merostomata > Xiphosura > Limulidae > Carcinoscorpius > Carcinoscorpius rotundicauda. Next base: position 86,059,478 of record CM022393.1, on the reverse strand, counting down.
TGTTATTTTCTACAGTTAGAGCTAATGAATGACTTAATGCTAATGATTAGGGTATAATTTTATATAATTTAAATATTCTATCGTTTGTTTCAAAGGCATCTCTGTGAACATTCTTTACGTATCCTTTACTGCGGCTGTTTTTACATCAACCAGTCTATAATACATGTAGATCTCTTTACTATGTGTAGGAAGTACAGATTGTAAGTACGGAGGTAACTTACTTTCAATATCGTCTGATACTTTTTATAATATACTTGGAGGTATAAAGTATGAACTCAACTTTCTGCATGCAGTTACACACAATGCTTGTACTGACTTAGCTTACTCAGTCACACTATTTTCAACTGAAATTATGAATTCTAGAATTGAAAACTAACATCTCAATCCAATATGTATCAAACTGTTAGTAATATTTACTAATGCTCTATCTGGACACGCTTTTAATTTCCTGTTCATGTAATTCAAGTGTCTGGTTTAATGAATTCATTATAGTCATCTGTTCACCTATTAAATGAACAATTTCTCTGGATACCTGTCTCCGATGTTCTACTTTCTTGTTTAATTCACGTAAATCATCTGTGGTTGTGGTTCAGAACAAAACTTTCAGAACATTTCCACCTGTCTGTATTAAACCACGTTTCTGTTGAGTCAGATCTGAAATCTAAACGTTATCTTTAATATCCTTTAATCCTAATAACAAATATTCTATCTTAACAAGATGTCGTCTGACTAAGATCTTATACTTCTGAATTAACCCTTTCTGTAAAATCCTTACTAAAATACAACAGTTAAAACAACTTACAGACTCAGTTTGTTTTATAAAACAACTTTTTGCTATGTTACCAACACTGCAAGTCCTCGCACTTATTTTGTCCGTTTCACCAGTTTACTTTTTTCATTTTTACTCTTACTTATCATACTTATTACAGACAGCTTGTACCTGTATATCTGTTGTTCTCTTGTATCCTCGATTAAATCTAATAAAGTTGCTCGTGGGGTATTTTCATTAACATCACTCCGAGCTCTATCGCTAAGCGACCTTTGCTGTTACTCAGACTTTAGTGCATCTTGGATCATCATATAATCTAAGTTCTACGTAATCTATTACTTTGCTCTTGTAGCTCATGTCCAAACACTCGAAAAGACTCGCCTTTTTCTTGATTCATATTTCGTAAATGTGCCATGATTGTGCTTGGCGTTTCTCGTTTACCATATTCCTTTGTCAGCATACGTGTTACAAATTGAAAATCTACAGTTTCACGCGATGCCTCAATGAAAGGTTTTGCTTCTCCTGCTGTTCTCAGTCACAAAATGTCTGATTTCTGTGCATCAGTCTAACCTGATATTCTAACAGCTTCATTTAATGCATCTATAAAACTTTCGACATCCTCGTCAAGCTTACAGTGAAAAAAGGTATCGTGTCCGTTAAGTGTGTAGTGCCTTACGAACCTACTTGAGTGGATGGATCTAACACAGCTTCCACATGATCATCATCCATTCTGGTAGTAGTAGTGTCTAGTGCCTCACAAAACTACTTAAGTGGGTGGATCTGGCACACCTTCCACATTATTATCATCCTTTCTGGCAGTGGTGGTGTCTAGTGCCTCATGAACCTACTTGAGTGGGTGGATCTGGCACTGCTTCACAATATCATCAGCTCTTCTATGCCAGTAGTAGCCACAGTTACTTATTTAATTTTATTTTCTACTTACCCTACCTATAGAACCTTAAACTAACTTCTCTACCTCAACTTCTTTCTTTATTTTAACCAACCTGTTGTTAGTTACTCCAAAAATATCCTCCAAGACTTCACCAATCACGTAACGGTGAGGAGACAGACCGAGTGTTTGGTTTAGCTTAGCTGTTGGAACTTCGACTGACAGTACATGTTGTTACACGACTTATTTATTTTTAAGTGAGGATGTAGTGCGTGAATGGAGCACAAAGATACTAACTCGAGACTAACTGCCTTCCCTCTAGTCTTACACTGCTAAATTAGGGACGGGTAGCACAGATAGCCCACCTTTAGCTTTGTGTAAAATTCAAAGCAAACCACGTCGATAGAACAGCAGAATTAGTTATCATAAAATGGTTAATAAAGAGAAATTATTGTTAACCAAGAGCTTTTTTGTTTAGAATTAAGCACAAAGCTGCACAATGGGCTATCTGTGCTCTGCCCACCACGGGTATCGAAACCCGGTTTTCAGTGTTTAAGTCCACATACATACCACTACGGCACTGGGGGCTAATCAAGAGCTTGAAACCATTGATGTTGAATATAAGTACAGTTGGGATTTCAAAGGTATTAAAGATATACCGCTGTTGTATTTTGAAGGTAGCTGATGGGGGAATAATCTTCGAAAACTGGTATTTCTCAAATACAGTTGACGAACTTACTGATAGATTGGACTAGATGTTTATTTTTAGTATTTTAAACGATTTTTCTACTGAGCAATTAAAAAAATTAATAGCGGAAATACTAAATATTTTAAAATCCTGTATGGATATAGGTTGACGTACCATAGCGAGTAGAAGACAACTAAAATACAATTTATAGATACATAACATTGAATAGGAAACTGTCCAATGACTTTGTACTTAGTTATTGAATATCCAGGACGTTAGCTCAGTAAGCAAACCACTTGACCATTGTACAGAATATCCAGGGTTCGATACCACCCTTACCACTAAGTGATGTAATGGTGAAGTTTATAGAGCACCTGCATAACATACGACAGATAATATGACATAAAAATAAAATTACCACACCAAGAAGCTTTATTCCAATAAGAGGACGAGACTTTATTTTAGTAACACAGATACTGAAACACATAGAATCTTAAATTCATTTGAAAAATGGAACTTGAATAAAATTTTGTGCTTCTTCAGACAGAACAGTGTAAAAATAATACATATAGTTTCTTCTTCACAGAGGATAACAAAGGAATCAAGTATGTGTTAATAAACCAGGAAGCTTTGTTTATTAATTTCTCACAAAGCCACTCGAGGGCTATCTGTGCTAGTCGTCCCTAATTTAGCAGTGTAAGACTAAAGGGAAGGCAGCTAGTCATCACCACCCACAGCCAACTCTTGGGCTAATCTTTTACCAACGAATAGCAGGATTGACCGTCACATTATAACGTCCCCATGGCTGGGAGGGTCAGCATGTTTAGCGCGACTCGGATGCGAACCCGCGACCTTCAGATTACGAGCGCATGCCTAAACGCGTATGGCCATGCCGGGCCAACCAGGAAACTACAGAAGGAATGAAAAACGGCAATACATTACTTCTAATTATACATGCAAAAACGGCTCGTTTGGGTTTAGAAAATATTTTAAATAGAAGAGCGAACAACGTTTCGAATTTCTTTGGTCATCGTTTGGTCACCCGTTTTTGCATATAAAATTCTCATAAGTGGGTTTCTTGACATCATTGATTATATATTCAAACATCTAACACCGCCCTCTACATTCCGAAACTCAGTTACACAACCCCTTCCAGACATGTGGTTAGCTTCCGGTCAGTTACCTCTTTCTTTGTGAACCTGACGATAATCAAAGAAGGTCGAAACGTTGTTCGTTCTTCTATGTAAAATATTTTCTAAACCCAAACGAGCCGTTTTTGCATATATATTTCTCTACAAGTGGGTTTTCTCAACATCACTGACTATAACTTCTAATTGTACTACAGTTGGTCAGCTGCATAAATTATACACATAAAGCAATGTTTCTTGTATTGTATTTTTATATTGTACTGATTTCTGATTTGAGTGACAATGAAGATATGGTGAATAATGGCAAATTTTTAATTTTATATTATTGGACTAATAGAGAAATAGAAACTACTGTAAATAAAGAGAGTCAGTAAAATCATAATAACCAAATTTTATCATGAACCACAGAAGTGTTTCATAAAATGGATCACAACAAAACCGTATAGAATGTGACGACGAAAAACATCTTAAATAGTAAATATTCAGTTCAGTTAAAACACTTTGAACCCTTTGTTGTTAATTATTAAGACTATACATATATAAAAATATGTAAAAAAGAAAAGCAGGTCAAAACGACCCATTTAAAAATGTTAAATATAAGGTGAAAGAAGAATTATCAGCCCATAACAGATAAATATATTTATATGTAACATGTAAATACTGAATGCTTTTTACATTATACACTCGGTCACCTCTAGTGGCACAGCGATACATCTACGAATTTATAAAGCTAGAAACCGAGTTTCGATACCCATGGTCCCAATGTAATTTTGTGTTTAATTCTAAACAAACAGTTGGTGTTTTTAAGTTGCCAGCCCTATATTATATATGAAGAGAAGTAGTAAATAAATCAATACACATAATATCAAATTTTATTACACACATCGTAGAATAATTACTGTAAAATACACGATGAAATATTTATAGTGACATTTCAGTCTTACATGTTTTATTTGAAATACTGCTGTTGTACTTGTAAAATGTTATACTCACGTAGTGGAGGTTGTGTCTTGTATATAGTTTTACTTTACTATACATACATAATGTCGTTACACGGCAGCTATTAATATTCACTATATTCTCAAACAAATCTCCATCTGCAGTTTAACATTTTATATTTAAAACAAATGCTATCAAATAGTCAATAGTACAGTAAATCATCACGAACCGCATCAACTAGATATTAGTTATGTTTATTATCATTACAATGTATAAAGTTTGCTACCTTACCCAATAATCCTTTGTTCATATTCCAGTTTATGAAATAAGTAAAAACTGAGAATTTAAAAATCCGCAAATAGACGCCATAAAAGAATCAGGAAAGAAAGTTCATTTTGAAAACACCAAATACCCATTTTCATATTTATTTTGTCGTGATAAGTACAGTAAAAAATATAGTTTATTTGTCACAAAAGACAGTAGTTTTTACTGGAGAGTTCTGTTTGAAGTTCTTGTGAAGATCACCAGTACGATTGGCTATATTGAGATACTCTTCAGACTCAGTTTTTTACTATTGTGTTCCGGACAGTAAATATCACGTTGTTCTTTCACCTTGATAATGTAAAACTTGTCCAGAGTGACTATCACTACCCATATGTTTATTTATTTGTGGATGTTCAGCCGTTCCTAATTTTGAAGTTAGTACACAACAAATGAGGCAGCTTGTTAACATCATCCTCTGGTAACTCTTGGACTTCTCTTTACCATGGAATATAAAGATAAAAAGTCATAATATAATGTTTATAGACAACAAGGGACTTGTTGAAATCACTAAATAAATATAAATTAAACTATTTAAAAAGTACCTTTTGTGAGATAAATATTAATTTTAAAGATAAATATATGTATATAGACAGTTTTTGTAAACTTAACCAAGGAAACCGGAACTAGATCGTTTTTGTTCATCCTTTCACAAATCACTGAAAAACCCAACGGAAATGTAGTTTACTTCATGGGAAGAAGTCAAGAAATCAGAGGAAAGGCTTGTAAGAATGTTCTTTTGAAACGTGAACATGCCCAGCATGGTCAAGTGACAAGGGAAGTCGACTCCTAATCTGAGGGATGCGGGTTCGAGTCTCCAAACATGGTTGTCCTTTCATCTGTGGGAGAGATACAATGTGATGGTCATTCCCACTATTTCTTGGTGAAAGAGTAGCCAATAGTCGGCGGTGGGTGGTGATGATTACCTGCCTTCCCTCTAGTTTTACACTGCTAACTTAGGGACAACTAGCGCAGATAGCCCTCGTGTGGCTTTGCGTGAAACTCAAAACAAGCAATAACAATGAAATATGTCGAAACAGACATACCGCTGTACTGCTGATGTCTCACTGACTGGTTAATACATCAGATACCTTTTGACGTATTAACTATATTGCTAGTGTTTGGCGAGAGGCCTCTTTAACACGTGAGATGACATGTAATGTGACTAACATATAACATATTCTCATTTGTTTACAATTATGCAATCTTATAATTACCATAACATGAAAAGTATCTGAATGTTAATATACTGACTGGAAATAACCAGTCTCAAGATAAAAGAAATTATATGAACTGATTTACCAGTTTTGTTAAACTGAAATAAGTTTTCCAGAACTTAAAATTCATTTTTTTAACTTGCTATTTTTATTTTTCATGTAAAATTTTGTTCTATTGTTACTGTGTCCACTACTATATAAACATTGATGTCTAGAGGTAAAGGTTGACAAAGAGCATGCTAACAAGTGTTTGTGTTTATTATATATTTCTATATTAGTTCCAAGAAAACACTATTTTAGTTTCACAAAAGTTAACATTTCACAAAACTATTATAAATGTCTGTCATTTTTAAAACAAAATGTATAAGCTATTAAACTTTCAATATAAAACATTATATTTTTATAAATATTTTAATTCCAGTAAACCTTTATTTTGTTGTGTTTTCAACTTTAAGGTAACAGAGTATCTGTTCCCATAAAGATGATACAAGTTGAAATATCCTGCAATAACATAAAATTAATTACTAAACCAATCACGGTTCTTAACTGTCTGTGATTTTTATGATTGGTCAGTTACAATAACGTTATACAAACAATGTATTTGGTTATAAACCGACATATTTATATACCAGTTGAAATGATTGTTTACCATATTTCTTTTCAGAAGTTCTAGATCTGGCTAATAAATAATACGTTTCTAAACATTTGAACTCAGTGATAAATTAATCGAAATACATTACATTGTAATTGTTTCTCTGACTAATCAGTCTAATTGTATGATTTGATTGTAATAAAGTGTAATATCTAATGTATTTACTAAGTCTCTGTTTTTCTCCCTTTATTTATCAATCAAATTTTAAGACATAAAATGCTCATCTAAACGGATTTCTTGTATTCCAACTCTACCATTCCTGTTTTGAAGGGGTTGAAAAAGTGACAACCAATCCCACTTTAGTCTGTCGCTTCATGAATTAGGGACGACTAAAGGAGAGATCTGTTGAAGAAACTCAGTAAACAAACCACCTGTTAATAACCCATGATGTATTCAGAGTAGGAAATTTGAAAGTTTCTGGTTATGCTTTGCTCTGTTTGATGGATTAAAACAAAACAAAAACAAATGTTCAAAAAATGATTCATTGGTCAATGATTATTTCGGGACCAATAAGCATGTGTTTAATATTATTTTTAACCTAACCACTCAGAGATAAATAAAACTATAACAGTAGCTCCATCTGTGTTTTATTATTTAAACTAGAGGTAATGTGACTGTTGTGAGACCACAATGAGAATCAGTGGAACTTGGGTTGATTATATTATTTATATCAGTATAACTGGTGTGAGACGATTTGGGTGTCAGCGGCTAGTGTGAGACTGTTATTGATGTCACTGTGACTGTCTTGAGTCTATATGTAGGTGTCAGAGTAACGTGTACGAGACTGTTATAAAGGTTATACACGTGACTTCATGCACCTGGTCGGCTTTGTTTATTCCGCTAAATTGGACCTAATAACTAAATAATAAAAAACAGTTAACTACTTAGAATTGAATCGTGTAATAATACCAGTTGGTTGTGATGCTGTTGGTTGAAAAACACAGGGTTGACCTTTGGTTATCTTTGTTGGTGTCTCCATGTAGAATAATGTTGCTGCTGCACGTGAGTAACACCATCATATTCCTGTTATGCACGTGCTACGTAAGTCAAGTCCTAACCCTCGAGTTAAACTACAACCCATACAAACAACTGTAGGACAGTGGTTGTGACTGACGTAGTTACAAACATATTCGTAACGTATTTAAAGTGTTTTCTTTCGGAGAATGAAATTATCACGAATATTGGGCTATCTGCTGCGTCTACCGAGAGAATCGAACCACTGATTTTAGAGATGTACATCTGAAGATGCACCACTGTTTTATCGGAGAATATCACGAATATTAATATTAGAAACACAAAAGCTTCAAAAACAGACATTTTGTGATACAGACCCAACTAAAACAATACTCTATCCTAGCCCACAGTTATGATTACATGTATAGGGTAGCATGTAAAATACACTCTTAATATATAAACTTTTATTCATATGTGAACTACTGGTAAGTTAATCACCGTGTTGGTCCTGATGTTTTTACTATTTTATTATCAAACAGGATTAGTAGTTCACCAATATGAAAATATAACTTTTGTTGAAGCGTTGAATTATTTAAACAAATCAATTACACATATATCATCAACACATTATATTATCTCAGAAACTGTAAGTATATTTAGCAGTCTGTGGGTGGTGCTTCTTTCAGGCAAAATGTGAATATTTGGATCGAATCACTCATTAAAAACATCACTAGTATATGGTCTGTAAATTAAAAATGTACATGTAGCGTATCGTTACAATACAAGTGTTGTGTAGATAAACAATTAGATCTAGATTTGCAATACAAGTGTTGTGTCGATAAACAATTAGATTTAGATTCCAGGTCTAACCAGAGCCAGGTGGTTTGGGTACTCGACTTGTAATCTGAAGAAAACGGGTTGAATCCCTGTCACAACAAGCATGCTCGCGTTTTCAGTCGAGGTGGCGTTATAAAATGAGTCAATCCCAGTACTCGTTGATAAAATAGTAGCACAAGAGTTGGCGGTGGGTGATGATGACCAGCTGCCTTCCTCGTTTCTTAAACTACTCCATTAGGGACGGCTAGCTCAGATAGTCTTTGTGTAGCTTTGCGAGAAATTTCAAAAACAAACAACATAGGTCTAACACAAAAAATGTGGTAAACGTTATCGAACAACCTGACAAACAAGCTGATTCCCTTTAGGTAAAGAAAGATATCAGCACGCATGAAATACTGCTAAGTAAGTACAGGTGATTATATAGAACATATCTGGGTCCAGTTTAACAATTTTTGTACCAGTTCTCTACTTTAGACTACATTACCAAACCGAACGAGTCTGACACTGTACACCCAGCCTATTACAAGAATTTAAACTTTTTATACCTTCACTATGAGGCACTGAACCCTAAGTAACTGAAAGTAACTGAAAGCATCTAGGTATTCTGTGTCTGGAATGTCCATAACTGTGTCTCTGTGAACGGCAGCTAAGTCTGTGGTTATTGTTTCAAGGTTGTAATCGGAGTTCGTCATAGACATTCCAAATTACTAACATTTTACCTTATGTAAATCATCAGTCAAAACTGTAAACAGCAGGTTTTCCTGTATGCAATAAACGTTACAGAAACTCATCATATTTACACACAAAATGTCAGATAGAAAAACTAGCTCCGCTTTCAGTTACCTCTACAAGTGTCACTGTGACTTCTGAGACATCAACATGGGTGTCACTGTGACTGAAGCCAAGCTGTTATTGGTGTGAATATCGTAAAAATGGTATTAATAAAGTAGCTTACAGTAAACATCCACTTCAACGAAACTATATCAAAATAAAAGTGTAATATATCCCTTACATAATAAAGTATACCAGTGATATTGTGTTAATTGGTTTGGTGTAGCTTGAACTTTGTTCAAAGTCACATGAGAATTATCTCCGCTAGCTGTTCCTAATTTAGCAGTGAAAGGCCGCCAACTCTTCACCTGGTCTTTTAGTCATGAAAAGTAGGATTGACCGTCACTAGGCTGAAAGAACAAGCATGTTTGGTTGGACAGGAATTTGAACCCGTCACCCTCAAACTGGGAGTCAAGCGACTACTCATCTGGCCATACAGGACGAATATAGTGTTAATGAAGGTATACCAATAATATAGTCTGAGTGAAAGATGTTTAAATGTTGATGTACGTTGCCTTGTTTCTCAATTCAAGTTTAAGGATTATCTCCATCTTGAAAAGTCCTTCATCTAAACACATCTTCACAATCCATATACATGATTATTTTTCATGACCGTCACATACTTTCCCAAATGTGACAAAGTCTTAGTGACAGCCAACTACATACTAATTACAAATAATGTTGCTACTGTACCACTGAAACCTTATATTCAAGATGTTGATTGGGTTATTCAAAATTAATTTAATATAACATTCTGAACCCTGTGCATCCCACTAAAAATATAAAATGTATTAAATCATCATACACGAACAATTTTAATATTTCAGTAAATGCTTTCTTGATCAGTTTCTGTTAAAGAATAATTTAGTATTGAATGAATCAGGTAGGATAGAACATGTTATGAAGATTTAAAAACTTGTTTGTGGGAATCTTTTAAACAAACCTATCTGATAATAGTAGAACTGTACAAAGACACGATAAAATTTAAATTAGTTAGTACTTTGTACTTTCAGAACGTAGTTGTATTTAAATTAACAAATGTAAAAAAATTTCTCATATTGGTAAAGAACCGTTGTAATAAAAATATATCAAACTGTCTGTTCACTGTTTAAATAATTCATTTGTTAGTTGTTGTTTTTATAATTTTATTTATACAACATACCAACAGTTTTGATCAAATCTTATTGCAAAAACATATACATGATTTCAATTATTCGTATCAATAAATAATCTGAACATGTGGATATAGTTTCTTTGAATCTCTTCTGAATAACATGTTTCAACAATATCCTTTCCATAATTGATGTTTTGGACTACATGGAATCAGATATTACTGTTATATCATTCAAATGTGTCATTTTATTTGTGATCTGTCTTTAAAGGTTAAACATACTGAGAAGTTATGACGGTAAGTATTTTGTATAAAAAAACCAAATAATTCTACGTTTGAACTTACAAACAGAAGGATCAATAAATACGTTTATTTATAGTTATTTATATATACACTAGATTATACACATAAAATCTGAATACAGTTTTGGTTATGTCAATTTTCAGCTTTGCTTTACATCTGTAGTGTCAATATTTTTTAAAGAAAAAGTTATTGTACTGAACGTTGATTGTGAATTAATGAAAACTGAAAATTTCTTATACATCGTAAATATATTTCCGATAGATGTCACTTCTCATAAGATGGCTTTACTGTTCAGTTTCTGCCGACACTAGTTCCACCTACCCAAGGTTTCAACAGGAACGTGACTACTTCTACTGTCGCAGCCGATTCCCAGAAAAGAAGTACCAGAAGTGTGAGTCGATATTACGATATCTTACCTAAACTCACACTGACTTGGTTGGGGAATCAATGATGAGTACCCCTCGGAAAGTGTCCAAAGGCATCGCTATTGGAGGGCAACATCCCAACCCAGAGAAAAAAATACATGTCAGACAACACTCGCAAACAGACACAATTTTCCCCAATGTTGACAGTACGTTTCACTAAAGTGGGTATCAAAAAGAGAATGACATCCATAATTGTAGATATGATGGTTGGTCCACCATTCCTATGGTAATGTGTGATATCCTCGCCAACACAGTGCATCTAGACTAGTCTGTCTCCTTTCTATACCAGACCACCTTGGAATCAACATTTTGAAGAAGATATGACAAAGGTTTCTTAACCAACTAATATTATTTGGTTAGTCCAGTACTTTTTAAAACCAGTTTTACCACAAACTAACCAGTAGGAGATTGTACCCGTCAGTTATAACATTCTCTAGTATAGTATAGTATAGGAAAAATGATAAATAGAAATGAAAAGTAAATAAGTTATATGTACAGTTAATCCAAAAGCCACGTTTGAGACCAGAGAGTGGTGATAGTTGGATGATAATTTGACACTGAGTCTGATGAATGAGTGATATCTAAGGGGAAGTACTAAAAGGGGGTATTTTATGAAGGATAAGGACTGGAAATTAAGTTTGAGCTGGCTATATATGTGTGTTATCAAAAGGACAGATGCAGGTGTGGACTGAGTGACGTATAAAACCTTGAGAAGGAAACATATATAGGTAACTTGGTCTAATTTAATAGAATTAATTTACCATCTAAGTAAAACGATGTGGTATTGAGGACCAAAAAGTTATGACTATTCTCTCTGAGATGGGTTGTAAATGTTTATAGAAGTTGAGTATTTCACTGATGAGATAACTATCAGAACACTTGGGTATTGAAATAACACACTGTACAAAGGATCTTATAGGTATTGAGAAATGGATACAAGGTTCCATTGATTCTGTTATACTCAGTAACAGATGTGAAAGTGAGTGTGACTCAAAAGTATAAGGACTTCCATTATTGCTATCATCCCAAGAAAAGAAATTAAAACTGCATCATCCTAAACGAAAAGAAAGAAAATTCGAACCGATTGAGAAATGTGTTGAAAAATATCCCAGGTGAAAAGTGTATGAACAATAACACGAAATTTAAGATTCGTGTTTAAATAGAGTGAATTTTGAAACTAGTTACTCAATAACCGTACAAAATAAAAAGTAATAAACAGCATGAAAAACGTTAAAGTAAAAACAAGAAGGAAAAATCATAAAACACATAATAAAACTATTGTGTTAAATGTAAAGAAGAAAAATGGAACCCCCATTTTATTATCTTCAACTGGTTAGTTCAGAAGACATCTGGTTTTGGAAAAAGTTAACATATCCTTAGATGAAAATTTGTTTCCATTAGACACTTACCATTTCACACAGAGATTATATCTTCTGTGAACATTTGTCCTGAGTATCTGCATGACACTAATTTTTAGGCAACTTCAATCAGAACTCACGTGATTCATATTAATGGATAATGATGTTATTGTTTACTAGCTCCCTCTATACTTCTCCACTCATGAAATTTTATTATTAGAGAAAATAAGTCGTAATTACCCAAATGAACACATACGCATCAGAAAACTTGTGAGTGAAGCGGCTATTTGATAGGCAGATTATGACACAAATGATCTGTTTTCAAATTAATCGCTTCAAATGCATGAGAATTTATACAGCAAATCCATTGGATGGATGCCGAATCATGACGGTCGAGTGTTTTAAAAAAGAATTAAAGATCGGATATCTCCTCTATGATTGATGTAAAAAATCACCACGAAATTATCAGAATGGATCATAATCAAACAATTCACTAGCAGTGGTAAGGAATACAAACATATCAAATGAACAGAACAGAGGTCGGGCACTGATGTGGAGGAATTACTTATGCGTATGTTTAAGATGAGATTGTTGTTCAATGATGTATCACAACCAGTAAACATTAACATTTCTGAAGAGGTGGGTTTGGTACAATTCAAAGTGAAGGAACCAAAACAGTGGTAATAGATTATCTAGTCACAACGAGTTTGTCGAGCACAGTAGGAAACAGGGAAAATGGTTGGGTCAAGAGGATAAAGTATTGGGTTGGAGTGAGTAAGGATTTGAATATTTTGTCAATTCATCCAAAACGGGTTTCCACCATCAAAGATATGACTAGATGACTCTTTCCATGAGTATGAAAACAGAAGGCTATCTTGCATGTAATAAGGAAACCATAAACCAAGTCAACGGATATATAGAGCAAACGTTAGGGCCATGTAACTGAAATTATAGGAGACAATATAGTGTTTGAAACAATAAAATATAACATCAGTGGATGAAGAAAATGAAGCATCTAGAGAACTCTTCAATGGGAATAGGAAGAAAGGTGTTTGAGATATAGACCTGAATATGGAATAATGGTCCAATGAAGTGAAGAGAACTTTTCTAAATGAAAACGTTGGAGAGATTAATAACTAAATCCTCTCCGTGTCTTTTTAAGGATATCAAGTAAAACATTGTAAGATGATTGGTAAATTTCTTCACACCTAAAGAAAACAGAATAGATTTCAAAGTGAATGAAATTGAACAGGTTTAGAACTGATCGTTAGAGAGAAAAGAACTGGAGAGAAATCCTATGTGTAAGAATGGTTGTAATCCATCCGTTATTTGACATGTGGGATCAGAGGAGTAAAAATTGTATCGAACAAGAGAAAATGTGATAAAATAAGAAACATTCCAAAGGATTGTTGTTGTTTTGAATTAAGCACAAAGCTACATAATGGGCTATCTGTGCTCTGCCCACCACGGGTATCGAAACCCGGATTTTAGCGTTTAAGTCCGCAGACATACCGCTGAGCCACTGGGGGCTTCCAAAGGAACAGCATCTCTATGAAGTACTTCTGACATGAAATGAAGAGGTAAAGTACGAAAAGGCAAACAAAGAAGGTTCAGAAAAAGACGGGGTAATTTTGTACTGGATAGGTGAACTGAACTAAATGGGTCAGCTTTCCAAAAATTCAAAATTTATAGCACAGTCTGTGAATCTAGATAGTGCATGTAAAAATAACTATAATTCTTAATGTAGGAATCAGTAAGACAACAAGGACCAGACATATAGTCCTGGAAATGTAGTTGGTCTGAAAAAAAATCAGTATGTATGCAAATGAAAGTAACTGATGAAAAACAAGTAATACATCAGGATTAGATTTATACAAACGGGATTGTGAAAGAGGGAAAAAGACCTGGAATGGAATATACATGAGAAATTAAGCCCACATAATGAGAGGATGGTCGAATACTGTCATCAGTGGGAAGTTCACATTACCTTAGAATTGGATGAACGTAAACAAACAAGCTGACCTCCTGTTAAATTTCATATTGAAATTTCACTTATATGAAAAGATTCTTTTCTCACAAAAGATAGAGAAATAGTAATATGGACTTCTACGTTAATAAACAGTAAAAAATGTAATTTGAGAAACAAAGAAAATATCTGTTATTAAAAACTAGTAAATCTACAAAACAATTTTTAAATATCACAGAGAGAGCTAGAAAATAGGAAGTTAGTGTTTTTAAGATTGTTGAAAGACATGCTGAATTATGAGAAATCTCATGAGCCAAGATGGCAATTGTCTAAAGAGAAAAATCTTTAAGGCAAACGAACAGAGAAGACATCTCAACTGTGTTAAAAGGTTTATCTTGTTTCATAAGGAACTCTAGAAGCCAAAGAATATACCAACCGGCCGAGAAACTCCATTCATACCATCTCCTGCAGGCTGGTTCTTTGAAGATCTGGTATGGAAAGGAGGTGGACCAGTTTACATGTATTGTGTTGGCTAGGATGCCCCCACCCAATCATGGGAAAGAGGGTAGACCACTTTAGATGCAATGTTTTAGCTCGGATGTTTCCCACCCTATAATAGGAAAGGAGGTGACCCCGTTTAGATGTATCGCGTTGGGAAGAATGCTCCCCATCCAAGCATGGGAAAGAAGGTGGACTAATTTATATGTATTGTGATTACTAAGATGCTCCCCACTCTACCATGGGAAAAAAGTGGACAACTTTATATGTACTGTATCTGCTAAGATGTCCCTCCCCCAACATGGGAAAGAAGGTGGATCAGCCAGGATATCTACAGTTAAAAATGTCATTTTACACCCAACGTCGTGACCCGTACTTTCAAAATGGGAAGAAGAGTGTACCTAGTTGTTTACGCGTTATCCCACAAGTGCGTTCCTCCAAGAAGAGAAGTCACCCTCCGGGGGCATCTTGTGGACACTTTCCGAGGACTGCTCATCTAGGTTCCTCCACCAAGTCAATGTGAGATTCTCAATGTGACTCCTGTTATTTTTAGGTAAGATATCGTATCAAAGTTGATGTTTTCTTACATTGAAAATATATTTCCCATTGATACTTTACTCTCCTCACACTTCTGGTACTTCTTTTCTGTCAACTTTGAAGACTGTGTTCTACAGTAAATAGGAAGCCAGCTGCCAGCTGCCAGTTTTGACAGTAGAGTATGTTTCAGTGAAGCATTGTGCTTGCTTATTTACATGCTACAACGCAGATGAACCAAGTTGAAACGTGCGGTAGATGAGAGTTTCAAGGCTGGTGGGACCAAAAATATTTTCGCATATAGAAGGCTGCACTCAACAATAATAGCTGTTATGTGAGAACAAAAAGATATTCTGTCGAAAATAGTATGAAACTAGATATTTTAGACTACGTACAATAATCTGGTATAATCTTCTATGAGTGTATATTTTTAAATATTTTTAAAACAATGCCTGACAAAACATTTTGCGAATCTTATTACATTGTCCTTCCAAAATAATGTTTGTGTCTGTCAAGCAAACATTTATAATACTCTGAATTCATCCAATTAATGTGGCAGACAAACAGAGATCTCTTTTCTCCTTCGTCTCTTCTTATAGTTTCCATTAACACTTGAACCAGTAATTTCAAATTATCTCAGATAATTATTCTACAGTATATTTGATAGATTTCTGTAAATCAAAACAAAACACTAACTATGAATACAACTATGTAAACAAAACTCAACATTTTACATGACAAATAATAATGTAATAATATCTGAAATCAATATGTGATTAAAATCACGACTAGTAACTCTATATCGAGTGCAAAATATCTGAATAAAAATATCAGTAAATAATTTGTTGAAAAATATATTGTGAAATAAACATATTTCCAAGTATAACATCAAATAAAATTAAATTATATTATGTGTGTGTTATTTCTGTGGTAAAGCCATATCTGGCTATCTGTTGTGTTAACTGAGAATAATTTAAACCCTGATTTTAACGTTGTAACTCTGTACAATAAGTGGTGAACCATATGGGGAATGAATTATATTAAAATATATAAAGCATAATACTTGTTATATAATGGTAACCAAATGCTTTGATTAAATGTGTTCAAATTATCTGTATGTAACTGGAACCTAAAGTTGGTAAACATCTCAGATAGAATACGAAACAGAATTTGTCAAACAATCCGTTTTAAAGTTCTCTTTATCTCTTTGTGTGTAATGTTTCAACAAATGACATTGATGTCCTTTAAAATTAATTGTTCATTTGACAGAATTCTGTATTAATTTGAATGATTGGTATATGTTGCTGTTATCAATCAAACTTTCTGAACCTATGTTCCTTATACCAACAACTACAAGAAGTAATGGTTGAGTATTTCAGTCATGTTAAGAACCACTCAACAATAACATATCGTTACGTCAAGGTGCGTAGCCAAGGGGAGGTTAAACCCCCGCAATGGACCAAAACTTTTTAGACAAGTTCAGTTTCCACCTGTAAAGTTTCATAAAGATCCGTGATTGCATGGCAGATAATTTCACACACAACAAATTTCTGACTGAACACTCTTTTAATACAGCAAGTTTTGTCAGAACTAGAGAAATACAATCCAATATCTGTGAAAGGCTCAAACACCTGTTCGTTCTTGCCAGGACTTCTACAACACAGTTTGGTTCAATTTTAATATCACGGTGAATGTATAATGAGACCATTCAGTGGTGGTATTTCTCAAATACGTTTTGAGTCTTCTGAGAGTTGAAAACGAACGCTCCACTGAGCTTGTTGACACATGCAGCGTGGCAAATACTTTCAACAGTCTAGAAATGACTGGGAACATTTCTGCAATGCACATTGCACATGCATTTATGACATTTTTTGGTCTGTTGTTCGCAAGTGATTTGTACCAAACCCTAAGCTCACCAACTACAGCTAGTGAAATTCTGTCAATGTCAGCCTTGTATATATTGACCAACTCTTTAATTTGGTCACATTTTTGTGCTGTAGGTTCTGACCGTTCTGTGGTAGATCCTGATGGTAATAGACACATGAAGTTTGTAAGGAGAGTTTTGTGACTGGACAGACGGTCACATATTTGTGAAACAAAGTGATCAACAAATGGTACAAATACAACAATACCAAAGTAATCCTCAGGGCTAGTGATTTGTGGATTAGCAAGATATATTTGTCTTTTAGCCTGCCTTGGCAATGTGATATCAATTTGGAGCTCACTACACAGAGTTTGAGCCTCAGAGAAAATGTTGTTAAATTCATTCACAGTATTATTTCTGAGTGAACAGATTAAATCTTCCACTATTTCTATACGATGCATCGCAGCAATGTTCTGTTGCTGCAGTAAGTTACACAGAGGTAAACTAAAGGAAAACATTTCAGCAATGGTAAGTAGAGTGATGATGAATTCTGGCTGTGTTATAGAACACAACAGTTGATTGGCTTACGTGGCAGAATCTCTGTCTTGCCAACATGATAAGGTTTCAATGGTATCTGAAACTGCATAGATTAATTCTAAAAAGACAATGACTGAGTCTGGCCTCTCAACTCACCAGGTGGGGCAGAGACCTTTCAAACTTTTTCTTTCGATTCAGGTGCTTTATTCTCCACCAAAAGAGGCAAAACGTGCCTTAGTTTGGGTGTATTGAGAGGAAATTTTTCAATACTATAAATTACTCCCAATGCAATTTCACACAGGAACTTCTTTACAAGCATCAGAAATTGCCAAGTTTAGGGAATGGGCACTGCAGTGTACATAGGGTGCAAGTGGATATTTATCAGTTATGTGTCTCTGGACACCATTGAATTTCCCACTCATACAGATAGCACCATCGTACCATTGTCCTCGCAATTTTGTCATATTAGTTATGATAACATCAGCTAAGTTTCTGCCTGTCACATCATAAACAGGTATATATTGCAAAAAATCTTCTCTCATAGCAACAGAGTTATCATTGGCATGCAGATATCTAACACACAGCAAAAACTGTTCAGTGCCTGAATTATCTGTTGTTTTATCAGTTAATATTGAGAAACACTTTGTAGCATTATCTCTATTGACCCAAGCATCAAGAACATGAGTATTACAGGAAATGATGGTTTCATTTTAAATTTGAGGACTCAGATACGTAGCATCCCTTTTTGTACTCTTAAGGCTTGCTGATAGTTTGACATCACCCTTTGTCCTGTAGCGCAAAATTGCCCGAAAATTCCCATTATTGTTGATGGGCTCCTCATCAGTTTCACCAACAAACGTTGGACCAGAATCATATTTTTCCCTTAATGCTAAATCCTGTCTCCCACACAACAATACAGTATCAATAATAGGCATCAAATATTGCCAGTTCTGTTCAATTTCTTGCTTGTAAGTTGCATCAAGATCAAGTGCACAGATGAACTTGTGTTTATGACCTGTAGCTTTTTCTGTAGATACAGATAGACAAAGTTCTAATTAAGTTATTTTGCACATAGAAAAGTTTGTTATGAGAGTACAATAACCTCGAGAGAAAGGCTTAGAGCTGCACTTCACAGAGCAGGCCTATCATCGTGTGACTGTAAGCCTACAATTACTAGCAGCAATGAATATCCAGTCTAAAACTTATCAGAGTGTTTGCATTATTTTTAATACAAAATTAATATAATGAGGAGTCGACTTACCTGTTTATCAATGCTGACATCATTAGTAATGTAATTTCAAATGTCCCAGACTGGACCTGAGGTGGTAGTGGCAGCACTGGTAGAAGGCCACGGTGATGACTCTGAAAATTCAGTTGACGATTCCAATTCAACCTGATTGGTTGCAGCAGATTGATCAGGTTTAGCTTCATGAATGGGTTTAAAGAACCCATGCAGTGTAATTTGCTTTTTCAGGCTTGACATAGTGAATGATTGTTTATCGCAACTTCTGTTTGTCAACGTCACATTCACAGTTCCATTGGCGCCATCTATAGTTAATGATTCAATAAAGATGGTGTCAAAGGTACTAGGTTAGTGCCTTGTTGCTGCCAGCCTGCCACGGTACCACCCACTGTTTATTTGTGAAGATAATTCTTGAAATCCAGGGAATTTGAACATACACTGTCCATGATATTTGAATACAGATTATAAACACTATACATATATTTTGCACTCTCCTGAGTGACTCTATATTTAATATGTTGATGACAGGACTGTAGGTCTACTTTGCTGGGCCTGATAACTTTAAGTTATATATTATATATATATAGGCCTATATATTTAATATATAAGCATGGCACTTGCATCAAGCACTCAAACCAACCCCCTTCCCATTGTCATTTCTGGCTATGCCCCTGGTTACGTCACATGTTGATATGTGAATCACAGTGTTATTGATTCATAACAAGTTAGTGTAGAATATCCTGTTTGCTGTCAACATTATTCATACCTGTTCTACTGTTAGTTAAATAATTAATGTTGAACTTTACCTTCACTTGTAGCTTTTCACACCCAACACAAGTGGCCGTCATAAACAAGAGGCAGATGGACGGATGGACAGACAACACGGTTCACAGCGTACATAAAAAAAGAAGTACATTATGTTCTCTGTCCAATCACATTCTAATGTTGACTACAGCTACATTGACAGTTGGTCTTCATTGGTCAGTCTGATAGGTAATAACGATTTGTAAACCAACAAATCCATTGGCTTAGAGAGTCGGAGATAGTAATCAACAGTAAATTGTCTACTGTCAACAAACACATCCATAAACTTTGGAATTAGATGTTATAAAGAAATAGGATAATTGTCTGTTGTTAAAAAACACAGTAATATGCTTCGGGATCAGGGGTTACAAATCAATACTAAATTGACTACTGTTAACAAACATATCTAACGCAGATAGCCCTCGTGTCGCTTTGCGCAAAATTCAAAACAAACCACACCAGTCACTCATACGTTTTTATTACTTCAAATTTCAACATAGTTTTTACCAAGCTGAGCTTGTGAATTAAACCAAGTAGCGACTAACATCTACCGGACTCACGAAGTATTTATAAAAATAACATAAGTGTAATAGCACATAAGAAAATAAATCGAAACTACCTACTACCAACTCTTGGACTATTTTTTTGCCGTCGAAAAGTACGATTGACTTACACAGTATAACGCCCCACTGTTGAAAGAGCGAATATGTTTGGTGCAACAGGTATTAGAAGCCGCGACTTTGGATGACGAATCGAGTATCTTAACCGCCTGGCCATGCTGGGCCATGGGTTGTGTAAATGTTAAAAAGAAGACATTGGTTGGATTCATAATTCTGTCTTTGTGAGTAGAGATACTAAACCCCTTGGAAGGAGAAACCAGCGAGAATCTCCGACTTGGGGATATTCTTCAAACCCTTTAACAATAACTTCTCATGACAAATTCAAAGTATCATGAGGCGTAACCTCAATAGGTATATCCCTAATCACCTTTAAATGCAAGAAGAGTTCACTATGTTTACATATGGATGTTTCCACCAATATGTCATTATAGCAACGCTTTTTGACTGACTTCAGAGAGCCAGCAAGTCCCTATAGTCCTTTTTAAATAAAAAAGAAAACATTTCCCCGAAACGTTTATCTGAAATATAATGTGATATAAGAAGTACAGGTGTTAAAGATGTTGAAGATTACTTCTCAGAATCTACAAGTCATGGTCGTTTTACCTTTGAACTGTTTCTCACTATTTTATTTAATTATTATTTGGAGGATCTATAATTTTTCGGTGCTCGCTGACCCCACCCACCATGGAGCCTTACTAGGGACGCAGTACAATGCCAAACAAGGACACCGCAGCAACGCCAAGGTTTCGTGAACACTATTACTAAACATCAGCATCAAGTACAATGTTCACAACACCTGTTGAGAACATACAACACTGGTAGTTGTTTGACACTAGCCCAAGTGGACGAACCGATTGACCCTTGGGAGGGCACCCCAAGGCCACCCGTCTACAGGAATTCAAGACCAAGTGTCACCACACACGCAGCAAACACGTGGGCGGCTTTTAAAATCCCAGACGAGGTAAACTGAAAACCGAACTTTCCCTGGAGGTTCCTTCACCACCGAGGAGTCGCTGAAATGTTTCAACTTCAAAAACAACTGAAGAAACTACTACATAGAACTGACATGAAGATAGACTTCATCATGGAGCTGATGGTTACTTGTCTATTACGTGTGTTTATATTTTATAATACAGTAATTTGTGTACAATATTTTATTTCATGTTATTTAAAAAGTTGTTCGTAACAGTTGTCAGTTCCAGATTTTACAGTCTCAGAAAATACCAAAAATCCCTCATGTCACAGTAGATAATGTATCAAGAGATAGAGGGCAGCACAGTCAAAAAGCTTCATACAGTATCGAAGCAGAATTAATTTCCTTAGAATATTAACTCATATTAATCTATAGGTGATCGAAAATTAAAATTGTACAGTTTGTGCTTGAAGATTATAAATAATTAATTGTATTGTATTAATTACAAATAATTACATACTCTACAAAATTAATTTTTGTTATTGTTATACCGACTATAGATATTGAATCCAGTTTTATAAAACAGAAAAGTACTTCTTGACTGTCACCAGATTGTGAATGACAATCAGTCACAACGTTATATGTATTGGGAAAGAGCGAGCGTTGTTAGACATTTTTTATCATATCATTTACGGTTTCAATAATTCTGAGTGTGTTAAACAGGACCTAATAAATGGAATCAATGATCGTTCTTCGAGATGGTTCACAGTCTATAAGATCCACTGTTGTATTACTCAACGAGTAATCTAACTATCTCCATATGATCCACTGTTGTATTACTCAACGTGTAATCTAACTATCTCTATATGATCCACTGTTGTCTTACTCAACATGTAATCTAACTATCTCTATATGATCCACTGTTGTATTATTCAATGTGTAATCTAACTATCTCAATATGATCCACTGTTGTATTACTCAACGTGTAATCTAACTATCTCTATATGATCCACTGTTGTATTACTCAATGTGAAATTAACTATCTCTATATGATCCACTGTTGTATAACTCAACGTGTAATCTAACTATCTCTATATGACACACTGTTGTATTACTCAACGTGTAATCTAACCATCTCTATATGATGCACTGTTGTATCACTCAACGTGTAATAAAACTATCTCTATATGATCCACTGTTGTATTACTCAATTTGATATCTAACTATCTCTATATGATCCACTTATATTACTCAACGTGTAATCTATCTCGATATGATCCACTGTTGTATTACTCAGCGTGTAATTTAACTATCTCTATATGATCCACTGTTGTATTACTCAACGTTTAATCTAACTAGCTTTACATGATCCATTGTTGTATTACTGAACGTGTAATCTAACTATCTCTTTATGATCCACTGTTGTATAACTCAAAGTGTAATCTAACTATTTCTATAAGATCCACTGTTGTATTACTCAATGTGTGATCTAACTACAGGGTGGTCGCTAGAAAAGCGGAAAATTTGTGAAACAGCTATTTATTTTTACAAAGAATAACTTTTACAAAGTTTTTAAAGGCATATGTTATATTACACTCATAGATGCTCAAAATGTCGTCCGTGCACTTCAGAGCAGCGTCTTAACCTAGAAATCCAAGCTCGTGTAACGTTTTGAAGGGTAACTTGTGAGATATCGTTCCAAACTCTTCCCAAGCTCTTTTTTAAATCATCAATAGAGTTCATGTCACGTCGACAATTCTGAAACTCTGTTAATAACAAGCTCCAAACGCAGTAATCCATGACATTAAAGTCTGGACTTTTGGAGGGCTAATCTTTCGGTTCAATGAAATCATGAGTAGATACCTGAAGAAATTGAACTGAAGGCGTTGCTGTGTAAGCCCTGGCACCATCCTGCTGCCATGTCCATATTTGGTCGTCCATTACATTTCGTAAATCGCTAAACATCTGTGGATACATCTCTTCACAATAAACTTGTTGGTTTATTGTTTTTTTCTTCAGAACTCTGATAATATCCTTCAAGAAATCGAAGCTCCGTTTGGCCATACCATGAAACTGCAGCATAACATAGAACAGATGGCTGCAAATTGTCATATTCCACAAGCAGATCTTCCTCAGGTATGTCAGTTTTTACACGCATTTCTCGGTAAATGCGATCATTTTCTGTATTCAAAAGCGGTCGCAATGAAAACCTTGCTTCGTCCGAAAACCATACTCTTTTCCAAGCACTCTCTGGTTCAAAGCGATTGATCAGTGCAAACGACTTGTTTTTGCGCATTTACTGATGTCGCTCAGTGAGGAGGTTACATTTTATTCGACGATAGCATTTCAGTTCACTTTCTTTGAGAATTTGAAACACTGATGTTTTCGATATATTGAGATGTCGAAGGATTTTTCGTAGACTAAAATGACGTCTGTTCATTGCACCGTGTCGCACAGGTGAAACAGCCAAATCTTTCACTGTGGCACGTGCCTCGTCCGAAATTCGTTTCTTTGTACCCGTTGCTTTTTGGCGTGTCCCAGCTGTTTCAGGACCTTCTCGTTTCAAAGTTGCAACAACAATATTAAACTGATGCCTTGTAATCGTTGAAAAAAAAGTTGATAACACAGCTAGACATTTTGTCAGTCCCCAAGGCGGATTTTCACTTTTGAAAAGAATAATCACTTGCCTTTGAAAGTCTTAAAGCTATTTCCCGTTTCCTAACATGATGTGGGTATCATATAGAACCTAAAAAAAATCAAAATAGAAATAAGTAAGCACGCATTTTATGATATTAAAATCATGCATTTTATTCATGATGTAAAGAAATCAAAATAGAAATGAGTAAGCACGCATTTTATTCATGATCTCATCTGACCCTAACATTTTCCGCTTTTCTAGCGACCACCCCGTATCTCTATATGATCCACTGTTGCATTACTAAAAGTGTAATCAAACTATTTCAATATGATCCTAAGTTGTATTACTCAACATGTAAGCTAACATTCTCTATATGACACACTGTTGAATCACTCAACGTGTAATCTATATCTATATGATCCACTGTTGTAAAACTCAATGTGTTATCTAACCATCTCAAATAATCCATTAAGTGATGTCAAGAAACCCACATGTAGAGAATTTTATATGCAAAACAGCTCGTTTGGGATCAGACAATATTTTAAATAGAGAAGCGAACAACGTTTCGACCTTCTTCGGTCATCGTCAGGTTCATAAAAAAAACAACAAACCTGACGATGACCGAAACGTTGTTCGCTCCTCTATTTAAAATATTTTCTAAACCCAAACGAGTCGTTTTTGCATATACAAATAATCCATTGTTGTATAATTCAACGTGGAATCTAACTATCTCTACATGATCCACTGTTGTATTACTCAACGTGTAATCTAACTATCTCTATATCATACACTGTTGTATTACTCAACGTGTAATCTAACAATCTCTGTATGAGGCACTATTGTATCACTCAACGTGTAATGAAACTATCTCTATACGATCCACTGTTATATAACTCAATGTGTAATCTAACTATCTCTATATGATCCACTTATATTACTCAACGTGGAATCTAACTATCTCGATATTATCCACTGTTGTAATACTCAGAGTGCAAATTAACTATCTCTATACGATCCAAAGTTTTATTACTCAACGTGTAATCTAACTATCTCTATATGATCCACTGTTGTATTATTCAATGTGTAATCTAACTATCTCTATATGATCCACTTTTGTATTACTCAACATGTAATCCAACTATCTCTGTATCATATATTGTTGTATTACTCAACGTGTAATTTAACTATCTCTACATGATCCACTGTTGTATTACTTAACGTGTAATCTAACTATCTCTATATGATCCACAGTCTATTAATAAGCGTGTAATCTAACGATCTCTACATGATCAAATGTTGTATTACTCAATATGTAATCTAACTATCTCTATATGACCCACTTACATTACTCAACGTGTAATCTAACTATCTCTATATCATCCACTATTTTATTACTCAGCGTGTAATCTAACTATCTCTATTTGATCCACTGTTTTATTACTCAACATGTAATCTCACTATCTTTATATGATCCACTGTTGTATTATTCAATGTGTAATCTAACTATCTCTATATGATCCAGTTTTGTATTACTCAACGTGTAATTTAACTATCTCTATATGATCCATTTTTGTATTACTAAACATGCAATCTAACTATCTCTATATGATCCACTTATATTATTCAACGTGTAATCTAACTATATCTATATGATCCACTGTTGTATTACTCAACGTATAATCTAAGTATTTCTATATGATCAACTGATGTATATATCAAAGTTTGATCTATCAACCTATATATGATCCATTGTTGTGTTAGTCAACGTGTAATTAAACTTTCTCTATATCATCCAATGTTGTATCACTCAACATGTAATCTAACCATCTCTATATCATCCACTCTTGTATTACTCAACGTGTAATCTAACTATCTCTATATGATCCACTTCTGTATTACTCAACGTGTGATCATTCTCTATATCATCCACTGTTGTATAACTCAATGTGTAATATAATTATCTCAAAATGATCCACAATTTTATTAATCAAAGTGTAATCTAACTATCTCTATATGATCCATTGTTGTATTACACAACGAGTACTCTGACTATCTCTATATGATCCACTGTTGTGTAACTCAAAGCGTAATCTAACTATCTTTATATGATCAACGGTTTTATTACTCAACGTGTGATCTAACTCTCTCTATATGATCCACTGTTGTATTACTCAAAATTTAATATAACTATCTCTATATAATCCACTAATGTAAAACTCAACGTGTAATCTAACTATCTCTATATGATACACTGTTGTTTAGCTCAAAGTGTAATTTATTTACCTATATATGATCCAGTGTTGTAGTACTCAACGTGTAATCGAACTATCTCTCAGTATCCACTGTTGTATCACTCAACGTGTGATCATTCTCTATATGATCCACTGTTGTACAACTCAATGTGTATACTAATTATCTCAAAATGATCCATTGTTGTGTAATTCTACGTGGAATCTAACTATCTCTATAAGTTCCACTGTTGTATTACTCAACGTGTAGTCTAACTATCTCTATATGATCCACTGTTGTATTACTCAAAGTGTAATCTAACTATCTTTATATTATCCACTGTTGTATGATTCAATGTGTAATCTAACTATCTCTATATGATCAACTGATGTATAACTTAAAGTGTGATGTATCTACCTATATATGATCCAGTGTTGTGTTAGTTAACGTGTAATCAAACTTTCTCTATATCATCCAATGTTGTATCCCTCAACGTGTAATCTAACTATTTCTATATGATCCATTGTTGTATTAGACAACGTGTAATCTGACTATCTCTGTATGATTTACTGTTGTATAACTCAAAGCGTAATCTAACTATCTTTATATAATCCACTGTTCTATTGCTCAACGTGTAATCTAACTATCTCTATATGATTCACTGTTATATTACTCAATATGTAAACTAACAATCTATATGATCCACTGTTGTATCACTCAATGTGTAGTCTAATTATCTTTATATGACCCACTGTTGTATTACTCAAGGTTTAATATAACTATCTCTATATGATCCTCTAATCTATAATTCAACGTGCAATCTAACTATCTTTAAATGATCGACTGTTGTAATACTTAATGTGTTATCTAAATATCTATATGTGATTCACTGTTGTATAACTCAACGGGTAAACTAACTATCTCTATGTGATCCACACTTGTATTACTCAACAAGTAATCTAACTATTTCTATATTATCCATTTTTGTATTACTGAACGTGTAATTTAACTATCCCTATATGATCAACTGTTATATTACTCAACGTGTAATCTAACTATCTCTATATGATCCATTGTTCTATTGCTCAACGTGTAATCTAACTATGTGTATATGATAAACTAATGTATATATCAAAGTGTGATCTATATACCTATATATGATAGTGCTGTGTTAGTCAACGAGTAATCAAACTTTCTCTATATGATCCACTGTTGTATTATTTAACGTGTAATTTAACTATCTCTATATGATCCACTGTTGTATTACTAAACGTGTAATCTAACTATCTTTACATGATCCACTGTTGTTTTACTCAAAGTGAAATCAAACTATCTCTATTTTATCTACTGTTCTATTACTCAACGTGTAATCTATCGGTATATAATGGAATGTTGTATTACTCAACGTGTAATCTAACTATCTCTGAATGATCCACTGTTGTATTACTCAACGTGTAATCTAACAATTTCTATATGATCCAATGTTGTATTTCTCAACGTGTAGACCTGGCATGGCCGAGCGCGTTAAGGCGTGCTCTCGTAATCCGAGGGTTGCGGGTTCGCGCTCACGTCGCGCTAAACATGCTCGCCCTCCCAGCCGTGGGGGTGTATAATGTGACGGTCAATCCCACTATTCGTTGGTAAAAGAGTAGCCCAAGAGTTGGCGGTGGGTGGTGATGACTAGCTGCCTTCCCTCTAGTCTTACACTGCTAAATTAGGGACGGCTAGCACAGATAGCCCTCGAGTAGCTTTGTGCGAAATTCCAAAAAACAAACAAACAAACTCAACGTGTAATCTAACTATCTCTATATGATCCATTGTTGTATTATTAAACGTGTAATCAAACTATGTTTATATGATCCACTAGTGTATTACTCAACGTGTAATCTAACTATCTCTAGGTAATCCATTGTTGTAATACTCAACGTGTAATCTAACTATCTCTGAATGATCCACTGTTGTATTACTCAACGTGTAATCTAACAATCTCTATATGATCCACTGGTGTATTACTCAACGTGTAATCTAACTATCTCTAGGTAATCCATTGTTGTAATACTCAACGTGTAATCTAACTATCTCTATATGATCAACTGTTGTATAATATAAAGTGTGATCCATCTACCTATATATGATCCAGTGTTCTATTACTCAAAGTGTAATCTAACAATCTCTATATAATCCACTGTTGTATCACTCAACGTGTAATCTAAATATCTCTATATGATCCACTGTTACCTTACTCAACGTGTAATCTAACTATCTCTATATGATCCACTGTTGTATTACTCAATGTGTAATCTAACTATCTCTATATGATCAACTTATGTGTATCCCAAAGTGTGATCTATCTACCTATATATGATAGTGTTGTGTAAGTAAACGTGTAATCAAACTTTCTCAATATGA
Source organism: Carcinoscorpius rotundicauda (assembly GCA_011833715.1). Classification (NCBI taxonomy): domain Eukaryota; kingdom Metazoa; phylum Arthropoda; class Merostomata; order Xiphosura; family Limulidae; genus Carcinoscorpius; species Carcinoscorpius rotundicauda. The sequence continues at coordinate 86,030,781 of CM022393.1, read as the reverse complement.
TCCGCTGTTGTATCACTCAACGTGTAATCTAACTATCTCTATATGATCCACTGTTGTATTACTCAAAGTGAAATAAAACTATCTCTATTTTATCCACTGATGTATTACTCAACGTGTAATCTATCGGTATATAATAAAATGTTGTATTACTCAACGTGTAATCTAACTATCTCTATATAATGTAATGTTGTAATACTCAACGTTTAATATAACTATCCATATATTATTCACTGTTGTATTACTTAATGTGTAATCTAAATATCTGTATGTGATCCACTGTTGTATAACTCAACGTATAATCTAACTATCTCTATGTGATCCATTGTTGTATTACTCAACGTGTAATCTAACTATCTCTATATGATACACAGTTGTATTACTCAAAGTGTAATCTAACTATCTCTATATGATCGACTGTTTTATAACTAAATGTGTAATCTAAATATATCTATATGATCCACACTTGTATAACTCAACATGTTATCTAACTATCTCCATATGATCGACCCTTGTGTTACTGAATGTGTAATCTAAATATCTGTATATGTTACACTGTTGTATAACTCAACGTGTAATCTAACTATTTCTATATGATCCACTGTTGTATTTCTCAACGCGTAATCTAACTATCTCTATATGATACATTGTTGTATTATTAAACGTGTAATCAAACTATGTTTATATGATCCACTGGTGTTATTACTCAACGTGTGATCTAACTATCTCTATATGATCCATTGTTGTATTATTAAACGTGTAATCAAACTATGTTTATTTGATCCACTGGTGTTATTACTCAACGTGTGATCTAACTCTCTATATATGATCCATTGTTGTATTATTAAACGTGTAATCAAACTATGTTTATTTGATCCACTGGTGTTATTACTCAACGTGTGATCTAACTCTCTATATACGATCCACTGTTGTATTACTCAACATGCAATCTAACTATCTCTAGGTAATCCATTGTTGTAATACTCAACGTGTAATCTAACTACCTCTATATGACCAACTGTTGTATAACTTAAAGTGTGATCTATCTACCTATATATGATACACAGTTGTATTACTCAAAGTGAAATCAAACTATCTCTATATGGCCTACTGTTGCATCACTCAACGTGAGATCTCTCTCTATATAATCCACTGTTGTATAATACAACGTGGAATCTAACTATCTCTATCTGACCCACCGTTGTATTACTCAAAGTGTAATCTAACTATCTCTATATGATCGACTGTTTTATAACTAAATGTGTAATCTAAATATATCTATATGATCCACACTTGTATAACTCAACGTGTTATCTAACTATCTCCATATGATCGACCCTTGTGTTACTGAATGTGTAATCTAAATATCTGTATATGTTCCACTGTTGTATAACTCAACGTGTAATCTAACTATCTCTATATGATTCACTGTTATATATCTCAAAGTTTAATCTAACTATCTCTATATGATCCACTGTTTTATTACTCAACGTGTAATTTAAATATCTCTATATGATCCACTGTTGTATAACTCAAAGTGTTATCTAACTATCCCTATATGATCCACTTTTGTATTACTCAACGTGTAATCTAACTATCTCTACATGATCCACTGTTTTATAACTCAAAGTGTAATCAAACTCTCTATATGATCCACTGTTTTATTTTTAACGTGTAATTTAAATATCTCTATACGATCCACTGTTGTATTACTCAACGTGTAATCTAACTATTTCTATATGATCCACTGTTGTATTTCTCAATGTGTAATCTATTTATCTCTGTATGATCCACTCTTGTATTACTCACAGTGTAATTTAACTATCTTTATATGATCCACTTTTTGTATTACTCAACGTGTAATCTAACTATCTCTATATGATTCACTGTTGTATAGCTGAAAGTGTAATCTAACTATCTCTATATGATCCACTGATTTATTACTGAACGTTTAATTTAAATATCTCTATATGATCCACTGTTGTATTTGTCAATGTGTAATTTAACTGTCTCTATATTATTCACAGTTTTATTACTCAATGTGTAATCTAACTATCTGTATATTATTCACAGTTTTATTATTCAATGTGTAATCTAATTATCTCTATATGATCTACTGTTGTATTATTCAATGTGTAAACTTATTATCTCCATACGATCCACTGTTGTATTTCTCAACGTGTAATCTAACTATCTCTATATGATCCACTGTTGTATTACTCAACGTTTAATCCAACTATCTCTGTATGATCCACTGTTGTATTACTCTTCGTGAAATTTTGCTGTCTCTTTATGATCCACTTTTGTATATTTCAATGCGTAATCTAACTATCTCTATATGATCCATTGTTGTATTACTCTACGTGTTATCTAACTATCTGTATATAATCCATTGTTTTATAACTCAACGTGTAATCTAACTATCTCTATATAATCCAATGTTGTATTACTCAATATGTAATCTAACTATCTCTATATGATCCACTGTTTAATTACTCAACGTTTAATCTAACTATCTCTATATGATCCTCTGTTGTATAACTCAAAGTGTTATCTAACTATCTCTATATGATCCTCTGTTTTATAACTCAAAGTGTTATCTAACTATCTCTATATGATCTACATTTGTATTACTTAATGTGTAATCTAACTTTTTCTATATGATCCACTGTTGTATAACTCAAAGTGTAATCTAGCTATCTTGTTCTTCTAATTTTATTTTTTAACCTACAGTTTGACCCACACTTTTAAATATATGTTTTATCAGTTCTTGCGTTAGACAAAATAATACATGTAAACGCTCATATAATTCATACGATTCGACTGTTTTATTTATACGTATTGTAATTATTCTTACAATTATTCCTCATCTGTTTTATTCAACACATTGCTTTACATCATTTACAACTCACGTGTTTCAAACCTTGGCTTTCTATAAGCACTCCTCTACCTTCGTTTCTTTTTTAGTTTGCCAGGAAAGTGGTCAACGTATCGAATGTCTTTGTATTTTTCATACCACAAATGTCATTATAGTTTTAGTTTTACAAATCTTTTCTTTCATAAACCACAAATCGGAGACTCTTTATACCCAACACATTAAATATTAAATTATTTTATATTTCTATTAAAATTTCAAGAGCTGCTTCACCACTTTTCCTGTAAGAGACATCTTAAAAAAGTGCTTAAATATACGTTTTTTATGTAGTTTTAAGTGCAACCAAGACTAGAAAAAGTTTCTTTGTCTGAAAACTTTTTTTTTAAATTAAAGAAACTCTCCACTGCTTGATGACAAATAATGATCATACATTTCTAATTCCTCGTCTCTATAAATTATTAATGCCATACGAGAATGACAGTCAATCATTCAGTGTGAATGTAAAGTGCTTCTGTTTGGCTTTATTCCCTGTGGTCAGTAATTAAATATTAGGAACGGTGAGAAATAGCTTTAGTGTTTCTTCGATAAACACAAAACGTTATATCAACATTTTTGTCTTCATCCAAACATTTTTGATTTCTAAGTCGTTAAGTTTTGCTATTGTCGTTAAGTCTTAAGGAAAGGTTGAACACAAACGTTTTATCTTTACTATTGTTTCTTAATTCATGAGCTAAATTCTAAAGCAGCTAACTCAACGCTTTCCCATAGTCCCATGTGGCACAGAGATAAGTTTAAGTACTTAGAACATTAAAATCCGGTGTATTTTCCCTTGTGAACACAGCCGACAAACCGATATGGCTTTATTCTTACAACAAACAAAGAATCTTAAAATATTTACACTGTTCTGTCATATCAAAAAAATAAAACAGTATATCGTTTAACTTTATTGTTATGAAACTCTTCAGAACCAGTGGATATTATAAACATCACCACATGATTTAGACATATTAGTTGCAATGTCAGAAATCTAGATAACCTTGATTGTACGTAACCTTTATGTTATAGTTTGTCTTTTTAGTGATTTTACTCAATTATAAAGAAGTAATGTTACAAACCTTTATTTAGCCTATATACCAGTTGACTCTTACGTTCCAACTTTGACTACTCTAACATTGGTCAAAACAAAACATTGAAACTAATGAAAATTACCTAGGAAGGTGCTGTTTTTTTTTCCCACTGGGCCTTCAAAAGTGAGTTTAATAACTATTTTCTATTTCACTCAGGAAATAACGAAATTAGAAGAATTGTTATAATTAAAACTGAAACTGAATTTTGCATACTTTGTTATTACACTAGGTGTCGTTGCTTTATATTATGTTTATGAGTGTGTGTGTGTTTTCGTGTAGCAAATTCACATCGGGCTATCTGCTGAGTCTTAAATTTATGTAAAAGGGTAACATTCAATGTCAATTATTATAATTATCTGTTCCAAAATACTGACTCGAAATTATTATATCACACATAAATAATGCTCTAGATATTTTGAACAATAACAGTGATACCACAGTGTTATGATCTAATGTGCCATTTTGTTTGAGATCTGTTTTTACTTCCTACTTATTACAACTAATTTAAAGTCCATATATCAAGTATTATTTTATCAGATATAAACGACTATTAATCATTTAGCTTAAATCGTTATTGTTGAAAAGACAGTAACAAAAAAACAGTTATAAATGTTAATAAGAGTCCATAGATTGTTGGAGATATTTGCATATAAAACACATAAAATCCAGCGCCATCTGTTATATTTATTAGTACTTACTGTTAGAATCTTAGGCTTAATGTGCTGTTTTAAACTGCTTGCCCGATCTCTTATTATACTTTAATGTGATCTTTCGAAAATATGTTTAAGCCTTTTTATACAGGCAACACTTTGGTTTATAAGAGGGTTTGAATTCACTGAGTATATACGCCACCGGCACGCATTTTCCTTCGGTTTCCTAAAATTCGGGTTTCGATTTTATTTTGGTGATCTATATTCATATATTAAACAAATCAAAGAAAGTGTTAAATATGATTGAATTTTGTGATGTGTTCTGATACATCATTGGTTGACGTAACGTTAACAATTTTATAAACGTGATGTTAATGGCTAACAGAGATGACATAGTATCTGGAAGATATATTGTTTGGTGTGATGTTCCTCTTACAGTTTATTTCTAAACAAATCCACCTTCTTGTTTTCTGGACAGCATCAGGCGTGAAATTTCAACCATATATTTTACTCCAATTCTCTTCACGATTAATTATAAAACTATGATTATATGTATAACAATCTACTTTCCACTGCATCGCTGCTAGTACCTCAAAATCATTTACATAAAAACGATATGGTAGTATTCTGTTAGTAAGCTAGCCCACCAATAATATTGTTCTATTAGTTGTGGACTGTAGGTTATAACATACACGACCACAACACAAGATGAATATTTTAAAAGATGCCATATTAACGTAACCATTATTTACACATTACTTCACTGACGACAGAATTATTTGAAACGTTAATTTATTGTATATTTTACTTACTTTCACTTCTATATTCAGTTGTAGAAACTTTAGCAACAAACGGAAGTTAAATAAAAATACTTTCTTTCAAAACTACAAGACCAGATCCTATATAAAAAGCATGGTTGTGTATACGTATGTCGTTTTTTTCACACATGAAATCATGTTGAAATAATTTAAATTATCATTTTCAGTTGATGTAATCGTCAAGAAAAGTATATTGTTTTCTCATATTTTCATTAGAAACAGACAAATTCCGAAGTTTTAGCTCCTTAATTTTGTTATTAATTATCTTAATTAAATTCAATTAAGTTTTTTATCATTATAGGTTTGTTTGTTTGTTTTTGCATCTTGCGCAAAGTTACATGAGGGCTATCTACGCTAGTCAACACTAATTTAGCAGTGTAAGACTAGAGAGAAGACAGCTAGTCATCAACATCCACCGCTAAATCTTGGGCTACATTTTTATCAAGGAATAGTCCGATTGACCATCACTTTATAACGTCCCTTTGGCTGAAAAAGCGAGCATGTTTGAAGTTACGGAAGGTTTGAGCTCGTTAAGACTTAGTACAACGCATGCATGATGTATCTTACTAGAAAAAAAAATCAAGGTATAGAACAGAAGTACTTTTGATGTCACTGAAATAGAAAAGTATTGTTAAAACAGAGTCATGGTTTACAACAGGGGCATTAAAACCAGTATAAGAACCACAAATATCTCATTTTTCATTTTTCAACATAAAAAAATCTCTTGTTTTGATAAATACCGTTTAAGAATAAAATTGATTATATCTTCAACAGTTTCTGTTTATTTACTCTAAGCGTGATTTGATTTAACAAAGCTAAAAAGTCAACCTTTATTCTTTCAGAAGGTTTATATCTAACAACCAAGAACAAAGCACGACGGATCAAGCAAAAGACAAGGAAAGTACAGGTTAACAACATATAGTAAAACGTTAACATTAATGATGTGCATAGTTTAACAACATCACAACCAATCAGAGCGCTGCCAGTAACAGTTGACGTCAAGAATCAAACTACAGTATTGTATAGACCTGCAGTGAGATTCGGACTGAGTCAGTAGGAAGCCGTGAGAGATTATTCGTTATTTCCATGTAGTACATTTCTGTCAACTTGTCTAATGTAGTGGTGGAATAACTTTGAAACTATTAGTGGAAATGAAGTTGTGTGGTGAAGGTGTAACGGATAGCAGTATGTACATGAATGTAACGTCAGCAAACACTACGTATATTATAATCGATAAGCAGTTAGTATATCAATCAAAAGTATCTATTGTAACATTGAGATAAATAAACCTGTATGTATGATACTAAAGCCACTACTTAGTTATTTTAACATTAGAATATATATTTCACTAGTTTTACCAAAAATATTTCTTTGTTGTTGTTTTTTGAATTTTGCACGAAGTTACTCAAGTATTATATATGTTTTAAGTGTTACTAATAATTCAATGATTGAATAGAAATAGGTTAGACAGACAGCAACACTCATCGCTATTTCTTGGGCTGCTCTAATAGGTTAATTAGATTTGATGTAAGAGACCCGAAAGTACTCACTGTCCCAAAAAATGTAACTCACGTTATAGAGAATATGCTTTATTATTATTCAGAACCTTTAAAACCACATGTGTTTCTAGGTTTTAATTAGTTCATCTTATAATTATTATTGTAGCTATATCTAGTTTTGTGTTTATTGTTTACCTCTTAATGTTTTATCACATAAACCTTTTCTCCTACTCGTTTGTAACTAAGTTATTTCATCATGGTGACTTTCTATACAAGGTATTTGACCATAACAGATGGCCACTTTCAAAACACAAACTTATGAACCAGCTTTTAATGGAAGTGGGTTTACTGTTCAAAGTACAACGAACTTCACATTTTAAGGAATATCATAATTTAGTATACAGTTTGTTTGACGGAAATAGAAACCCATATAACAGACACTCTGTAATATCGTAACCCACATTAAAGTGTATCTAGACATTCAAGTCCCAAGAGAGATTTTAAACCATACAAATATATAAAACAGGAGATTTGATTCAGTACATAAAGTATTCTGATCTTGGACTTAAACGGAGCTCTACATATGTCTGAACTGGTATTTATACACCACATTTTAATAAAAAACAAACCTAAACGTACAAAGTAGCTTCATTCTTATGTTATCCTGAAGAAAATGTACAATTTACAACATATTAAGAAGAAAGACTGTGTTATAACGTGATATTACCATTGTTGATTTCTGAACGATTATAACTGTAACTGATTATTAAAGCTAACATTTCTACATATACTGCTGGTCAAAATCTTAAGGCCAATGAACATAAAGAAAAAAATATGCATTTTGCGTTGTTAGACTCAACCACGTATTTCAGCAGAGCTTCAAAAGATGAAAATAAGAAAAGGGAAAATAAAAAACTTTTTAACATTTAATAGAGAACATGTGAACACTATGAAGTCAGCCTAAATACTAGGTGGTCAAACGTTTAAGACCATACCAAAAAGAAATCCTAAACAGGGTAGGAAATGCCCAACAAGAGGTCTCAGTAGTGAGTTGCACGACCGTCCTTGCAAATAACTTCAAACGTTCGCTTTGGCATGATCGATATAAGCGTTTGCAGAAGACTGACTGGAATGTTATTCCAAGTGGTAAAGATGGCCTCACGAAGATCATGCACTGTTTGGAATTGATGTCCATTTCTATAGATTTCCCTTGCCATCCGCCCCCAAACATTTTGAATGCGGTTCAGTTGGAGTGAACACGCTGGATGATCCAAAAGAATCACGTTATTCGCCACGAAAAAGTCCTTTGTCTTGTGGATATTGTGGATTGCAGCGTTGTCCTGCTGAAAGATCCAGTCATTTCTACACAAGCGAGGGTATTCAGTCAATAAAGATGCTCTCTCCAACATGCCAAAGTGACCAACTGCTGTTTGACGCCCCTGTATAACCTGAAGCTCTATTGTTCCATGGAAGGAGAAAACACCCCAGATTGTAATGGAACATCCTCCACTGTGCCGTGTAAAAAATGTCTCTGCTAGGATATCCTTATCGTGCCAGTAGCGTTGAAAGCCATCTGGACCATCCTGGTTAAATTTTGTCTCATCAGAGAACAAAACCTTCGTCCACTTTCCTACGTTCCATGTTTGGTGCTTCTCAGCAAAGTTTATCCGAGCTGTTTCATGGTATGGAAGGAGGCGTGGTCTTTGTATACGTTTACGGTTTTCAAAGCTTTTCTCTCGTGAATGTTGTCTTGTTGTTCTAGAGCTGCATTCTGCGTCCACTTTAATATGATTCGACGATCGTCTAGTGTCTTGCCGGACAACCCGTCGAATTCTCCTGCTCAACGCCGGCGAAACTTTCTTGGGCCAACCACTTGAAATTCTAGTTCCGTATTCCTCAGGGTCGTATAAGAAATTTGCAAGAGCAATTTTACTACGTTCAATTCCACCAGCGATGATACGTTGAGAGAGACCTTGATTTTGCAGCTCGACAATTCTGCCACGTTCAAACTCTGTCAACTTTTTAGCCTTTGTCATGTCTTATGCCGTATAACACACGAGATGTCAGTGGGAGATGTTGATAACGATAATGCTTGAACACAAATGACTACATTTCGTTATGTGTTTACTGAATAACGCTTCGTTTCAGCATTATCTTAAAACTTTTAACCATCTAGTATATAGGCTAATTTTATAATGTTCACATTTTCCCTATTAAACGCTAAAAAATTCTATATTTATTTTCCCTTTTCTTATTTTCATCTTTCGAAACTCTACTCAAATAAGCGATTGAGTCTAACAAAACAAAATGCATTTTTTTATGTTCATTGGCCTTAAGATTTTGGCCGGTAGTGTATGTATATAGAAACATGATCCAGTAACTCATGAATATTTCAACTATCTTTGTGTGATGACATGTGAGGCGAGTTTGGTTAAAGGTGTTCATTCTCCAAACAACAGACTAACATACAATTTAGTTGTTTTATTTATTTTAAACCACAGTTAGTTCAGCTGATCGTCACATTATAATGTCCTCGAGGAGAAAAAAGTGAACGTAGTCGGCGATGTCTTTCGATCCTACAACATTAGCCTTAAAGTACATAACATTGATCCAAATATTGTCCACAATTATTATAGTTATAACATAAAACAACCACAAACTCGTTAGAATATACGTTTTGTACAGGCTGTATAGCTCAGTTTTTTTCTGTCTCGAGGCAGGTAGACATTTTGCTTGTTTTTTTGCCAATTCTTAAGTCACACTTTTATAAATGAATAGTGGGATTAACCGTCTTATTATAACGGACCCACTACGAGCTCGCGACACTCAGATTACCTCCTGACCATACTGGGCGGGTAGACATACACTTCGTCAACAGTAACGAGACACTTCTCTTTCTCACATGACAGAATACTTTGTGTGACCTGTATTACTCTCAGCTTACCTCATGACCACACTGTACCAATAGACATACACTTCGTCAACAGTAACGAAATACTTCTCTTTATTACATGACAGAATGCTTCGTGTGACCTGTATTACACTCAGATTACCTCACGACCATACTGTGTCGGTAGACATACACTTCGTCAACAGTAACGAGATACTTCTCTTTCTCACATGGCAGCATGCTTGGTGTGACCTGAATTACACTCAGATTACCTCATGACCATACTGTGCCGGTAGACATACACTTTGTCAACAGTAACAAGATACTTCTCTTTCTTACTGTTACGTTTTTTTATGTGGACTGAACGCAACAGAAAGACACAGAGAACAGCTTATATGATTTATTACAATAAAATATTATATATGTGACAGATATAAAATAAATTATATAATAACAATGACAGATGTTCAGTTTCAACCTTCAAAATTAATTACAATAAAAAATGGTACTGGCCTGTGTCCAATATAATGATTCAGAATGAAAGTCCAAAAGTCCAGATCAGAAATCCAAAATTCCAGTCTAGGGGTGAATTTGGTCCCACGAAAAAATTCCGAAGTTTGAATGGAGAAGTCCAAAAACAATTCACAGTCCAATAAATTTGACGAAGTTCTTTTTACGATGTTTTTGATGAATGTCTCAAATTTGTCGTTTTCCAACTTGCCCCAGTCTCCCCTAAACAGTCCTATACGTGTTGACTTTCAGTATAACCAGTAATTCGAATGAATCGTAAAGATTGACGAAATAAAATCACAGCTTTTGTAGATACAGCTCCAGTCACAAATCCAAGTTGAATAAACACACAGCAAACGTTGAAAAATTCTCAAACGAAAACAACATCTCTTGAATCGAATGAAAACGAACGACTGACTCTCTCTCCTCGCATCGCCGTCTCTTTATATACTAGTAGGCCTATTGTATTCTCGAACAATCGCGTAACTTCCACAGAATTCTAGAGTAATCTGGATTCGTTTCGTACAGGTACCAGGCCAAAATACATTCTATTTATAGACAAATGATCGATCTACCTAATTCTATAAAGTTCTACATGAATAACAACATATTTCATTGATTTGAACTTCGAAACAATAATATAAACAACAACAACAATAAATTTCGACCGATAGATATGGAAATCTAAACACAACACGACATGGCATTCCAAACGCTTTATACATAACACTTACATGGCAGAATGCTTGGTGTGACCTGTATTACACACAGATTACCTCATGACCATACTGTACCGGTAGACATACACTTCGTCAATAGTAACGAGATACTTCTCTTTCTCACATGGCAGAATGCTTGGTGTGACCTGTATTACACTCAGAAGACGTTTGAACTAATTCACCTATTTAGATATTAAGAAATTTTCTTATTCTGAGGTTGTCAGAGAACAGAGTTTTGCTCGTGTTTTGTGAAAATGGAAAACAAAATTATTTTGATGGGTACAGTAACATCGATGTTTGTTTGAAGATTTATGAAAACAAATAAGATTGTAACATTTGTTGATTTGGTGGTTCTGAGTCGTAAAACTAGCAGACAACACAGCGACAGCGCACGTGAGAAAACACCACGAGCCTATAGATCTAGTTCTAACATCCTCTCCTGGAAACCGAATTCTCCGTCCAAGAAAAGACGATCACCACAAAGATCGGTTTAACTGAAGTTATACACGACAATACATAGGTTGATAACAATATAACGTGATAAGAACATATTTAACATTAACAATATTTGATAGAACTGTTGATCATATAGTATAATGTCTGTCTGCTGATAAAACTAATGTAAAATATAAATTGTCTAGTTAACAGTGATGGCGAACCTATGGCACGCAGGGCCACGATTACTGGCACGTGATAGGATTCCCGCATCTTTGCTAAGAAGTATGTTGAATTTCAGGAAAACCATACTTAGACTAATAAATTCTGTGCCCTGCGTAAAACACTTGAGAAAATAGAGTGTGAAAGGAAACATTGCAAAGACTTGTGAAAATGATATTCTTAAAGTGTGGAATTCTTTGCCAATTAATTTTAAGTCAATAAAATTACTTAGAATAGCTCTTCTTACTTTGTTTGGATCATCTTATGCTTGTGAGCAGCTGTTTTCAACTTTGAATTTCATCAAATCAGACAGAAGAAACAAGCTTACAGATGAACTGAGTGCTGCATGTGTTGCTCTCAAATCAACAAAATATGAACCATGAATTAACAAGTTATCCGAGTGTTCACAACAGCAGAGATTGCATTGATTTAATAAAATTCAAGACAAAATGTACAAATTTTAAGTCAAGGCTATTAGTTTCATTGAAACTTTTGTAATTCGACTTTTCTTAAAATAAAGATACTCATCAAAAAGTCGTTTTTTATTGGAAAGTAACTGTCATTTTTTATGAAAATCCTGGCACATTCAGATAGACAAAATAATTTTGGGTCACAACTGAGGCACGCAATCTCTTAAGGGTTCGCCATCACTGGTCTAGTACATGAAACGTAATATTTTAATGGTAAATATTATAAGTGTTTCATAGAGGGCGCTAGTGTAGACAATTACTGATAGTGTATAACAACTAAACATCTACCAAATCTTCAGCTCTACTATGTGTATCAAATATTATTTATTTTTGATTAATAGTTTAACACTAAAAATACATCAGAATATTAACAACAAACTATAATGTTTTAAGATAAATAAGCAACACTAGTTTATATGTGACTAAATAGTAACATTAATTTTAAACATCTTAACTTACACTTATTATCAGACATTTTTACCGCGTGAGACATTCGATACAATGAAAAACACTTTTTCATTATTTACCAATAATTGAAGTTGAACTATCAATAAAGATGAACCTTGAACTGTATATGTTTTAAAATAGACTCCTAACCTTTGAAGTGTCTCGTTACTTAATAAAGTAGATATGTTATCTGTGGTTAATCACTACACTCTAACACTGCTATTCATTTTTCATCATCACTTACACAAAATAAGATACTAAACGACTTCCTGTTCTTTGTAATTTATATTTTGTTTACAGTTCCAGCTTTTCAAGCTCAGCTGTATAGGATTCTAGATAAACTAACACTAGAAAAAACATATTGTTATATCACAGTGTAAGTATATGTTTTGTATGTAGTAACTGGTGCATAATAATACTGTAGATACTTCTGTATGAGAGACATTTAATAAAATACCAAATGACTTCCTCTACTTGTTTTTTCGGTTTGTTTTGTAAATAAGCACAATGTTATACAATGGGCTATCTGTGCTAAGCCCACCATGGGTACCGAATCTCGGTTTTAAGCGGTGCTTCTTGTACTTTAACACATTGGTTTTATTTCATGTTCCGGCATTAGGATAATCACATGTAACTTGCTATATAACCAAACTCAGAAACTTATTATCCGTATAATAATAACACATTAAACTTGCTACCCACTATAAGACATTACACTGCATTTGGTTCAGTGAATGAAAACTCATTAATCCTTTAATATGTACTATTTCACACTCATGTAAGTCGAATTATATAAATGTGGTCACTGTTTGAAGAAACGTTTCCATGTGTAATGTGTAAACTATTTTCAGTTCCTGCTCTAGGTCCTCCAGCAATAAACTCCAAACAACAACGTTTGTTAAAAATCTGTTGGTTTTGTAAATACTTTATTAACTTATAGAATCTACCATGTAAGCGTGGAAAGCTATTAGTGTTACGTGAAGTGTTGTTCTTCAATGGCTCTCTTCCCAGTGGTAAGGAATTCAATATCAGCTTTAGTGTTTCTTCACATGATATGAATTGTTTTTTGTCTTCATTCAAACCTTTTTCATCCACAAGTCGTTAAGTGTTGCTGTTGTCGTTAAGAATCAACGACAGGTTCAATGCACACGTTTTACTTCTACTGTTTGTTTAATTCTTGAAACTAAATTCTAAAACAGCTAACCCATCGTCTTCACATAGTCTCATGTAGCACAGCGGTAAGTTTATGTAGTTACAACGTTCAAATGTGGTGTATTATTCACAAGTGAACAAAGCAGATAGACCAGTGTGGCTTTGTTCTTGTAAAAACACAACAACATATTTTTATCGTTATGTCATATCAGAGAAATAAAACATTCTGTCGTTCAGCTTTAATTTTATGAAATAAGAAACTCTCTATTATTACAGTAAGTGACGCTGCTTTTACAGTAGATGGCACTGCTTTAAATTATATTTATAAGTAAAGTTGACATTCAGTTTTCAGTATTATCATGATTATTGTAATTACGTGTTACAAACTACTGACTCCATAATTTTATATGAAATACAAATAAGCATATTGATTCATAACAATAATATATAAGTATTATGAAATCCTTTGTCATTATGTTATAATGAATTTTATTCGTCACTCTTTCTCCATTTGTGAACCTAGCTAATAAACATCACTACAATAAAACTGTTAAAATTACTTCAGTACTCAGGTTAACCAATGATGTAATTGAATACATCACAAAATATAATATTATTTCACACTTTCGTTTGTTTTGAGTTCGTCAATAAAAACCTCCTTCTATTTATTTCTAAACCAATCTTCTTTATTGTATTCAGGATAACGTCTTATGTAAAATTCAGTTATATATTCGAATTCAATACTATTTATCAAGTTTAGTTATAACACTGTTATTACATGTATACATTCCAGATAGTACATGAAAAACCTAACCATCAGAACACAAAACATTTAGACCAACTGTTGGATAAATATAACATGGGTAATAATACAAGGACAGTTGTGTAACTTGGGTAATAATACAATGGCAATTGTGTAACCTGGGTAATAATACAAGGACAGTTGTGTAGAGATTTTCATCCTTCATCGACATGTAATGGGTCTGTGAGAAAATATCCACTGAGGGAAATATTTGTGCATTACATTAAATCTCCAGTCACCCCATCCTCCGTCTTCCCACATCTGAACACATTCACTGTCTACAAGCGGTATATTATTAATTCCTGTTTGAACCTTTATGTAACGATATATCCTATAGTTTAACATGAACTTCCGTGGCTGATTGTTTCATATTTGGTGAAGCCATACTATACTTAACAGTCAGTCTATAGAAGGATAGTGATTATTATGTAACGATATATCCTATAGTTTAACATGAACTTCCATTGCTGATTGTTTCATATTTGATGAAGCCATACTATACCTGACAGTCAGTACTAACAGTACATTGGTGTCAGCTTCTAAGTATGTAGAGTTGAGGCTAGTATTTTCTTCTGTACTTAATTAAACCTGTAACCCGGATTAGTTAGAAATACCTTTAAGAAAACATCTTTGAAATGGTCTGTAGTAAATTTTAGTAAAATAAATAATGTTATTTATCAGTAGAATTTTGAAACCAAACTGACAAATAATTCTTCCATTTGTAAGCAACATCAATAGATTAAATGCCAGTACCTATGAAAACAGAATACATCCAACATAATAGACAGAAATAGAATATTGTAAATCAGATAAACATTTAGAAATATTTAACACTAAACTACCAGTACCATTATTTCGAATATTCGTTTATCTGATTAGACATAATGTTCAAGAATTTAATTATTTTATTGATTTCAAAATAGAATTACGTTTAATTAGGAGTTATATTACAAATTTTGAATAAAAAAACTAATACTTATTGCATGTTACAACTTAATTTTGGTGTTAAAAAGCCTGAGATGGCCAGGTAGTTGAGGTAATCGACTCGTAATTTGAAGGTTGCAGGTTCGATTCCTTATCCCACCCATCATGCTCGCTCTTTCAGCCATGTTGGGCATTATTTACTTTCATTATTCGTTGGTAAAAAGAGTAGTCCAAGAGTTTTGAGTAATTATCTAGTCTTAAGTTGCAAAATTGGGAATGTCTAGTGTAAATAGCTCTCGTGTAATTTTGCGCCAAAAAACGAACTAATTAAACAGAAAAGGCTTGATTTTGTTAGACAGAAAATGAACTGGTGTTAAATTTTCTTTGACTAGTTGTTTCTTGTAATGAGCGGTCGTTCTACAAAGTAGGATATTCTCTCTTAACCTGAAGATTACCTAGGAAACGTTCGCCTTATCAACAAAAGTGTTGATACTCATAATAGCCGTTCTGAGATACAAAGACAGGCATCATAGTGTTATTATCATTGACAAAAATTATTATTTCAAGAGTTGTCTTCCTACACACCAGACGGAAGCTAATTTTTCTGGAGGAATTTAACTCAACAAATATTGACTTCTTAAAGTTTAATCAAATACAGAATTGGTAAACACTATAAATATTATTCGATTTGTATTTTCAATAATCAGCTAAATTAACTTCGAGTGAGGGACCAAATGAACATCAGAATTAAAGTTTTGATAATTTAGAACGTGTGAAATTTTTACCAAATTATTTAAAAGTTTCCAAAAATATTAACCGAAACATGTTAAAAACTTCCAGATAAAACTATCTTGATTTGACACGTTAAATTTCATTATTTGTGTAATTATTGATTTAATACCTTCCAACGTACGTGGAAGGCAACTAATATAAACTATTACATAACCGAACCAACAAACTAATTACAAATGTTTTATATGCAAAAACGGCGCGTTTTGGGTTCAGAAAATATTTTAAATAGAAGAGCCGTTTTTGCATATAAAATTCTCAACAAGTGGGTTTCTCGACATCACTGATAATTACAAATGTGTTATAAAATGTGATATTTCACTATTCTTAATATGCAATATGTCGTTTGAACACCGACATCTCATTATTCTGGTTTATATTATTTTAATCTCTTACTATTATTTTATTTTATTACTTTATGTGAGACTGACGAATGCAGTATAAGACTGACAGATGTAAGGTTCCACAGTCACCTCTAAAATATAGAGTACATTTTATATCCCACATTATAGTCTCTACACATTTTTTACAATTTGTATATCATTTTTTAAATTTGTTTTTGCTTGTTTTTGGTTATAACAAACAAATATAAATCAGAGGTTTTCATTTCCTGTTTTTAACTCAGTCCTTAGTTTTGATTCATTTAACTTAACACTTCAGTATTAATATTCTAGCTACACACACACACACTTACTTTCCGTTGAGCAACTGGTAAGGTAGAGAACTTATATTACTAAATTCCGGGTTTCGATTCCCTGAGTGTTTTGAACTAAGATAGATCTTAGCTTTGTGTTTAACAACAAGCAGAAACAAGAATGATTTGAATTATTTATTTTTATTGACAACAAAATTCCATATGGATACTAAAGTATCCTCAAAATATATCGCTTCCTTCTACGCTTTAAACCACACGGTTCCTTATAAAGATTTCATAACTACCTCCACTTAGAACTCCAATTCCACCTCCACTATTAGAACAACAATATGAAGGAGAAACATCACAGTGAAAATAATTTGTTGGACACGCGGCGCCATCTTGGAAATTCCCCACTAGTTCAGGTAATAAACAAAGTGACGTCATTAGAATATATATCGCCTATTATATTTTATAATAATTTTTAAATCGTCACTGTTTATCTACTTGTGAAGCCTAGCTAATGAACATTATGTTCATAAAACTGTTAAAATTACGTCAGTACCAAGATCAACCGTTAATGTTACAGAACACGTCACAAAAAAGTCATATTTAACAGTTACGTTATTTAACGAGTTTGTCAGTAAAATCTATTGTTAATCTATAAACCAATCTACTTGGTTTCCAGAACAATATCTTATATTAAATTTCAACTTTCCGTAGCGTCACTAAAAGTACATAAAAATTATCTGCAAAAACACATTAAAGTAATTCTCCGTTGGTTACCTTATACACTAAATATTGTATTTTACGCATTAGTTTGAGGCTACAGCGTGGAAGACGAACCCTAATTTGTGACAGAGAATTCTAATCAAAATTGACTTTACAACCAACACTTTAATATATCCTTGACTTTCTTCAATTTAAAGAGTAAAGACACAATATACTCCACAGTATATCGACAATATTAGTTTAATTGTTTTATACTACTGAAGATACTTGTAATTAGTAAGTGTTAACATTATGATCTGTATGAGAGGCCGATTTGAGTAGATCCCAAGTTAACCTCTTGTCTTAACTCGTCACCTTTGTCTTGGGACACTCATGGGGATTTTAAAGAAAAAAAGGTGCGTATTACATTGTGTAAAATACGGTATATTGTTCTCACGGTTGTAGATTGTATGTCATAACAAACACAGCACAAGATCAATCACATAAAGAGCTGTCGTATTAATGTAATTATTATTTTGTACACTAGTTAATTAACAATCATCTGTTACTTTATTGTCTATATTACTTACTATCAGTTTGATATTCAGTTGTAGCAACAAATGCAATTAAAATATTTACTTCAAAAGTTATAAGAACAAATTTTATAAAAATGCATGGTTGTGTCACCCTGAGTTGCTGTTTCACATACGTAATCATTTTGAAATAATTTAATTTCTCACTTTAAATTGCTGCAAGATATATAGTCGTCAACAAAAGTATTATTTTTTTTACATCCTTTCATTATAAACAATATTCGAATGTTTGGATACACGTTGTTGTTATAAACTTACTTTCATTAAATATTATGATACAAACCTCCGTTAATAACAAGAAATAAACATTGTGGCAGTTTCTTAAACGATACAGACAAACGTAACTTATAATTGATATTTCTATCATACCATTTAAACTGTTTGTATGAATTCAGTGTTAACGAATTCACACTCTCACCTGGAGTTGATTCCAACAGTGTTGTAAACATCAATAGTATAATAATTGTTGTCTTCATTTCTCTGATCTGTTAAAATCAGTATTAATACAGTTAGAGAAATGTGACTTTTAACGAAGCCTAAAATAAAAGCTCGAAACTTAGTACAGCCCATGAATTCTATATCTTACTAGTTTCAGATATATTAGAACAGAGATACTCTTTATAAACGGAAGTAGAGAGTTACAGAAGAAACAAATTCCCGATTCATCACAGGGACACTAAAACTATAATAATAACTGGACAACATCTAATGCAAGATTTCTGGAGGATAAAAATTACATTTTGTAAATACCGTTTAACAACAAAAATGATTTTATATTGAAATTTCTTTTCTTTGAGGTTTCTCGAACTTAATAAAACATGAAAGTAAAAACTTTTTTATTAAAGAACGTTTATATCTAAGAACAATACCAGATCGATTAACCAAAACACACAGAAATAAAGTTTAACAATGAATAGAAAAATGTTGAAGTTACCACGCCTGTGGTAAAATATTGAATTATAAAATGAAAACAAAATATTAGTTTGTGTTAATATGATAAAAATAATTATTCATATAAGTACTTAAAATATGTACTTAGTTTAATATTCATTATAATTACTTTTATAAAAAAATACTATCAAACAAGATATAAAAATTATATTACCAAGGTTTGTTTGTTTTTGTTTGTTTTTTGGAATTTCGCACAAAGCTACTCGAGGGCTATCTGTGCTAGCCGTCCCTAATTTTGCAGTGTAAGACTAGAGGGAAGGCAGCTAGTCATCACCACCCACCGCCAACTATTGGGCTACTCTTTTACTAACGAATAGTGGGATTGACCGTCACATTATACACCCCCACGGCTGGGAGGGCGAGCATGTTTAGCGCGACGCGGGCGCGAACCCGCGACCCTCGGATTACGAGTGCACGCCTTAACGCGCTCGGCCATGCCAGGCCTATATTACCAAGGAATGTTCAATCATTAGGTACTTCAACCACGTTTTATTGGAGTGTAAATATACAGTTAGACTTAGGTCCTGATACTCAGCTTATTTCGTCGTATTTTTAATGAGATGCACAGTTCTGAAGACATCACAACCAATCAGAATGTTCCTCTTAACATTGACGTCAATAATAGATTATAAAATTATAGAGACATGTAGAGAGACAGATTGAACCAACAGCAAGCTGTGAGTGATTATTTGTTATTTACATGTGATACCTTTCTGTTAAAGTTGGTCATGTAGTGGTGGAAAGACTTTAAAACTGTAAGTGGTAATGAAGTTGTGTGATTAGGGTAGAATGGATAGTAACATGTAAGTAGTTGTGTTTCATAGATATTCACAAATGGTTTATATATCAATAAATCGTGTGGAACACACGTAGCTATTGTAACATTAGAACAAACGAGCCTCGATGTGCGATATTATAGACAAAACGTAGTTATTTTAACTTTAGAACACACAGGTGTCTATAAAGACATATTTCTTATTTAACCATAAGTATACAGGCTAACTAAATGATTTTTCTATCCTAATCATGTTGACACGTTGTTTGTTTCTTTGTTTGACTTAAATTTCCCACAAATTTATACGATAATTATCCGCGCCAGCCGTCCTTAAGTCACCTGTGTGAGATAAGAAGTAAGGCTAATAGCCATCACCATCCACCTCAACTGTTAGTTACTTTTTATTTACAAATTCTGGGATCAACAGTTATTTATAACCCCTCTTTGGCTGAATGGGCAAACAAGTTTCATGAGTGGGAGATTCATACTCGTTACCTTAAGAATTCGAGTCACTCACCACCTAGCCGTATCAGGACCGTATACATACACTTAGTTCAGTGTGACGACATACTCTTGTTTGTCACATGACAGAAGTCATTTGTACAGTTTTATGATATACTACAGTTCCAAACATGTGAAACTCTTATCTAATTATTTATTATGGTTAATCTGTTGTCTTCTTTTTTTGTACATATTTAGAAAATTTAGAGATTACAAAATTTTCTTCTTTTGAGGTTCTCAGAGGACAAAGTTTCTCATCATTTTGATGTTGCTTTTGTGTGGAAATGGAAAACAAAAATATTTTAATGTCTTCAGTTACATAGTGGCTCATGTGAAGATTTTTGTAAACAACTATGAAAGTAACGTTGAAACGTTGGTTTTAAGAAGCAAGATTTCAAAGTAACCCAGGCGTACCACGTGTGGAAAAACACCACGAGCCAGGATATTCTGTTCTCACGCGCTTATCAGGGAACCAATCTCTCCGCTTCAGAAAAAACTCTCATCACAAAGATTGATTTCTTTAACGTAATACACAACAATACCTAGATTGATAACAATATGTGATAGAACTTTTGAACATATAACATAATATCTCTGTAATGATCAAACTAGTGTATAATAAAAATAGGTCGGCAGTCGCTTGTTTCTTTTGGAATTTTTTGCAAAGCTACACGAGGGTTATCTGTGCTAGCCGTCGCGAATTAAGTAGTATACGACTGAGGGGAAAACAGCTAGTCATCACCTCCCTACACCAACTCTTAGGTTGTTCTTTTAACAACGAGTAGTGGGATTGATCGTCACTGTATAACTCCCCTGCGGCTGAAAGGGCGAGCACATTTGGTGTGACGGAGATTCGATCCTGAGATTACGAGTCGAATGCCTTAACCACCTGGCCATGCCGGGCCTCTTTTTAATTCATGAAGCTAAATTCTAAAACGGCTGACTCAACACCTTCACTCAGCTCCCTGGAGTACAACATAAGTTTAAGTAGTTAAATGGTACACAACAGAAACACCATTGTGACTTTGTTCTTATAACAAAGTGTTCAGATATTTATACTGTCATGTCACAGTAACAAAACATTTTGTCGTATGTCGTTATTGGTACGAAACAAGAAAATCTTCACAAGCAGTGAATATTAAAAATATACAATAGTACTTATAATATGAATCATGATTAACATCTAAATTTAACATTTACCAAAAATAAAATTTTCATGACACTTTTTGTTCTTACTAATAATTTAGTTTTAATAACTGATTGAATCCTGTCTTGCTTAGCTGTTAGCGCGATAATTTACCTCACACATCAATGCCACTTGTTACTTTTGTTTACACTAAATGATAAAAATTCCGAATAAAATATTTTACTAGAAATTGCTTTTAAAATGTTTTGTAGAAATATAACAATTGTTGTAAATATTGTATTAGCCTCTAGAATATACCATCTTGGAAACTTAAAGCGTTAACACTTCTTAGGTTAACTTCAAAAATTGCTTTTTAAAAAGTAGAGGGAGTACGAAAATTGAAATGTCATTCGATTATTTAAAAACCTTAAATAAGAAAAAAAACAATACATTATTAATTACTGTTTTTGTTTCTATAATTACGCCTTCTGTAAGAGTCTTAGTGCACTAATATGTTGTTTTTTTTTGCATTTGTTAATTTTGTACGAGGCTAGTTGTCCCTACTTTTGAAATCTTAGACAGCTTGTAAAAACCACCTACCTTCCTAACTGTCGGGTTTAGTCGAACTGTGAGACATTCATAACCTGAGGTGATGGTACAAGAACAAGGGTGTAGACTTTTCTTCCACCACAGACAAAATTACACCTGGTGGGTCTGTGAGTGGGTGTGTGTTTTCTTAAGATCGTGCTATGTTCTGAGCCCACCAAAGGGAATCGAACCCCTGACGTTAACGTTGTAAATCCGTAAACATACCGCTATATTAGTGGGGGCAATATATTACCTGCGCTACGCACACTGCGGGGGTAAATTTCCATTGAAGGAATGTTTTGTCCATTAAATTTCTAGACCTCCCCCATTCCCGTTTCTCTACACAATTATCAAACACCATCAATGTCTGTTTGCAAGGAATTCATAGAGACATTCTGAGAAATGCAAATACATGGAAGTCCGAAAAGTTGGATCCAGTGTCTATGAGGAGTATATTATTAATTGCTATTTGAACTTTTACATCACGATATAGCACACAGTACAACACAGATGTTTGTGGCTAATGGTATTATATTATATGGTGTTTAACAGGGTTGAGCTTTGCATTTTCTTTTATATTTAGCTAAACCTTTTTCATGCACAAACAAAAAATATCTTTGAAAAATAGCTCTTGAAAATAGTCTGTAATTAATTTTATTAGAATAAATAATGTTATTTATAAGCCGAATGCGCAAACTGAGCTCATAAGCCAGTGAGGGCAAACCTTTTAGAGATTGCGTGCCTCAATTGTGACCCAAAATTATTTTGTCTATCCGAACGTGCCAGGATTTTCATAAAAATGACAGTTACTTTTCAATAAAAAATGACTTTTTGATGAGTATCTTTATTTTTAAAAAAGTCGAATTACAAATGTTTCAATGAAACTAATAAATAGCCTTGACTTAAAATTTGTATATTTTGTCTTGAATTCTATTAAATCAATGCGATCTCTGCTGTTGTGAACACTCGGATAACTTGTTAATTGATGGTTCATATTTTGTTGATTTGAGAGCAACACATGCAGCACTCGCTTGTTTCTTCTGTCTGATTTGATGAAATTCAAAGTTGAAAACAGTTGTTCACAAGCGTAAGATGATCCAAACAAAGTAAGAAGAGCTATTTCAAGTAATTTCATTGACTTAAAATTAATTGGCAAAGAATTCCACACTTTAAGAATTCCATTTTTACAACTCTTTGCAACGTTTTCTTCCAAGATCCTTCCACACTCTATTTTCTCAAGTGTTTTACGCAGGGCACAGAATTTATTTGTCCAAGTATAGTTTTCCTGAAATTCTACATACTTCTTAGCAAAGATGCGGGAATCCTATCACGTGCCAGCAAGTCCCCACAGTTTCAGAACAAAATAACATTATAACAAGACATTCCGCTATTTTTAATATTCTACACTTTAAAATTTATAAGTACAGATCTCACAAAGAGCCATGCGTAGGTTCTCGATGTCCGAGAGGACCTAGCGATCCATCGGCCTGCCACGGAGCAAGGCAGCCACGACGTCCTGAGTGTCTTTCAAGGTCAAGCGGCGCACGCCAGCTCGCCTCAACAAGGATGCTTCAGACCTGCTTCCAGCGCCCATAGACAGACTTGAGAGAGCAGAGTCCCCAGACAAGAACAATCAATTTGTCTCCAACCTCATCCTCAGCAAGAGGGAGACGTTAAGCCTCCACACATCAGGACCCTGAAAAACGAGGACAAAATCCCAGAATGAAATGAAAAGTGACCGATGGTCGGATACGTTAAACAAGACATTCCCAACCTGGTTAGCTGAAGCTCCACTGAGGCTCTGCTGATGGCCAGGTGTTACATATAACCTGTCATGACGACAAGAAACGCCCTTACCAGTCCAAGTTCCCCCACAAAAGCAGACCCCCACACAGCACACACCAAACATCGGGAAAGTCGAAATCCGTCAGCACTGCACACAGAGACCACGTACACCAGAAAGAGGATCACTCTTAATCTTGTCGAGATGAGACCCCAAGACGCAGTTGAAGTCGCCACCAAGGACGATATCGGCCTGTGTAACCATAAACCTTCTAAGCCCGAGAATAAAACCTCCCGCTCCCCAGACTGTGCAAGCGCCTAGACATTGACGAGACAAATCTTACGACCCCCAGCGAAACAATCAACGGACAAAACCCGCCCCTCGGCATCACTATGTAACGCGAGGATGGCGCCATTAAAATGCGGGTGAAAGAGGATTCCCCACACCCCGTGCAAGCGTCGTGCCAAACGACCAGAAGGAACGAACAGGATAGAGAGAGGAAAACGAAAAGTGGACCCTCTTAGAGGCAAAAGGGGCTCCTGCAAAAATATTGTATCAACCACAAAGTGGTTGAAGAGGGATAATATGTAAAATTGTTTAACAATCTCAAATATTTTTGGATGTTTAAAGTAAAGCAGAAAAACACCCATAAACCAATCAGAGAAGAAGAATCAGTGACGTTGTTGCTTTTACTGGACAGATTGAGGCAGGTGAGTGGCTCTTGAGGCCACCTTTGCAGCTGCAGCCACCGGCATCCAACCATCGCCGCTGCACAACAGGAACATCCAGACTGAAGTCTGGAAAAGATTCGGGAATGCAGGGCCCCCGCTCTCCCTGATTCTCCTCTCCCAGTCCAGAGAGACTGGGAAAGTCAACCAAACAGTCGAAAGAGTCAGGTGATGGGTACTCGGGGTCGGAGCTAACACGGCATCATGGGAGAAAACCATAATACCCACTACGTTTCAACCTGTTTGTCCTTCTCTACGCGCGGCGGCCCTGCAGCCACTGCAGCATACGTCGCCACACGTCTCGGGCAACGCAAAGGCGTTTAGCCATCACGACACACATCACACTGAACATCACAGGCACTGTTTTCGTGTACAAAGTCCAGACAAATCTCTCACCGCGGCATCTGACAAGTATGAAACATGTTGCTTTCGAGACCACGACGTTGACACAGCCGTTCACTGAAATGAAGTTGGGAACCAGCTTCTTCATGTCCAGACAGACACGACATTCTCGGTACACACATTTGGGCGCGTCTGGTGCGCCTCATGTTTGATTTTTCGAACTGACCCACACGCCAACAATATGTCCTTGATGACATCGTGGTACGGTTCAAGAGGGGTCGACTGGAGAGTTACCCATTTCATGTTTTGTGCAGCAGGCTCCACAGACACTCACTGGTCCCCAAAGAAGAAGTCCTTGTCCAGCAGGATCCGGGCATATGTGTTGTAGACACTCTACATGGCTACTCCACACGGCAGTGTTTAAGGTGTCAATTATCGCTGACTATAGCTAGGCCGCGGGCACCACTAAACGGATGGACTGCGGCCGAACAGAGTAAGGCCGGATGGTCGTAGCCACACCGACCTACAGTGTTGTGGCACACACACACACAAATGGAACACTACAGTGAACAAACAACACACAAACACCAGTATTGGGCACAGGGAATGACGGCAAGAAAACAACGAACCACTGGCACGTCCTCTGCTGGATCATCGAGTCGGACCCGAAGTGCCTTCACATGAAATACGACGAGGAGGAGATACTGAATTTATTTACAACAATAAACTGTACAAAGTAGCTTGTTATGAAATATATATAAGTAAAAAAACACTAATCAAATACAAAACAAAACTCGAAATGTATACAATACAAAACTTTAAATATATGCAAAGCTTTAAAGAAATACAAAACAATACATTAAAGACATACAAATTATAACTGGATAACAAAACTTTAAATGCACACAGAACAAAACCGTAAAGAGATACAAAACAGAACTCTAAATATAAACAAAACAAGACGTTAAATGGAAACAAAACAGTAATGACCTACAAAATACAAGGAAATAGAAAACTCGAAATATAAACAAAACGTTAAATATATACAAAACATGAAATATATAAAAACATTAAATATGTACAAAATAATAAATACGAATTTTATACTAAAATATAGAAAGACAAATGGGGAGTTGAGACAGGGCGGCACAGAATCCGATTTCCACCCAAACACCACCAACATACCAAGAGGCGAGACGTCCAGCCGCCAGAGATGGTTAAATGTCCCGGAACCCAGTCGCTGATAGTCCGCCTCAAGGCAAAGTAAGAGCCAACATTTGGCTCTTCCCAGCATCAAAAAGTACGACACTGGCGCCTGGTAGAAAACCAATTTGTTTCGAGGAAGCCAAATGACGAATTTAAAGATGGTTAAGGCATACTGAAAGGAAAAGGCCATGTGGCCGAATATAGAGACTGGTACATGGTACAGTATGATCTCCGCCGAGAGTGGCGGGACCCGGAAAAGGCGAACAACCCTCTCCCAGATCTCCGCCGACGTTGGACAGAGGACCAACCTGTGTACAATTAGCACAAATCTATACATTGGACTAGCTGCGCTCTGCACCCCATGGGTATCGAAACCCGGTTTTAGCGGTGCTTCCTGAACTTTAATACGTTGGTTCTATTTCAGGTTCCGACATTTCGGCAATTACATGTAACATGCTATATAATCAAACTAATAAACTAATTATCCGTCCAGTAATAATACAGTATACAGGCTAACAACTATCTTTGTTACAGTAAATTAAAACTTCCTAATTTTTCAGCTATAAATCTCCTACTTTCAACAGTTTATTGAGCACTGTTTCATTTACCATGTTCCTCCCACTTCCGAATTATATTAGTCGAGATTGTCCGTGTTTGTACACAAAATATTTACATGTCTTGATATGTTCACCAGTTGTTCCAGGGACGAAAAGGTTACATGTTTAGATGAAGTAAATACTGGGACACTGCTAATAAGTGACCATAGTGAGCACATTGATGATGAAACAATATGTTACAACAATATCTAGAAAGAAATAGTTATTTCTGTAAAATACCTGGTTTACATTCTGGTGGACATGTTATTCACTATAATATAGTAATTTGCGATTAATTTTTAATAAAATAAAAGTATGTGTACATGTAAACACATTTAAAAATCTCCTACTTACTGTCCAACATCTGTTCCTTCATCCACATAATACTTTAAAACAATACGTAGAGATTATTTCTTGCTCTTTGTGTTTATACATAATGATACATCATTCGATGTTTAATAATTTTATTCCTCATAACTTAATTGTTTTCGATAAAACTTAATAAAAACTCAGTTTCTGATTTTACCATTTTGTCACTTATTGGATCTCAGTATTGTTTTAAAGCGTAGAGGGCAGTACAATTGCATAAGCTTTACGGAAAAGTGTGTGATTTTCTAATAGCAAAGCCAAATCAGACTGTCTGCTGAGTTCACCGAGAGGAACTGGACCCCTTATTTCAGCGTTGTAAATCCGTAATAAATCATGGTGGGATGGGTTGACCAGTGCATACAGCTATGTTATCCGACGACAAACCCAATTCAAACAACAGCGTTTGTATACAAAGGCCAAAAGGAGCTATTGCAGATCTGTAAAAGCATGGCCCACCAAGGAAGAAAAACACAACCCTAGGTACGTGCTCTACACTGGAAAAGTGTGGAAAGGTCCGGAGCAGAGCTGAAGTCCCTGATGATGAATAGGGTTTATCATCTTCAAGGCCGAGGTCCTTGCAGAGCCATAGACCAGCGACTTATATTCCAGCTTTGATCGAATAAGAGCACGATATATCTTTAGCATAGAACATCGATCTGCTTCACAAGTGGAGGAAGAGAGGACATGAATGATGTTCGGTGTACATTCGTTTCGTAGCTGCTTGATGTGTTGTATACAGGTCAGCTTACCGTAAAAATTAAGCATAAAGAACATTGTCTACAAATCACGGGTAGCACAAATTCAGCAATAAGGAGTTCAGAATCGGAGAGAATATCCCATTGGCAGCAAGAATGCATGTAAAAGAGGTTAGAGAAAGAGAAGTTAAAACCGTTTTATCTGGTTCACTACAGTAAACGCTTGAGGGCAGTCTGTACCTGACGCTCAGTGTCGCTCATGCTCGACGACAGACATAAGATATGAAAATCGTCGACATAGATACTGAAAAGTGAAACACTCAAAACGCAGCTTTGAGGGACTCCAAGTTACGATAGAAAGGAACAGCAAAGTGTCGAACCTACACCAACGTGGAATTGTCTCTTTATTAAAAATGTTTGACAGAAATTGGCAAATGACCACATAACCCATGAATGTGGAGGTCTTGCAAAATGCCATTCCTACATGTGTTGTCATGAGCATTCTGAAGGTCAAAGAATGTTGATACAAGATGTCATTTGAGAAAGGCTTCTTTGATTGACGTTTCAAGTCGAATCAAGTCCACAAATAACACACAGTTTGGAGAAAACATTTATACTTGTCTTTATTTTATTAAAAATTAAACGTAAAACACATTCCCTGTTACAGTGTCAACTATAACAATAGATTATGACAATGAATCAAATGACCAGTCAAACCAGGTATTTTACACAAAAGTAGCCATTTCTCTCTACGTACTGTTTCAATACGTGGCTGTTCATTGTGGTCTCTTCTTCAGGCAGTCTCTCAGTATTACCTCCATCATTTCTTCAACTGTATTTATGTTTTAATTCTGAGAGTAGATAGTATACAACATTATTTCGTGAACGTGATATAAATTTTATCTGTTTTCCGGAGAAACATGACATGTATAACTGTCTTTCTTTATTCTAACTATGAGATGTATGCTACTCTCGTACCTTGGACCTCTACCTTACGTTTGTGTCAAATAGGTTACCATAATTACTTAACAACCAATTTTATAAACTAGAGTTTAGATGTGTATTTAGTGTTGAATGAAAAAAAACTTTCATTTCGAGTTACAAATGATAAAAGAGCGTCACCTAGTGTAATAATTTAGTAAATAGAAAATTATTTCTTTTTGTTATCAAGTATTTTTTCTATTTCCTATCATTATTAATATTTCCTCTCTCATTTATCAAATAGTTATTAAATCTTTTTACTGGTAAATTTAGGTAGCGTTGATTAATTGGAATTTTTTTTTTTACAAATAAAACCACAGTATAACCATATATGTTACATAAAATTAAGGACATCTAGTTTTCTATAATTACAACCAACATGTTTAAATCATGTCGTGATGTTTCTAGTATTCACTGAGTTTCATAAGAATAAAGATAAACAACAAAATGTTTTATTTCTCTGACGTGACTGAACTGTATAAATATCTGAAGACTTTATTTGTTTGTTGTAAGAACAAAGCCGCACTGGTCTGTCTGTCTGTCTGTCTTGGAAATAATACACAGATTTTAAATGTTCTAACAACTTAAACTTACCGCTGTGTCATAGGGGACGATGTGAAGGCATTGAGTTAGCGGTTTTAGAATTTAGCTTCAAGAATTTAAAAAAAATAGTGAAGTTAAAATGTAAGGGAAGAAATAATAAAACTGTTTTTCATCGTCCCTAATATTTAGTTATTGACCACAGGAAATAAAACCAGTCAGTAGCACCTTCCAATCACCTTTAAGAAAAAATGATTGACTGTCCGTCTTGTATGGCATTAATAATTTATAGAGACGAGGAACTAGAATGAACGATCATTATTTTGTCTCTAACAGAGGTGAATCTCTATAATTTTGTTGTTGTTGTTGTTTTGAATTAAGCACAAAGCTACACAATGGGATATCTGTGCTCTGCCCACCACGGGTATCGAAACCCGGATTTTAGCGTGTAAGTCCGCAGACATACCGCTGAGCCACTGGGGGACCTCTATACTTAAAAAAAATGTTTTTCAGACCAAGCGAACTTTCTTTAGTCCTCGTTGCAGTTTAAATAATATAAAAAAAACATTTATTTCAAGATATTTCTTTTACGATAAATGGTGAAGCGACTGATGAAATTTTATTAGAAATATAAAACAAATTTATATATTTAAAGTGCTGGATATGAAGAGTTTCAAATTTGTAATTTATGACAGAAAAGATATTTATAACTTAAAATGTTTGTGTGAGTTTTCTTATGGTAAAACCAAGTCGGTCTATCTGAGTCCACAGAGGGGAATCAAACCCCTCATTTTAGCATTGTAAATCCGCAGACTTTCCGCTGTACAAGCCGGGCACTAACTTAATATATAATGATATTTGTATCATGAATAATATAGAAGAATTTCGATAGTTTGAAAACAGTACTGGCAAACTGCCAAGAAAAGAAAATGGAGGAGTGTAAATGAAACGTCAAGGGTTAAGTGTGTTCTACATGATTTATCAGGATATAAAACAATGTGTTGAACAAAACAGATGAATAATATTTATACAGAGAAATATATATGTTAAAAACGGCTCGTTTGGGTTGAGAAAATATTTTACGAAGAGGAGCGAACAACGTTTCGACCTTCTTCGGTTATCGTCAGGTTCACAAAGAAGGAAAGAGGTTACTGACCGAAAGCTGACCACATGTTTGAAAGGAGTTGTGTAACTGAGTGTCGGAATCTAGAGGGCGGTGTTAGATGTTTGAATATGTAATTTTATATTATTTATTTTATTATTTTTAATATGAGTATAAAGGTGTTCCTTTGTATTGGTTTATTTTGGGTTTAAGTTTAAGTTAATTTTGCGTTTGTTTATATTTGTTTTTTTATTTAGTATTTGAGTGTTTTCTATGGTTATGTTGTGTTTATTGGACTTGCAGTGTTCGAAAACGTGTGAAGGTGACTTTTTGTGTTCTTTGAATCTAGTTTCCATTTTTCTACTTGTTTCTCCAACATAGAAGTCGTGGCAGTTTTCACATTGTATTTTCTAAATAATGTTGGTGTGGTGTTTGTCAGTGTAGGTGTTACATAGTTTTGTGTCTGGTTTTTGAATAAATTTGGTATTAACTGGAATGTCATATTTTGTTACTATTTTTGCCAAATGTTGGTTATTTGTTTGCTGATGTCGGGAATGTATGGTATGCAGCAGTACATGGTTACGTGATTTTTTTATTCGTGAGATATATTTACTTTTGCTGGTTGATTTTGCTTTCTGACTAGATGTGTGCGTATAATGTTTTCTACGGTTTGTGGAGGAAACTTATTGATGTTGATGAAGTATTGTTTTATTTTGTTTAATTCATCGTTAATTTTATCTGGTGAGCATAATTTTATGGCTGTGTTTATCTGGTTTCTTAGTATGTTTAGTTTTTATTTTGTTTCATGTGCTGAGTCCCAAGGAATGTATAATCCAGTATGGGTGATTTTTTGGTGGATTTCTGTTTTGAATTGTGTGTCGGTTCTTGTAATTTTGAGATTAATAAATGATATTTGATTACTTTCTTCCTGTTCACATGTGAAGTTAATGTTGATTCCATGAATGAAACACCTCTTTTTACAGTATAGATTCTGACCCTCTATTTTCGGCCACCTGATTCGATTTGAGAAGCTTTTCTCAACTGATAAAATGTTGTGTCAGCATTATTTGACCTTTAGAAAGCTTATGATACTACATGGAGGTGTGGAATTTAGAGAGACCTCCACTTATGAGGGTTACGAGGTCATCTGCACATTCTTATTAAACTTTTTTTCCATAAATAGGCGATTCCAATTTGTGTGGATTCGACACTTACCCGTTGTTTTCTACAGTAACTTGGAGACCTCTATATAATTCAACTACAAATTACATGACACATAGAAAAGAGTAAAATA
This sequence comes from Carcinoscorpius rotundicauda, assembly GCA_011833715.1. Lineage (NCBI taxonomy): Eukaryota > Metazoa > Arthropoda > Merostomata > Xiphosura > Limulidae > Carcinoscorpius > Carcinoscorpius rotundicauda. The sequence continues at coordinate 85,998,940 of CM022393.1, read as the reverse complement.
GTACATTTTAAAAGACTCGTAAGTTTTTATTTACTGATCCAAAGATAGTGTTATGTCTGATAGCTGGCAGTCTGTGTACTGTATCATTATTATACGGATAATTAGTTTCTTAGTTTGATTATATAGCATGTTATATGTAATTGTCTTAACTCCGTAACTTGAAACAGAACCAACCTGTTAAAGTGCAGGAAGCATCGCTAAAAACTGGGTTTCGTTACCTGTTGTGGGCAGAGCACAGATAGCCCATTGAATAGATTTGTGCTTTATTCCAAAACAAACCAAACAAACATTTAGTGTTTTACTAAACGTCTCTCATACAGAAGTATTTTCAGAATTATTACGGACCAGCTATTTAACACGAAACATATTCTTACACTGTGATGTAACGATATGTTTTTTATTGTAATTATATTCAGGATCCTATACAGTTGAATTCCCTAAAAATTGGAACTGTGAACAAAATATAAATTGTAATGTATAGGAAGTCGTTTAGTATTTCATTTTAGGTATCTGATGATGAAAAATGAATAGCAGGGTTGTAGTAATCACATACAACACATCTACTTTATCAACTTAAACAAACTTTCCCGTATGGAGACTATTTTGAAACATATACAGTTGAACTATCAATAAAACCGGACCTTGAACTTAAATTATTGGTAAATAATGGAAAATGTTTTTTGATTGTATTGAATGTGTTACCCGGTAAAAAAGTCTGATAATAAATTTTATTTAGTCACATATAAACTAGTTTTGTTTATTTATCTTAAATCACTATAGATTGTTCTTAATATTTAGATGTGAGTTTGATTGTAAAAACAAAACATTTATGAAATATTAAAAAAATAATACACATCAAGGTCCAGTAAGTTTACTAGAGTGTTAATTACGTTTTGTTGTAAAACACAACATCCAAGTCTCAAAAATAACGCCCTCTGTTAGAGAGTCATAATATTTAGTGTTAAAGTATTACGCTTCATGTCTATTTTCAATTCCAAGCCAATTTTTATTATTCACGAGTTTGATCATTACTCAGACATTATACTATAAGTTCAACATTTCTGTCAAATATTGTCAAAGCTAAATATCACGTTACATTGTTATCAATCTATGTATTTTCATGTATAACTTTAAATAAATCGGTCTTTGTCGTGAGTGTCTTTTTCTTGAGCGGAGAGTTTGGTTCACTGATGAACTGGTGAAAATACAATCTACTGGATCCTGGTGTTTTTCCACACCTGCTGTAGCTGTGTTACCTTCAAGCTTCCTCATTCAAAACCAACGAACCTGTGAACGTCGCATTTATGGTTGTTTTCATAAATCTTCACATAAACCACGATGCTACAAGTCACAGTAAAATATTTTTGTTTTCTGTTTGGACAATACACGACTGAAACAATGATAAATTCATTTCTCTGACAACCCATGAAGAAGAAAATTTCTTGATTTCTAGGTTTTCTTAATATGTAGAAGTAAAGAAGACGACAGGTTAATCACAACAAATACTCAGGTAAGAGTTTCAGATGTTTGAAACTGTAGAGCTTTGCAAAACGGTACAAATGACTCCTGTCAAGTGACAAACAGGATTATGTGGTCACACTGAACTAATTGTATGTAGTTATGGCTACATGGATAGTGATCTCAGCTCGAATTATAAGGGTCGCGATTTCGAATCCTCCTCTGATAAATCTTGCAAGCTCTCTCATCTATAGAGGCTTTAAAAGTGACGGTTAATCTCGATATGGCCAGATGGGCAATCCCACAATTTGTAAGTTAAGATGTAACCAACGGTTGGCGGCGAATGGTGATGATTATCTTCCTTCTTTCTGATCTCGCACAGCTAAATTAGGGACGACTAGCGCAGATAATTCTCGTGTAACTTTGTGAGAATTTTAATAGTGAAACAAAGTAACAAACAGCCCGTCTACATGATTTAGGGTAGAAAAATCATGAATGCAGCCTGTATACCTAAGTGAAATAAATGAAATATCTTTATTGACACGTGTATTGTGTGTTTTTATGTTAAAATATCTAAGTAGTGGCTATAATAGCGTTCATTGAGGTTCGTTTATTCTAATGTTGTAATAGCTAGGTGTGTTCCAGACAATTTATTTGTATATAATTTTCTCTATTAAATGCTAAAAAAGTTGTTTTTATTTTCTCTTTTCTTATTTTTATATTTCGAAGCTTTACTTAAATAAGTGGTTGAGTCTAACAACGCAAATTCATATTTTTTTCTATATGTTCATTGGCCTTAAGATTTTGGCCAGCAGTGCATATCTGTGAACCATTGGAAATAACAAAGAGAAAACATATTTAACGAATTACGAAACAGAGATGCATTTCTTTGGAAAATATGTCAAGACCTTTCATAATTTTTGTTTTGTCAGAGATACATTTATTAAAGAAACATATCTTGTTCAGCATCTCGTTGCGATCCTTTATAAGTAGCACTGGTTTGGTAATAACCTGGCTAGGTGTACAGAATATAAGATGCCTGTTAGTTTTCAAATGCCTAGAATTTTCTGATGTTTCTGTATAACTATGGCTAGAAATATTAGGCTCATTTAGTCTTTCTTTACTCTGACAAGGAAAGGGTTCAAAATACGTATTTACTTTTTCTACATAATCAGTCGCTTTTATCCGATAAATATTTCGAGTATATATTGGGTTTTCAATTAAACGTGACTTTTATCATCTTCTTAAATAACTGTTGTTAACTAATGATAATGTTACTTTACCTCTGAAACTATTGCACCAGTTATTTAGATATTTTAGACGTAATGATGCTTTATATAACAGCCAGAAAGGAAATGTTGTTGTTGTTGTTGTTGTTGTTTTGAATTAAACACAAGGCTACACAATGGGCTATCTGTGCTCTGCCCACCACGAGTATCGAAACCCGGATTTTAGCGTGCAAGTCCGCAGACATACCGCTGAGCCACTGGGGGCAAGGAAATGTTACTGTAACGATTGTTCTCCACTAAATCATTTGAAACTACTGTTTGATTTATTTCATCGTGGTGGATATGATCTTGGAAGTTGTAAAACAATATAATTATTGTTATCATCACGACATGTAGATTAATTAAGTTAAAGGTTGAAACTGAATTCAGGTTCAGTTTGCTTTCGTAAAGATAAACCAACTGCATTGTTTTCGGTAAAAACACCTGACTTTGTTTCATGCTTGAAAAGAAGTAAGAGGCCTAGTTCTTAAAAAATAGAAGTTAAGGCGTTTAAAGAAATGTATTGATATGAAATAATTATTTGAAGATTTTTTTCTCCGATTTTGAATTAAAATTGCTTGATAAACCTTTATTATGGATGTTTTGTCGAAGAGAAGTAACTGAAGTTGGGATGGGTTTTAATTCCATACTTTGGATACTTGTTTTGAAGTTTTGCAATTGACGTAAATGTGATAAAAGTGACGAAGAAGCGGTCTACAGACAAAATAAATAATGTAGAATTTTTTCCACTGAAGTATTAAAAGATTTTGCCTGTTCTCTTAATACTAGACAATTGAGAAATAGAAATATTTTACATTTTTCTTTGAAGCTTTCATGCACATAATCCAAGTTTTTAGGCTTGTCGCTGGCCATTGGTTTCATTAGATTCCAGTGAAACAAATATATATATATATATTTCAACAAAACTTTTGTTTGTCTAAAGTTAAGCCAGATCTACACCTTTTTTTCATTATAATGTTAAAATTGCAGTATTTAAAAAGCGTTGTTTGATGTATAATATTTCCTATAATATTGTCACCAAAACACAAACTGTCAATCAATTCGAAGTTGTATTGTGTCTTGGTGAAAAAGAAATTTAAATTCGTTGCTAGCTTTTTGTTATCGTCTCATAGAAAATATACTTGCAAAAACACTTAACATTGTTTCAGTAAAAGTTTTAAGTTAAGATAATTCCAAAGAGAAAAATTCAACTACAAAAGAACAGATTGAACAAGAGAGTTAAAAGTACTGCGGAAATTGTAATCAAACACTATGAGTCAAACTGTCAAGAAACAATCCGAAAGAAATAGATATTGTCGAACAATTACGGAATGCTAGAACAGATAGCCCTCGTTTAACTTTGCACAAAATTAATAAAACAAACAAACAAATCATAAGGCCCAGATACTTTCTTCAATCAGAACGCTCGGCTATAAAACGGCCAAATTATTTTTAATTATTCTCAGATTATTAACATTTAATGAATTTACTGTCCTCGACTCACTTTCTTATATTAAATAATTAAAGATCTACATCCTCATAACGGATGTTTAGTTGGTAGCTTTGACGTAAGTTACTTATTCACAAACAATCCTTTGAGTTCAACCATTGACATCTGTTTGGAAAAAACTCTTTCCAAAGAAGTCACTTGTTCATGGGAACATTTAAAGCGTTTGTTGAGATTATCGGAAGAATACGATGATAAGGTTATTTTGTATTAATTCATTATCTTAGTTGTTTTACGCCTTTTAAATTTAAACGAAATCAGTAATTGCTTACAAAATCTAAGGTATATTTTTACCAGCTAATTCCCTCTAGAGAATTTAGTAAAATATAAATCATTTTGTTTTACCTTGTTTTGTTTATATTAATAATTCATGATTATTTTTGTGTGTGTTTTGTTCAACTTAATTAATATGGATAATTGCTTCTTCTAACACTTTTTCAGCTATATTCCTAAACTTCACTCTCCATTTGAATTATTATGTTCCCTTTTTTGAATATCCGTTAAATTTCTATGATACGGTGACGTTTAAGAAGTAATAGTTTTTGCACGTGAGGTAGTTCTCCAATTAGATGCATTTATTTATTTACCAGTTACTTAACTTTTATAAGAATTTTAGAATAACCTATATATATTTTCTTATTTTTTTATTATAATTCTTTCATTGAAATGTAAACCTTCTATTATATGTTTAATATATTTTAATACTTTTTCCAGTCATCTGGTGATGCTCCTGGTAACCGCAATTTTTCGAGCAAGAAACAAGCCTAAAAGTTAACGTGAAACATTAAGGAACATTTGAAATGAAACAATATATGAAAACAGAATGTAACGTAGATAGAGCGACGAGAAATACAAATTCTCGTTGTTTGTGTGCATACGGATTCTTCTACCAAAGGTAAAGTTGAAATGATAACCCATGACGGAGAAGCCTAATGTTTTACCAGACTGACTATATCCACTACTGTAGGCCGCAGTTTCGTCTGTTGTAGCTTTATTTGCAATCTCTAACATATGGTTTCAATTGTCTGTGAACATTGTGAGGCATCCTTATATATTTTAAATTTCTCACATAATCGTATGTAGTAAGGAGAGTGCGAAAGCCTACATCTCTGCTTAATTATGTAATTCGATTGGTAAGAACACAAGAATCACAAGAACAAACACAATTTGTAGGCTTGTGGAACAATAAAACAATTCAACAGGCCAACCTGTAAGGGCGGATGATTGTATGCACCATACCCCCCACCTAGAATGAAGGGGGATGTATACCTCCATCCCCCATAATCTACGCCCCTGATGAAGATGACTCAAGAGCAATATGTAAAGAAACTTTCAGCTGTATGTTTAGACCACAACAACAAGGTGACTCTATAAAAGTAAAAGGATTATTCCATCTTGGACGCTGCATTAATTAAACAGAACCGGAAGAATCTTTGACAGCTTGAAGATGCCACAAGTATGTCGTGAAGCTGCAGATAACTTGATTTTCCCTGAAAAACCAAGATGGCACTAAGATCAAATATCGATAACAAGAATATGAGATTAGCTACAAGAGAAGAGTGACGATTCACCATCTCTAGTTGTGACCAATGGATAATCAGAGTAGTTTTTGTTGTAAGTTCTTGCCCACGATCACCAAAGATTTGACCAATTAAGTATTGTAACTGCTTGTGGGTAGTGGTGCACATTATTTGGTAGATGAGGAAGATACTAAGGTAAATTTGAATAACACCTCATGATACAGCCAGTCTCTCCTGAGAACGAAGTTGTCCCTAAATTGCATGCAAGTTCATGCAGTAATTAGACAACCAACCGTTTCTCACCTGAATTTTCTGTATTATGATCCCATTGTACCTAAGCATTGGTTATCACATTAACTAGTACAGAGTTAAATGCATATTTAGTTAAAATGTTAAAGTAAAAAGGTTAATCTCTTTGAGAAGATGTATGTTGGATGTAACCAATAAGTATATGAAAAAGTTAATAAAAGAAGTAGTCTCAAAATGCTCTGCTGTAAGATTATTTATGAAGTCATTTCATGTCATATTCATAGAATAATTATTGGTAAAAATCAGTTAAATTAACATATTACAATATATAGAAAAGCTAGTGCATTTAGGTCACATAATGCTTAATCAATGACTTATGTCATGTTGCTAAGTAACAAAAGAGAACTACAGACTTTCTGCTGTGCAGTAGGTGCACTTATAAGGTGCTAAATATATTTACATATTGGAAGTTTTTATTATATTCCTAATTTGCCTGTGTATAATACACGGAATTGTCATTGTAACCATTCTAGTCAAAAACTTACAAAACTTTATCACCAAAGTCTAAACTATTAGTGTTTTATTTTCTGTCACACAACATTGTATCTACTTGTGGTCAGTTATATTCATGGCATCATAGAAGACATATTTGGTACAAGAAAATTCATGATCATTCTACAGTAAACAGTACAGTACCTATGATAATAGACAACTGTTTTCTGTGATGTATCACAGTAATATACAGATCATTAAGATGACTGTGTGAAACAATGTAATGACAAATAATACAAATATTCAAAGAAAGACATTTTATTTTTTTTGTAAAAGCAGAAAATGTGCAAAGCAGATATTTTGGAACAACAACAAACTCCAAACAGCATCTAAAACCAATCCTGAACTTTGCATTCATTTCAAAAGTGAATGATATGTTTATGAGGAAAAACAATTACATTTACTTTGGACATATAGTAAAGAAGTTAAGAAACAAGAGTCTTAAGGGTTTTTGAATAGTTTGCAAGATAGTTGATCTGAAAATAAGCTCACCATCTTTCAAAGGAACCAATTACAGTGGAAAAACATTGTGTTGTGTGAGGGTCTTATCATGGCCATTAGACTGGACAAACGTCCATATAATTCAAAGTAAAATATTCATATACAAAGAAATAAGTTCTTGAAAAGCAACAGAGATTACAATAAAAATGATGCAATATTTATTGCTCATAATTATCATATTCAGAAACATATAAAGTGTCTCTTTTCTGATACATTTCACAATACAGAAACTTTAACAGACAAACTAGAAACTGAACTCTGAAAACAGCATAGGCATAATCGTTTACTTTAGCATAAAAATATCACATCTCATGATGATAGAAGGTACTTTAAAATCAAACTTAAATGAAACAATTTTTTGCAACATACACTTTAATCACCCGATTAAACAACAATCCACATCTTCAGCAACACTTATGTAGTTGATTCTTGGTGTTGAGAATCTTCTACAAACTTAGAGAACAGATGATACTTTGGCAATACACATCCAACAGAAAACGTTACCTTTGTAAGAAAAACCTATATGTAAATATTTCACTGGAATTTGTGTGAACTTATAAGAGTCAGAATATGACTTAGACTAGTCTGAGTAAAAGTAATTTTATGTCAGGATTAAAATTTGATTTCATCTTACCAATATTCACAATTCATTTGCATTACCTTTAGGAGTTCTTACATGAATGTCAGAAGTTTCTTTTTGCATAGAACATTTTATTTTTGTTATTTTATCTACCCTAACACTGAACAGGGTTCATCTAGGTAACTGACCTTGCAATTACCACACAAAATGCAAAATAAATATAAATTATCCTTTTTTCTTTCGAGAATGATGCATAACATTACAGTTATCACAAACAGCCTCAGGGTTGGAACACTTTGCATCTTATTTTATTATTTTACTGCTGTTTGAACTATATGTAACCAATAAACCCATGTAACAAGCTAGAAATCACCTAGTCAGTATATACATATATACAGTTCAAATTATGGTGCAGAATAGCTTCTTGCGTGCATTCTTCTTCCATAAATTAATCAGTTTTTTTTTCATTGATATTCCTGTATTCAAACAGTTTTATAATTTTTTACATTTTAGTCACTCTTATAACAACAAGTAAAAAATACAGAAGAAATGAAGTAATTTAGAATTTGTGGATCTTGTACATTTTGCAGTCAAACTTGAAGTATCTGTAAAAGTTGACCATAATTTTTGATAGGGCTGTTTTTAGTACTTTCCTGAATCTATATTTCAATATATTTTAAATAAAAGAGGGTGTTGTGTGCAAGTTAGACTTATTTATATCTGAGTAAAACAAGGTAATTGCTGGCTATAAAATTATATTGTCTCAGCAGTATTTATAATAAAAGTTTGTAATTACATTAAAAGTAATTAAATCAATTACACGATAGTATATGAATGAAATCCTTTGTTAAATGTAATTTTTGTTACATAAATATATTGTTACGTATTCTCTTCGTCTTTGAAGTGTGTTCTTGGATATTAAAGGAGGTCCACAGTGCAGCTTAACAGTATGGGGTTCACTAAAATGGGGCTTTATTTATATACGTATAAGTCTTTGGGCCCTTTTTGTAACGGCTAACATTTTAATAAATATTTCTGAAAAGTTGTCTACGAATTTGTGTCATTCACTTACTCTAGATCTTTCTGCAAGCCTACACAATGCGCATGCACATTATATACTGTACAGAACAAATCTGAGCATCACTTGCTGTCAGCGGCAGTTCAGTTTTTCATGTTAAGGACGGTGTATACTTTTAACAGAGACCTTTTATTATACGTGAGAAAAAAATGTGTGTTGATTCAGAGCCAAAGAAATCTAACTCATACGAGACAAAGGAATAAATGAATCATCTGTAAGACTTTTAAATGAAAGAACCAGTAAAAACAGCATTGAATGGCTACCAACTATTTTACTTCGAAAACAATCGTAAAGAATGTTTGTTTTTTGGAATTTCGCACAAAGCTACTCGAGGGCTATCTGTGCTAGCCGTCCCTAATTTTGCAGTGTAAGACTAGAGGGAAAGCAGCTAGTCATCACCACCCACCGCCAACTCTTGGGCTACTCTTTTACCAACGAATATTTGGATTGACCGTCACATTATACACCCCCACGGCTGGGAGGGCGAGCATGTTTAGCGCGACGCGGGCGCGAACCCGCGACCCTCGGATTACGAGTGCGCGCCTTAACGCGCTTGGCCATGCCAGGCCTCGTAAAGAAAAGGAGCTCTCTAATGGTGAATATGGAATGTCTGCTATCAATATGGAATGCAATCAGAAACGAATTTCTTTAAGTCAAATGGAAATTCAAACGAAAGCTACGAGTCCTTTAAACGCCTTTAAAGAAAACGATGGTGAATGGGGAACTAATGAAATATTTTCGGCAAGCCGTGATTGGTTCTTTCGTTTTATAAAACACTCTGGTTTTATAATGTTCGTATTGCAGGCGAAAGTTCAAGTGAAGACAAAGATGCTGCCGAAAAATTTCCTGATGAATTTATAGAAATTATTAAAAAGTTCGGTAGGAAGATAACCAAATATTAATGTTGATAAAACGGGTTTATTTTGGGAAAGAATATGCCTTCTAGAACTTTCCTGTCAGAAGATGAAAAAAACTCGGCCACCTGAGGCGTTATAAGATCGTTTGCCACTTGTTACGCGGAAATGGATCTGGCGATTTTAAATTAAAACCTATTCTTATATATCGTGCGGAAACCCCCCGAACACTTATCAGCTGTGCAAAGAAGATTCTCCCAGTTGTTTGGCGATCAAATAATGGGTCACGAAACCTTTGTTTGAAAATGGTTTAAAAACTTATTTTTGTCCTGCAGTTGAACATTACTGCAAAATAAAACAACTTGGACTTTAAAGCCATCCAACGGGACTTTGTGACTTTAATGGAAATGTCAAAATTCATCTTCTTCCACCCAATACAACATCTCTCCTGGAATTAATAAATCACGGTGTCATTGTGACGTTTAAAGATTATTATTTGAAGCGAACTTTTTCTCAAGCAATAAAGGCTACAACTACAGAAGCTGCACTATCTTCGACTAAATTCTGGAAAAATTACATCATTAGAAGTGTTATCGAAAGTATCAACGAAGCGAGAGTGACATGAGATCAATATGGAAGCAAATTCTGCCTAATTGCGCAAGCTTTAAAATTTTTCCACTGGTTGGTTGAGGCTGAAAAAATGTATATAGCAAATACATTGTAAAGAAAAGTTAACTGTCACTTGACAGCAGTAGAAATAACTTCGGTCTACCAGATTTAATGAATGGGCTGCACAAGTCACATATATGGCAAACTTATTTTCTTCTAAAATCTTTTGCTGCATATCCTTATAACGCTCACACATGTTAGCAGCATTGCCATAAAACTGACCCCTATATTTTGTAAAATTAAGTTTGCAAACTTCACGTAAGTACTGCAATACCTGGTTTGCCATTTCATCAATCATATGGCTTTTTAGTTCCAGAAAGGTTAAAAAGCATTCAGTAGGCTGCCTATTTTTTAAGTATCGAGTACAACTCTTAACTGATCTACATGTGATAGATCTGGCGTTGAGTCAACTGACAAGCTAAAATAACCAGAAGAATTTACTTCATCAACAACGAAGGTGTGGACCTTCTGAACCATTGGTTCAATGAGTTCTTCATAGGCGGTTTTGGACAAGTATGAAGGATTTCCCTTTCCAGAATTTCCATATTTATAAATGTGCCCTGCTAAAAATGGATCAAACTGAATAATGAGCTCAAGTAGCCCTAAAAAATTCCCATTCTGCAGGGAACCAAATTTCATCTGTTCAGTGAAAAGCCAGGTTATGTTCAGCTAACATACAAATAACAGCTACTTCAATACATGTTCCCAGTTATCGCACTCTTCTTTTAATTTGTTTTTCCAACTCTTATTGCAACCCTAAACCTTGTCTGTAAGTAAAAACAAGTTAGTATAGAGTCTCGGTGAGTAGTGCTTCTTTCATGATGATCAATTACAATAGTGTTTCGCCAGTCACTGAACCCTTCACTTTCAACAAAACACGAGGAAAATTTAGGGACAAAAAGTCGATAGTGAATACAATAACCTGTCTCTCTTGTATTACTCATCATTGGCTTTTACCCCAAAGAAAATTTTTTTTTTTTTTTGCAAACAGTATTTCATTGGTTTGCTACTATTGAAAATTCAGCAAGATTTAACAAATGACCCATTATGGTGTTAATAGTCAGTGGGTCCACAAGCAATCCAATAAGTCACATAAGCAGCATAGAATTCGAGCCACAACCCTGGATCTTTTGCTTTAGTTTCTTCACCTTTTGTAGACTGAAGCATTTCGCCATTGTTCAGAAATTTTCATTTTCAGAAATTATTCCAACTTCAAACTGTCTTGGAGAGAAACTTGCATCAACATTAACACTAGAGATATCTGGAGAGTTTACAGGCAAAGTTAGATCAGTTGTGAAAGTTGTTCCAGTTGAGCAAGTTTATGACACCTCAACGTCATCATGATGTTCTGGTCTTCAAGTGGACAAAGTGGTACTTGTAGGTGTGGAGCTTGGTGCAACTTTAATCATGTCAGTCAGATACAGAACAAGTGACTTCTCATGGCAGAGATAAGTTTTGATTTGAAATATCTTGTTGTGTGAGTTCAGTGAAAAAATTGTCTGCTATGTGGTCTTGGCCACTAAATCCAAAGCCTTTTGTCAGTTCTCTTTTGCCAGTTTTTTTCTTTTGTGCACCGCATGTTTCATCTTGCAGTCTGCAAAATACAGAAAAAAAAATACAAAACAATACGGATCATATAGTTATAATGATTAGAAAACACTGAAATTTATAAATAAAAACATTCGTAAGACAGTCAAACATACTAAACTCTAGGTTTACATTTAGACAAAGACTGTCAGAAAGTTATCCTGGGGTCCAGATCCATCAGCACATAAACATGAATTCATAAATACTTTTATTGACTTGCTGTATTCTGATATGTTGAAAACCATTCATGACTGGCCTAAATCCATTTTAGAAAAATTAATGTTCAGTCATTGCGAAAGTTTTATGAAGGTTGTTGCTATGGTAGCTGATTGCAAGAAGCAATGTCAATGGTAACATGCAAATCCATTGTGATCCAAAAAGTATTCCAAAACAATTTGTGATCCACAACACATACCGTTGTAGTAGCCTATATACACAGTAATAATTCTATAATAGTACACATATGTAAGATATAATCAGTTGTAAACTGTAATGCACATTGAATTATTAAATACTGGGTTAGGCCTACGCTAGTGTACCTTAATCCTAATATCTGAAGAATAAGTTGTTACCTCAAGTTTTCTTTTAAGCTCAGATTTGATCTAGGTCTTTAGATGAGTCAGCAAGCCATACATCAACAAAATAGGCATATGTCTGAAACTTTACTTACATGTCTGGATGCTAAAGCAAATTCAAAACGACAGCCTTACACTGGGAATAGTCCACTTCATTATTCCAGGCTACAGTAGCGTTTCCAGTGTATTTACACAAAACTAGTTACAGTATTTAGGCCTGACGTTAATATCACTCAATTCAAGATTACATTAACGTTGGGCCTAATGCTAATACAGGGTGGCCCATAAGTCCCTACCTATGCATATATTATTATGTATATTCACTTACGTATGTATAATATATTCGTCTCTTTTTTTTCATAGATATATGGCCGATGTAAGCCCATTTATTTTTAAAAATGTCTCACAGAACATGGCGTCGCATAATATCATGCAGCGAGAATGAGGGATAACACAAAAACATATACTCACAAATAAAGGTTTTTTTAACAGCAAGTTATTTGAAACCAAAAAACTTACAGCTCAGAAAACTTCAGTGAAAATCTCACTTATAAAAATATTACAACACAAATAAAGCAAAACTAACGCAAATAAAACTAAAACAAACAACACAATAACACATGATTTATAATACATGCGTAACTGAATGTAACATAATAACATATGGATGGGTAGGGTCTTACGGGCCATGCCACCCTGTAGAGTATAGATATGTGTTTTTAATTTGTACATGTGACTACAGAATTTAGATTATGCTTAATCATAAATTGTTATCAGTTTTAACTTCTTGTGTTTAATTTATGCTGTTTCTATTCATTTGTTTTAGAAATAATTCCATATTCCAACTTCTGATTTTTCATATAAATATGAGATTTATTATGGCAGGTGATGAATTTCCATCCATAGTAGCCATGGTTTTGACACAATCTCCAGTTCTCAGAGTTGATATCTGTTGAGGAAGCAGAAGCTTTGATTTTTGGGGATTTTTTTGAAGGAAGGTTCTAACTACTGTGTGGAGATTTCTTTCTGTTGTAATTTCCTACTTTTAATATACCTTCATGTAATCTCCTGGGTAAGGTATTGTTATCCTTCCCAGAAGGTCTGTGGTAAATTTTATTCCCTCTTAGTAGGTATATCCACATTTATCAAGTCATTTTAGCTTTTGGATTGGTCTAATTTTCTCATTCTATAAAGTTTGCTCTTTCATGTTTTATATGTTTAGTATTTGGTAAGTTAGATTATTATACTTCTTTTATCATCTCAGATACTTTAGTTTCAATTTGTTTAATTTTCTTTACATGTCCAAGTTATGCAGGATCATTGCTGTTTGGGTAGTTATAACTTTGACCACTTTTGTGGGTGTGTTGGCTCATTTTTTTTTATATGCAAAAACGGCTCGTTTGGGTTGAGATAATATTTTAAATAGAAGAGCGAACAACGTTTCAACCTTCTTCGGTCATCGTCAGGTTCACAAAGAAAGAGGTAACTGACCGGAAGCTAAGCACATGTTTGTAAGGGTTTGTGTAACTGAGTGTTGCAATGTAGAGGGCGGGTTAGATGTTTGAATATATAATGTTTGCAAATTGTTTTTTGTTTACTACCAGTTGCAGAGACGTTTTTAGGATTTCGGCGCCCCTAGGCACAAGGTTAGGTTGATACTTTTGCCGCCCCCCCTCCGTGCCACAACTTGCACCAAGCATCACCATCACAGCAACAGACAAACACAGTTGTTATCATTCAAAATCAACACAACGTTTATTTTCCAACACAATAAAAAATGAAACATCAAAATCAATTATCACTAAATATTATTCTGCGGCTGAATATACAGGCTTTCTCCTGGCCTTCTGTTCCGAAAACATGTTTATTGCATCGTCATAGTTTATTCTACAAACAATATCACTTTCAATGGCGAGGAGTGACAAGGCATTTAGTTTATCTTCTGCCATTCTTGATCTCAAGTAATTTTTCACACGTTTGAGAGCCGAGAAAGATCTCTCTGATGTACAATTAAATGCTGGAATGCACAGAAACATGCGCATAGCAATATCCAGGTTTGGAAATACAGTTTGAAGTCCTTTAGCTCGCAGATTTCTGTATACTGCTGACGCAGAAGAGTCATCATTTTGCACTTTCATACTCATAAGATGTGCGCGGAAATGTAGACATTCATCTACGAAGCTCACTTCCAAATCATTGGGGTAGAGTTTCAACAGTGTTCCAGCTTGACTGATGACATCAGTGGGTTCAAAATTTGTTATCTTGAACAAATATCCAAACCCTGCGTGGATTTCGACATAAGCGGTTTGTCTTCGCTGTAATTCTGAGCAAAGTCTGTCAATGATCACATTGAAAACATTTACTCTAAATGCCTCTCTGCCTTTTTCCACTGCCTGGGTGTCACCATCTGAAAATTTTTGCTTCCTTTTTCGCTTGATTTCGTACGTCTTCATGCTGGACTTCAACATCGCCTTGTCTTCAAAATGATCGAACAGTTCTCTTGAATCTTTCACAAACTGCAGCAAGGAAGCATAAAGCTCGACTACAAGTCCGATGTCCATATCAGCACTTTGCAACTTTTTACTGGCAGCATTGAATCTTTCCAGTATTGTTCCCCAAACTGTGGATAAAATAGCTGTTTCTAGCGTTCCTAATTTGGAAAGAAATCCAGCGGCCTCATTCCTAGCGGCTGTTTTTTCCATAGCATTTCCCTCCATGGTGGTGAGGGCATCAAACACTTGTTGCCGGTTTCTGTTGAGGCTTTGACAAGCATCTGTACGAGCGGACCATCGAGTGTCACTGAGTTTCTTCAAAGAGATACTCTCTTTATTTGCGGACAGGTGATTTTGTAGAATTTTCCAACAATGGGTTGAAGCATTGAAGAAAACATAGAAACTTTGTAAGAGTTCGAAGGATGAACATGCTTCTCTGCAACATTCAGCAGCACACGTTCCTACAAGATTTAATGAATGTGCTGAACATGGGATATACACAGCTAAAGGATTTTTCTCCATGATACGAGCCTGGAGACTACTGTACTGACCAGACATGTTTCTGGCGTTGTCGTAAGACTGTCCACGACATTCAGAAATGTCAAGCTCATATGACTGAAGCAGGCTAAGTGCAACTTCTGCCAGCTGTTCAGCTTTGTGGCCCGGATTGGGGATAAAAGTCAGAAAACGTTCCATAGGTGAACCATCACTGTTCACGTACCTGATGATGAATGCCAACTGGTCAACATGGGATATATCTGGCGTCGAGTCCACGCTGATTGAGAAATATTTTGCAGTTTTGACGTCCTTTAAAATGTTCTCTAGAACAAGGTCTGCCATAAGCTGGATGAATTCGTCGCAAGTACTGAAAGACAGGTGAGATGTGGATCCCTTGCCAGCATTGCCATATCGGTGAATGAGATCAGCGAGGAAGGGATCAAACTCCGCAACTAGTTCTAACGACATCATAAAGTTGCCGTTGTGTACTGAGCCAAACTTATCATCCCGACCTCTGAACGGAAGCCCACGTAAAGCCAATCTTTTCGCTACAGCTACCACACGAGTGAGTACATTTCTCCAGTGTTTGATTTCGTCGTGCAGCTGTATGGCCATCTGGAGATCTACACGTCCCACCATGTTGTCCCTTGCTACTAGAGATAAAACTGAAGACCGATGCTTAGGAGAGTTTTCATGCTCATTCAGCCGGACAGTAGCATTTTTCCAGTCATCAAAGCCTTCGTCAGCCAGTTAGGATTTTTTCCAAAATCAAATAAACGACAAGGAGCACAAAACAGTCTACCTTTGCTCTCTGAATAAACCAAATATGTGCGCTTACTTTTTTCGCCATTTTGCAGTTTTCTTTCAAACATGCCTTTGGTTACAGATCTGAATTTTCTCCCCGTCCTTTTTCACAGAGTTCTTGAAATCCGAGTCATCATTTTGAAGGATGGCATGTGTGGCAATATAATCTTTTGTGTAATCATCTATTATCCACTCTGCTGGATCTGAACTTACTTTGTCTGAAAAACTTGCTGGAACCATTGACGTTTCACGCACGCAACTGGCAGATCTTAATAGGCCTGCTGCTGATGACGTCACTTGTTCAAGCTGCAGTTCGGTATGTTTGGGTTGTTCAGATTGTTCAAAACTGCTACTGCTAGACCCGTCATGTGTGTTCCCTCCATCGCTGTTGGTTCAGATCATCAGGATCTGAGTCATTTTCGTGGGATCGAGCTATTCATGGCAGCCGCGCGAACCTCACAGAGATCCGTGAGCCGTTTGACCCCAGTGACCCTCGCCCCCACAAGAATTGTGCTTCTTGTGGAGGTTTGGACACTGACAACACGATATAACTTAGAGTAAGATATTGGGTGACGGAGGAATAAGTAAAAGCATAACGAACTCTACATTTTGACACCAATATCGCTTACCACGTTATTATCTATATTGTCGATTATATTGTAAATATGTTGGTGAACCATATATTCGTCCGGCAGATAATGTGTTTTATGGTAGTTGGTAAAACAATTATCGACTTTCAACCATAAGTCCATAACAAAATATACACGAAAAAGGGGAGCTTCTGCACTACTGATTTATATTACTGCCGATGTATCCATATTAACGGGTGTTGGGCTATTGACAATCAAACTATAAATTCTAATACACTTTACTATTTCAAATTCTATACTACCAGTAACAAATACGTGTATCGCCCCAAACTATCCAGACCTCCTGCGATACAACCGCGTCCCCTGGGAGTCAACTTCAATGATAGAGCGCGGTCGGCGGCCTGCAAAAACGATTATGCGTGACACCCGCAGCCGATTCCGCCGACGCTCACCTGCTCCAGTGGCTGTGCGCCTTTCTGTTCTGTTATTCTGGAGTCTGCCACTACCCCTTCCTTATTCTAATAAATGCCTATAATTGCTAGGGAATTTGAAGGAACTATTCTGTTAGGACTACACTGAAATCTAGACAAGTGCATATTCAATCAATCAATTAAAAATAATCAATTAAGCTAAACTGTGAATGATGAGGAAGAATATTTCAAAATATATTTTTCCAGATAATAGCCTGAAGCAACCGAAAATCCGAATTTTCGTATACGCAATTTCACAAAACAAAATACGTTATTAGGCCATGATAAAATATTTTTTGTGTAGGCGTAGCACACTGAGTAGCAGGTAATTCATTGTTTGGGGTTTTTGAAAAACACAAATAAATAACTGAGGTGAGGGCGGATGGGTTGATTATGTGGGGGGGGGCGAGGCGTATTAGGTGGGACTCAGGGAGGGAAGGTTAGAAATCTTTTAAACTTAAAGCGACCGACCCGACGGTGTGGTGGAATAGTGAGTGTGTGTGGGGGGTCCAGATTCAAGAGGTTATTGGGGCAGCATAAATGGCAGGGGGAATTAATAACCAGGGACTACATTTTAAAATGGTGTCCATTCTTTTCCTCTTTTTTTGGTCAAAATTTGCCGCCCCCTAAAATCTACCACCCCAGGCACGTGCCTATGCGTTAATACATCCCTGCAATCAGAGACCAAAGGCAACATAACTTCACCAATACAGAGTTCAAGATCATAGTGAATACCCCATTGGCAGCAAAAGTGCATGCAAATGGTTTAAGAGAGAAATAATGTAAAGCCATTTGCTGTGGTCTACTTCAATACACAATTGAGAGCAGTCTGAAGCTGCTGCACAATATACCTTATGTTTGATGACTGACATGAGATGTGAAAGTCGTTGATATAAAGCTCATTTCCAACAGTGAGAGGGAGTTGTTCAGTGATGACATTAATTTTTATTCTGAAAAATGTGATACTCAGAACACAGCCCTGACGGACTCCAAGTTCCTGAAGAAGAAATCTTGCAAAATGCCAAATTTCCATGTTGTATCATAAGCCTTCTCAATGTCAAAAAATATTGACACAAGAAGTTGTCATTTGAGAAAGGCTTTTCTGATGGATGTTTCAAGTCGATTCAGGGGGGCCATGGTGAAGTGCTGTTGTCAGAACCCACACTGGATGGGCAAGAGGAACCAAACAAGATGAGCAATAACCATCCTCCCTAAGGTCTTACAAAGACAGCTGTAACTGGATGGTAGTTTGAAGGAATCTTGGGATCCTTCCCAGGCTTGGAGAAAGGTAGGACAATAGCCTGGCGTCAAGCACCAGGAAAAACATTTTCTTGCCAGACCTGGTTAAATACAATGAGAAGAATAGCAAGGGAAGCAGGAGATAGATGGTGCAGCATCTCACTGTGTATATCAACAGGTCCAACCAATGTACTGCAAGACCAATGAAGGGACAGTTTGATGATTATAGTCATAAAGGCAATCAGATTGAAAGGAAAGAGCTGATTGCTGTGCCCAAGTTTTGATGACTAAGAAGGTGGAGGAAGAAACAGAAGTCCTAGATACCCAGCAAAAGCTTTCACCAAAAGTATCACCAATGCTCTGGCTATAAGCCACTTCCTGGCCGTCAAAGAGTGAGATCGAGAGGGGGACAGAATTGTATTTCCTGCTGACCTTTTGAATATTGTCCCATATGACTTTGGATCTGGTGGTGAAAGATATGCTTGGTGTGAACTTAATCCAAAATTCCTTCTGACTTTCATGTCTTTCTGATCGAGCACGTGCACAGGCCCACTGGAAAGCAATGTGGTATGAGAGTATGGAGCATCTACGGAAAGTATCCCAGGCTCCCTTTTGAGCCTTCTGTGCCATGTGGCAGGCATGATTCTTCCATGGACAAGGACATAGTGGAAAATGTGTCGAGGTTTTAGGAATACATTGAGCAGCTGTTTTTATAATACAGTCAGTTACTGGTGCTGCAAAGTCACCTATTAATGGATTATAGACAAGGGCATGATAAATTTCTATGACAGTAGTGAAAGAGGACCAGTTTGTCTGATCCATCTTACACCGGGGCATGCAAGTGAGGTGGCATTGACCATGGCCACTCTCTCTCAATATTATAGGAAAATGATCAATGCCTCATGAATTATTGTCAACCCGCCATGAAAATGGGAAGATAATGAAGGGGAGCAATTTAAGAGATCAACATCAGTGAAGGACTGACTAGGCACATGGAAATGAATAGAAAAACCAGTATTGAGAAGAGAAAGGTCGTGATCAGAGAAACAAGCCCTCCTATCAATATCAGCACTTCTCCAGAGGATGAAAATGGAAGACGGCAAATGTTCAATGAGAGTATCAAGGTCTGATTGATCATTTGTCTCTCAGGTGACAGGTTGAGAGAACAAACAGTGATGGTGTGACCAAGGAAACACTGATGGCTGTGGCTTCCAAGGGTGTATCGAGTGGCAAAGGCAGGGTGGCCATACGCTGATCAACCAACAGTGCCACCCCTCCATGCACTCATCCGTCACACAGCCTGTCATTTCTGTATCAAGAAAACTGCCGAAAGGTGACTGAATCGGCAGGTTTCAGAAATGTTTTCTGTAAGGAAAGACAAACAGGAAGCAATTAGTGATTTGATGTCATCCAGACTAGAATGTAAATCTCGACAGTTCCACTGCATCAGGGTGACCATTTTTATTTCTGTGTTGGCGAATTGGGAAGAGAACCCTTCTGTTTATGACAAAGTCTTTTTTCCTTACTTTCCTTATTCGAGGGAGGTCAATCTACCTCTATGGATCCTCCCCTTGGTCGATAAAGCAGGTCTTTGCTGTTGAAAGGAGATTCTAGAGACTGAGGACATGAACGAATGATTGTTTTGCATTTTGAGGTGAGAGAAGAAGATGGATCCAAAGAAATGCTTGTACCTGGAACCAAAAGATGTGGATCTTGAGGTTTGGTAGAATGTATATAAGGGACAGAGATAGGTATTGAAGTTGATTCATCAACTTTTTTCACCATGGTGGTCAAAAGATTTTTCATTTGTTTGGAGAACAATTCTTTAAGAGGCACAGAGAGATCTGACTGAATTCCTACAGTAACTGTGGAACGAAGTGCAGCAGCATAACTCAGGATAGGTAATGTCATGAATCTTTTTCTTCCAACAATTTAGGGCAAGAATGAAAGTAAGATGGGTGAAAGCCATTGCAATTGATGCAATGAGAGTCCGTTCCACACACGTAGGCATTACAGTCCTTGCCACCGCAAGGAGCATACATCAAGGAACAATTACATGACGCCTTTAAGTGACTGAACCATTGACACTGGAAACATTGGAGAGGGTTTGGTATGTATGTCCGAACCTTGCAATTAAAATAACCTGCTTTGACGATGGAAAGCAAACATGGTGACATAAATGTGAGAATGAAGACATTGGTCGGCACAATAATTCCATCTTTGCGAGTGAATATACACCTCACTGCAGAAACACCTTGGGTGGAGAAACCAGCAAGAATTTCTGATTAGGGGATGTTCTTCAAGCATCTCTCAACAGTAACTCCTCATGATAAATTCCAAGTAGCATGAGGTGTAATCTCAATAGATATGTGCCCAATTGCCTTTGAATGCAAGAAGAGTTTACTGTGTTGAGATGTCGATGTTTGCACCAATACATCACCAGAAGGTTCTTTACTTACTTTGGATAGCCAACAAATCCCTCCAGTCCCTTCTGAATAAAAAAGGGGGCATTTGCCCTAAAGGTTTGGTTGAAAGTTAGTTCAATATAATTTGGTAAGAATGGTAAAGATTGCTGCTCAGATTCTTCAAAACGAGTTAAATTACATATTGACTGTGTTTTTACTATTTTATTCAGATTTGTAATTGGAGTATCCGCAATAAAGAAAGGGAAATTTTGGTGCCCACTGACCCCACCACCATGGGGATACAATACAATATCAAACAAGGACACTGCAATAATGCCATGGTTTCATGAGCATTATACCCAAACATCAGCATCAGACATAATGTCCAAAACACCTGTTGAGAACATTAACACTGATACTTGGTTGACCCAAGCCTGAGTGGACCAGTTGAATGATCCAAGGCCGCCTGACTACAGGAATTCAATGCCAAAGTGGTGTGTTAGGGTTGAACCCATCAACCACCAGAATCCTCTTCTCCCATTCATGAGTTTTCACGCACAGCAAACACGTGGGTGGATGTTTAGATCCCAGAGGAGGTAAACTGAAAGAACAGAACCTTCCCTGCAAGGTCCCCTCACCACGTACGGGAATCCACACCAAGGGGTAATGGTAAAGAAGGTTCTACTAATTATATCAATATTCAACACCCTTGAGATGTGTTTAATTTTTATAATTCAGTGGCTACTTACACATGCATATCAATAGAAACAAATATACATGTAAAAGCACATTCTTAGTTTCTGTTAAGCCTTATTCAAAACTTCGATAATTTAAACTTAAGCAAATTACTTAATTACACTGGTTTACAAAGAAATTGAGTCAAGCACAAAAATGACTGTTTTAACCTCATTTGGGGGTGCTGAATTCAGATTTGAAATCCGTTTTTACTCATCACCTCTAGTTTTTTTAGATATGCATACTGTACATTTTGTACACATACTGTACATAAAGGCGTACATGCATTCAGTGTTAATTTCTAATATTGTGTGACTTATGTCTTCTTTTTTAGTTATTATGCAATAAATGTAAGTGATAGCATTATATATATATATATATATAAATAGCTATATATCAAGACGGATCACCAGTTTCAGGAATCGGAACAAAGACCTTGCTTCATTTTTCGACATGGAAAACAAGTTGTGCTACTGCACAAATGTACCTGGCTTGTTCACTTTCCTTGGTTTGCCACATAATCCTTCAGACTGGCATCTTTTCATAGACTCTTCCAAGCGAAGTCTCAAGGCTGTGCTTCTACACAACAGGAATAAATATCTTTGACCTCTTCCTCCTCCCTGAACTTATTATCTTAACTGTTTGTATTTGGTCCTTCTCAGGGCAATGTCCATGTCTATGGCTCTTATACAGTTTTAATTATTTATTTTATTCACAGTATGTTAATTTAGCTGGTGGCAATTTTTTTTAAATTTTAAAATACATAAATAAGTAAACTATAAATATTAATATTTAAAGTTTATATACATATATATTTTAACGTTTTTTTAATTTATTTATTTTTATATTCAAAATATATGTTAATTGGGGAGAGATATTTAGGACTTTCTTCATCATGTATGAGGTACCTGTCTAGTTCGCATAGTAATTCATTTTTCATCCAATTCTTATTAAAATACCTTATTGTAAGATGTAGGAGTCTATCTGGTATGGTTGGTATGTTCGAGTATTTGTGAATGAATTTAGATGATATTGTTCTTGGGACCTCTGTATGCAGTTGTGAGAAGTGTGTTTTGGATTGTTTGTAGTTTAGTTTTGATTATTTTATTACTTACAGTTATCCATGCTGGAGCTGCATAGTCTATTACAGGTATAATATATGTTTTGTATATTTTTAGCATGTTATCTGTAGATGCTCCACTGTTTTTACCAGTTAGACTCCTCGCATAGTTGGTTCTTCGCCAGATTTTATTTTTAATTTCGTTTACATGATTGATTCAAGTTAGTTTTAAATCATAGGTCAGACCTAAAAATTTTGCTGATTGGGCAATCTGGAGTAGAGTGCCATTCATATATATTTCTGGCTGTTGTTTTTTGTGTTTTGTCGATTTCGTAAAGACTACGAGCTGTGTTTTTGCTGTGTTTATTTTAATTCTATATTTTTCACAGTATTCACTTATTCTATTTAATTGTGGTTGTATGTTTGTAGCTGCTATCGTGGGTGTTGCAGCACTTTTCCAGATTGCCACATCATCTGCGAACTGTGATGAGAATCCATGATTTGGATCCTTCAATGGCATATTGTTTACATACATGATGAAGAGTATAGGGCTAACCACCCCTCCCTGTGGGACACCAGCTAGTGGAGTAAAGTATTCGGAAAAAGTTCCTTCTACGTTTACTCTACATTTTCTGTTTTCCAGAAAGTTAGATAACCAGCGAATAATTCCTCGCGGTAGTTCCATTTCATTCATTCGGAACCTTAGACTGTCGTGCCAAACGGTGTCGAATGCTTTCTCGATATCGAGGAAGCAAGCGACTGTACATTTTTTTTATTGAAACTATCTATTATGGTTTCGGTTATTTTTATTAAATGGTCTGTCGTTTGTCTAAATTTTCTGAATCCATTCTGTTCTTCTGGTAATTTTGATGTTATCTCCAAGAATGTGGAGAGTCTATTACTGATTATTCTTTCAAGAATTTTGCCTACACAGCTGGTCAGGCTGATTGGTCGGTAGCTATTAGGTTTATTCGCTGGCTTTCCTTCCTTATGGAACATTAATATATTTGCAAACTTCCATGAAACTGGGATGTATCCTGAGGATAGAGATAGGTTAAAGAGTGAATTTAGGTAGTCAAACAATTTCGGAGTGCCCTTTTGTCGGAGGATAGCTTGTATATCGTCTTCACCTGGTGCTTTGAATACAGTTCTATAAATCACTCAACATCTGGGAATTCTGATGTATAGAAGTACATAAACAAATCACTAAATATACTGATATTTTCCCATAGTTCTCTAGATACTCATATGTTTATTTTTCTTCAAATTTTAAAATAGTTTTACCATCGCTGAGCTTGTTATAAAATCAGACAACCAGTAATATCTACCTGACATGCGCAGTTTCTGAGGAAATGTCCATACGTAGCTTCGTCATCAACATTCGTACAACGTTGACTGAGAAGACATTGTTACCCTAAAAAATAACAATACCAATAACATCTCTATTTAAATTCCCGTCCGTCTACATCTATGTACATACGTATATCTGTGTATATATAAATATAGTTATCATAGTAAATGGAGCGAGAAAGTGTATGAGAACCAACGTAAATTATTTATATATACATCAACTTGTAGTGATTTGAGTCGAGGAACCTAATGGTGGTCCATGTTTGTATATGATGAGACATACACCAACATACGAAAGACGTTCTGTTCCCTCTGCTGATGCGACGAGTTTCGGGTAACTGTACCGAGACATCGGAATATGCATCGAATCCAATGTATTTTAGTGCGGGTTGAGCTGTTCTCCGAAGGTCAGTTCTTCCCGATACACAGTAGGTGGTTTCGTATTAACGGAACTGCAGTTTTGGAGGACTCGTAATCCAGAGTGTGTGAGAAGTCTGTCTCGTGAATGGTGATACGAAGTAGACAGTGAACGGCAGGCGTGTTTCTAGCCACGCCTCAGCCGTTTTGACAGTGGTGATTCTTCTCACCGTGGGAGCGGGTGGAGTGCACCGAACGAGAAAAGATACCTGGTTGATCCTGCCAGTAGTCATATGCTTGTCTCAAAGATTAAGCCATGCATGTCTAAGTACATGCCGAAATAAGGTGAAACCGCGAATGGCTCATTATCCAGCCGTTGTTCCTTTGATCGTACTTTCCTACTTGGATAACTGTGGTAATTCTAGAGTTAATACGAAGTAATAACTAAGTGTTTGTTCGTTTGTTTTGAATTTTGCGCTAAGCTACTCGAGGTCTATATGCTCATCGCCCCTACTTTAGCAGAGTGAGACAAGCGAGAAGGCAACTCGTCATCACCACCCACCACCAACTCTTGGGCTTCTCTTTTAGTAACAAATAGTGAGATTGTTCGTAACCTTATAACTCCCCTACGGCTGAAAGGGAAAGCATGATTGGTGCGACATGGATTCGAAACCGCGGCCCTCAGATTTCGAGTCAAATGCCTCAACCACCTGACCATGCCAGGCCACGAAGTTAGAGTAAGACTTAAGATAATTTAAATTAGTTTGGTTCAGAATATCAGTGGGAATGATACTATATTAACAATAATTTGAGTAAATGAATAACATATATTGCGTACAATATTTAGAGAGCCATTTTTCTATCGTTTTTTTTATTTGAATTTTGTTAGTTTAGTACTTGTAATTAAACCATGAATTATGATGTTCTTTCATCATGCTTGAGGTCCAACATATAGCTTAATATTTGGTACTAAATATTTTTACTGACGGTATAATAATGTTTGACACTTAGAAGTTTTTACAATGTTAATAAAGTGTTTATTTTCTCATTTATAATAATGTTTGTGAGGTTTATGCAATTTTTAAAGGCATTCCCTGTTTATGTTCATCATTTTAATGTTTTTGTGTCATTTTGCATGAAACTTAATTATTGTATTAGTTGGTAGAGCTCGAGAAGTGAAAAAAAATTTAATTAAGTTGGAAGAAGAGTATGGTATAAAGTATACACCATTTGATTAGAATAACCATTATAATTTATTTTAAGTTTATCAGTGTCTTATTTTGGGATATTTGATATTTATATGTATCAAAAGCTAGTTTGTATACTTCCAGGGAACCGTTTGGCCTAAATGGAGAAACCTCGACAGTTATACAAATTATACCTTTTTCTTACATTAATGATACATTTGTAAAAGCAGAAGTGGAATAACAGTAATCATAGAGGTAACATGTGTGTGTTAGTTTGTTATAACTCAAAAACAAATTAAATAAAAAAATGCTGCATTGACTGAAAATATCCCAGGGTATAAGCTGTAGTGTGGGATCATAATATGTACGGTAGGGTTTTGAGGTGACTGAAGAAATAGTACCCACACTGCAACCTCCATTCACCAGTCTCATATAAGAAATAGAGTAGCGACAGATATAGAAATAGAAGTTAGGACAGTGAGACGTGGGTGCTCAAGCCCACAACTTCCTACATGTGAAAACAATGTGGAACATGTTTTTACACATAAAAACTACACACATGATTTATAAGATACAATGCAACAACTGTCATCACTTCTTCATTGGGAAAACAAGCAGAAAAATGGAAACTAAATTCAAAGAACACAATAAAACACCTTTACACATTTTTGAACACGACAAATGAAAAAAACACATTATCAAAGGAAATATCCAGATGCAAAGTAGGCAAACAAATACAAAATCAAAGAAGTCCCATATATACAATATACAATATATTTAAAATTAGAAATTAGGATAGAAAGGTGTGGGTGCTCAAGTCCACAACTTCTCACATGTTCTTGAGTTACAACAAACAAGTATAATTAGTCAGAGGTTTAGGTTTGCTGTTTTTAATGCAATCCTTCCTTCTGATTTTACACATATCACTATTTATCTTCATTAAAATGTATTTATTTTCAATAATACACATTAATGATTGTGATAAAAATACTGACAGAAACAGGTTGTACATTCATGTTGCATAACAAAAGTTATTAGTGTAAAATGTTTTATAAATTCCAAAAAAATGAAAATCAAACAAATTCAAGTATTTGGAAAGACTTGAGACCTACTGGAGCGAAAGCTCTGATGATAAAATGATGCTTTTGAGAAAGTCTTTAAAAGGTTTAATGAGTGAACATGAATTTGGAAAATTTTTTCACTGATAAGATCAACAGTAGAGTTGTTTTATGGAGCGTTAGACACTTGTTCTGCAAATATCAAGGCTAATTTGTGACACCTTTGCTATTTTTCTTCTAAGAGCAAAGAAAATTATTTTATTAAAATATGCTCTATGATTTCAAAAATTTAATGGGTTTCATGGTGAATCATACCATCTCAAGACATGCATCATAAGTATGGTCTTTCACTGTCTTTTCATCCTTACTTTTAGACTCGGAATTGGTCTCTGTTGGTACTAAGTTTTGTAGTCAGTGAACAAATTTCCAATATCTTGTACACATGTGAACAACTATTTTTGTCCTTATCATAAAGTTAGAAACAATTAAGGAATGTCATGAAGAAAAGAGTATTTAAATGTGATTGTTTGGAAAGTTTTGAAACATTCTGTTGTGTATTGGGGGGGAAGGAAGTGATTTTTTTCTGAAAGTGGAATTTTATGTTCAAGAATTAAGAGGATTTCTTAAACTTTCAGTAGGTATGGACAAACCTTTGTTACATCATACGTATGAAAAAATTGTATTATAAAGGTGCTTGTCTCAGTTTGTGATGACAGTATTGTTTGTTTATTTAATATAACCTTCCAGTGTATACAAATAATTTGTGGTCTACACAGAAATGACTTGAAGTTTCCCTCTTCACATTATTGTATCATGTATTATAGTACCACTTGCATGCTAAACAACTGAGAAAACTGTTTAGAACTGGAAAATTTAATTGGTTACCTTCAGGCAGTATTTACATTGATTAGTTTTGTGTAGTTTAATCAAAACTATGACTTAATCAATTGTCACAATAATAATAGATTAATTGCAAATAGAGATAACAACTTTCTCTATTTTTGGTAATTTTATTTATCCAAGAAATAAAAATGTTACTTTGTTTGCTTCTGAGCACAAAACTGCACACCTGACAAATTAAATCATGAACATCAATAGAGATGCCAACCATTATGAGTTGAATGTAATCATTACGATTTTGGTGTATACATTACAACTGTGTGCTCATACAGACAAATATTACAACTTGTTGTAACTCCCAAATTATTACATATTATTTTGGCCAATACAATAAAGTGATAAATTGTTCCCCAGGACTTGAAAGGGGTGAAAAGAAAATTTCTAGTAAAATACAAATAAATTTTGATAACAAGTAAAAGACATAGTCCAAATGGTTATTTGTGATAATCATGTTTGTGCTTGAAATAATAAAGAAATATTTGTATCTCTGATGTCTACCAATAGTTTAAGTGCAGTGCTTCTCCTTCTGAGTACGTGGGGGAATCCATTGTTATGTCATCAGTGCTTGTCAGCCAATCATAGCTCGTGTCGATGGGTATTTATCATTTTCTCAGCGGCTTAGAAACACCAATGCGATCTTTCACAAGTTGGAAAAAAAGAGGCCTCGTTCACCAGATTGTCTTGTTTCTGGCAAATCTAAAAGGACGAAAACTGTGAAAGGGCTCTGTCTTCAATCATTATGCTCAGTCATTTGAAATAGTTGGCATCTTTGAATCAGATAGTATAAAACTTTTAATTATAAATATGATTTAATGTCTAGTTTATTAACATGCATGGATAATAAAGTTCATTAATCTTTTTAATGCCATTTAAGTTTTTTTAATCTATACATTACACATTTTTAATGTGGCTCCCATTTGAAAATCACAGATTATGTAATTTGATTTGAAATTAGAAACTGGCTGTAAAATTAAATAACTTGAAACTAGGACTGGAAAGGCCAACTTCAGGTGACTTATGGTGGTTTTTGTACTTACCTCTTAGTCCTCCTGGTGAGTTCCGATAATTACAGTTACACTACAGAAAGCCCTTTACAACTTGAATTACTGTTGTATTTCTCTTAATGTTGTAGATTTGATGTAAACATTGGTTTTATGCTATTTATGTGTTGTTTTTTAAACATTATTTTGTTTTACTTTAATTTCCTTTCATGAATTTTACTAAATTTACTTTTAACTTTTTACTGGATGTTTGACATAGATAGCCTATCTACTTTGTGCTATAAAACTCTAAATCAACCAACCAACCAATCTCTCAGAAACATTGACAAAACTTCCTTGCTACTTCTGATAGATTGTCCATATCAACAAACATATTTCCCCTGTGGATATTTTCTTGTGCAATATTTTCTATGTTATGGTACCTTCAGAAGTATACAAATGTCCAGATTTTCTCTTAGAAGCACCTTGCATCATGGAATCGTGCTTAGATGTTAGCTTCAAAACTGGTACTTACGCTGTGAGTATCAACAGCATTTTGCTACCAAGTGATTCTCTTGTGCTGCTACTAATCTTATTGGTCTTGTCTTTTTTCAGTTGCTTGTTTCTTGTGTATCTGTTGCCATGAAACTTCCTGGTGTCTGATTTGTGAGGACCATGCTTCATGTCGAAATTAAAATATTCAGGAATTACAAGGGTAATAAACATTTTTGTTTGACTACATGAATAAGTAAAAGTATTTTCTTTGTTCAACACATAGAGTTTAACATTTTTGATTGACTCATCAATAAAAGTTTATTGATACAGTCCATTGAAAGGAAGTAGTAATAAGAAAATCTGCATTTTGATAATGAGGAGGAATTACAGACAAACTAGGTAAAATTATTAACAAAAGTGGATAAAAACAATTGTGGATCACACTGCCATGAAAATGGAATGTAAATAGGACATTTAAATAGAAAATCTTTTAGCTTTCGTACTTTTTAATGGTTTACAGTGGTTCTCAGAGTTTTTCATAAGACATTGAAAATATAGGGGCTAATAATTTAAAATATGCAAAACATTAATTGCGATATTTTTTGACACTGAAAGGGAACATGCTACCACGAAATTAAGAAGAGGGAATCCTAGGTGTGATTGATCTGATCATTTACTGATTCAGCTCCTAAGGTGCCTTTCAAGATGATAATTTCAGTTAGAGTAAAGTTAGAGTTAAACTTCAACACATTTTAAGGGTATTGAGTGTGGATATAATTTCTGTAACCTTCTTTATCATAAAAACTTTTGTTCTTGAGAATGATTGCATTAGAGATTGAAATGTTGTACTTGTTTTTAAAATATTCCTTCTTTCTATAAAAGGTGTAACTTCCAATAATTTTACAGCAGTGTTTGTATTGTAAGTACTTATCACATTTTCAAACAGTTATCCATTTTTATGTACTTGTTAACAACAGAATGACTTTATAACACCCCTATGTCAAAAGTTTGAATTAGTTATTCATGTTTTTGCATTTGTTAACAGATTTCTTAGAATTCTTGCACTTTTACCAGCAGCACAGTGTGTGGACTTTTAATGCTAGAAACTTGGTTCTGTGTTCTGATATGCATGGTGGGTAAAGCAGAGATAGCTTATTATGTATATTTGTGCTTTATTATAAACACATAAATACTTAGAACTCAACAAAACATTTAGTTTCTGAACATAATTTAAAAAAACTACACAACAAACATAATTAAAACACAAATGAAATTTTTATTTTCTTATTCATATTTGAATGCAGTGAACAGATATATATTCACAAATAATATTATCCTGCAAGTAAAATGTGTAAAAATTTGAAATATATAGAGTTGACATTTCAAGTCATAGTGTCAAACTGATGACATTTGAATTCATGTTTGGAAAATTCCTTGAAAACAAATTTTTCAATATTTGTGTATAGTAAGAGATATGATATCAGCTTGGTGAATAAGTATGACTTGTATAGAGATTTCTAAAGCTAACTGTCATAGAAAATTGGCTCAGCTAAGTGCAAACATGACTGACAGCTGTCTGTTATTTTCAGGTAATGTTATTATAAGGTTGGTAGTGTTGTAACATTTATTAAACAACAACAAAATAAAATCAAACTTCTTTAAAGCCTCTGTTTGTATGTAATTTTCCTTTGAGTATTGTGTAAGAAAGATTTGATACCAAACTTAAAATACTGAGTAACGATGTGTGCTTGTGAACAAATTTTGTACTGTGTTTTTTGTGTAAGTATAAAAATTGACCTGTGGGTTAAAGATAAAAAAGTAGTTATATTTTAGTGTCTTTATTTTTCTTTCAAGTGGATAAAAAGCATTACATTTGCTCAGAAAGTGAGATAGAAAATAACACTTTTCATTTAATATATATTAATTAGACCATAACCTACTATTTTGTAACTTTGATCTTCATCTACATATTCAGAGTAAATGAATGGATCATTGTGATATAAATTTTGAGCAACAAAATTTTTGAAAATGCAGAATAAATTTTTCATAAACCAGTACTTGTGTTCAGCTGTACCTCATGTTTAAATGTTTTAATGCTGTGTTTTTGGGCATAAAATACCCAAACATCATTGATTGATTGATTTAACATTAACACGCACTATGCCTGCAACTGTATTTTTCCATATTCAGATATGTAGAAACGAAAGAACAACTTCAATAATGTTTTAACATTTAAAGCGTTAAACGAAAGCAACAATTAATTGACATAATTTTTGTTTAATGAATTATTTTATTTCACTTTCCCTGACTGGCTTCACACATTACTGGGAACTATAGAAAAACTTCAGGCTCTTTGCATGACAGCGTATGTGTGTGTTTTCTTATAGCAAAGCCACATCGGGCTATCTGCTGAGCCCACTGAGAGGAATCGAGCCCCTGATTGCATGAGGGAAATTTACATAATTTCAATGTAAAATATTGTTGTAGATTATTGGTTTATATAGACTTGAGTTATAGAAACACATGTAAAACACTGAGCGACATATTCTAATTTATTGAGGTTTCAAAGTAAAATGTCATGTTTGGTTAAGTAAAGCGTAATGAAAACTGAATTGTGTTCTGTTAGGAACTTGTTATCATTCTTGTGGAAATGTTAATACAGCTAAAACATTCTTCTTTAACAGACGATATTCCAATTTATGGTTGTTTAGAACTAAATTCTAATTGGTTAACGTTGGCAATGTTTTAATTTCTTAACAAAACATATTTAGCATTATTTCAAATTGTTTTCGAAACATTTCTATCAAACCATCTAACAAATATTATGTGAAACCTAATTATGTGTCACAGAGAACAAAGAAACTTCCTTCTGTCAAGAACAAATAAACAAACAAAAAAATCAAAAATGTCACAATGATTTGTGGAGGAAACTCAAAGGGATGTTTCATTTTACAATATTTCATTTAAAGGTGAGGACAGAAGTTTAGTTAAAATAATTTATTTGTTATTCATTGAATTTGAATGTTATATGAGCAAAACAAATGGCCTTTTAGGGTTTTGCAAAAGGGATTTATTTACACATAACATTTGAAATTAAAATATATTAATAAGTTTTACCTTTCGCAAAATTGTAAAAATGAGATTTAACAGTGTAAAATAACGACAACTCTCTTAAACATGGACTTCATTTTAAAATAAAATTCATTAGTAGGAATTTAATTCGTTGTTTTAGGGCCAATCTAACTTTACTATTGCTAGAGGTCTTGTACTTTCCCAAAAATGTTTATTCAATTGTAAAATAAAAGTTTATTTAGTACTTGTAGAAGAAAGTTCGTTAATTCTAAACTAGTTTTAAAGACACATATAGACCCACCGGTTGGGAACCCCTGGTATAGAACAAATCTACAGACGACAAATAAACGTTGTCCCATCAAAAAATTGTTCCTGTGAGATCTACACCAACAAATCATCATTCCTGTGATTACGAGAAACAAACTTTTATTTATATTCTATATACAACTTGTTAACTAGATTTAAAGGATAAATTTTCGTTTTCATAACTCAACTAAGAATATCTTCTGACTTTTCCCGCTGTTATCCCTCACTCGCCAGTTTTATTTTTCTGTTATTTTACTTTCCGTTTACTTACGTCATTTTATAACAATAAT
This sequence comes from Carcinoscorpius rotundicauda, assembly GCA_011833715.1. Classification (NCBI taxonomy): domain Eukaryota; kingdom Metazoa; phylum Arthropoda; class Merostomata; order Xiphosura; family Limulidae; genus Carcinoscorpius; species Carcinoscorpius rotundicauda. Next base: position 85,966,254 of record CM022393.1, on the reverse strand, counting down.
TTAGTCAAGAGTATTGTTGCACTTCCAACCAATGTGAAGAAAGACAACAATAAAATGGAACCACAATATTACTGAATAGTAACTATAGAGACGAGACATTAAATTAAGCGGCCGAACTATGAGAAGAAAGAACAAAATGTCACATCAGAAAATTACTCACCTTGCATTTCACGCGTATTTCGGCTAGTACAATTTGTAGGTATAAAGTTTTGTATAAATATTTTAATTGTATATATTTAAATAAGGTCATTTTGTAAAAATGAATTAAGTTCTTGAAATGAGAAACAAAAGTCAGACAAGTGGTAAGAAATATTTATTCACTTTGCAACCTGTGAGAGTCTAGTCAGGTAGTGTTAACTAACACTGTACTGTGTTAAAAAGCGTCGTATTAAAAAAGGGACTATTTCTAAGTGAAAAATTTCTTTTTTAAGGCAATTAATGAAGAGGAAAACTGTTCTGATTGTAATAACACAGATACTATTTTTGATCTATTAAGTATGGTACCGTTTATTTAAAAATCGATAGATTTTTTTAACTACATTAAAAGCATATTTATAAATTACATCAATAAAAATATAATAAAACCTTCAGATTTAATTCTAGTGAAAGTCGAGTTCTTGTTACAAGGACGGTACTTTAAAACTCTGTTCTTTGATAAACAAATGTTTGTCGAACGTATTGTAGTTATTATTATAATTGTCTGAATTTAGAATACCAAAGTGGGATTTTTTTTAGATTATTGTTTATGGTGCCAATAAATAGGTTTTGTTTTGGAATTTCGCACAAAGCTACTCGTGGGATATCTGTAGATTAGAGGGAAAGCACCTTGTCATCACTACCCACAGCCAACTCTTGGGCTACTCTTTTACCAAAGAATAGTGGGATTGACCGTCACATTATAACGCCCCCACGGCTGAGAGGGCGAGCATGTTTGGCGCTACTCGGGCGCGAACCCGCCACCCTCAGATTACGAAATGCACGCCTTAACGCATTAGACAATGACAGGCCCGAAAAATAGGTAGTGACACAATGTATTTATTATTTCGGACACACAGATACACCATGTCCTTAAAATAATGGTAAGATTAGAAAATATCACCAAATTAATTCTTGATACTGGATTTACCAAATATATATATATCTTCAACATTACACTGCTGGTCAAAATCTAAAGGCCAATGAATATAAAAACAAAATATGCATTTTGTGTCGTAAGACTCAACCACTTATTTGAGTAGAGCTTGGAAATATGAAAATAAGAAAAGAGAAAATAAAATTTTAAAAACTTTTTTGGCGTTTAATAGAGAAAATGTGAACACTATGAAATTAGACTAAATACTAGCTGGTCAAAGGTTTAAGACCATACCAAAAAGAAGTCCTAAACAGGGTAGGAAATGACTAACAAGAGGTAACACTAGTGAGTTGCATGGTCGTCATTGCGAATAACATCTAACATTTGCTTTTAATACCTAGTGGTTAAATCAATTAAATATAGAAGTAGTCACCAAAAGTTATTTTAGTGATTGAAACAAGACTATTTAACTCTATAAACAAGGGAAAACTGCTATCTGCAGTACCATGTACGGAAGCGTTATATACCACGAGGTGTTATTTCAGATTTTAACTAATATATACTAAATAGAAGGGCCTGGCATGGCCTAGCGCGTTAAGGCGTGCGCTTCGTAATCTGAGGGTCGCGGGTTCGGGCCCGAGATGCGCCAAACATGCTCGCCCTTCAAGCCGTGGGGGCGTTGTAATGTGACAGTCAATCCCACTATTCGTTGGTAAAAGATTAGCCCAAGAGTTGGCGGTAGGTGGTGATGACTAGCTGCCTTCCCTCTAGTCTTACACTGCTAAATTAGGGACGGCTAGCACAGATAGCCCTCGAGTAGCTTAGTGCTAAATCACAAAACAACTAAATAGAAAGGCCGAATTTTCACCATAACTGCCCTCAAGGCAAGCTTAATTTTGACTTGGGGCACTTAACTGTCCGATTATCCATCGGAAATGCATTGTTTCTGCTTTCTGGACAGGTCAGAGCTGAAGGGAGCTTGATCGATGTTCAACACGTGTCCTAAACACACGCTTTCCAAACTCTAGGTTTAATGTTTTTCTGAATTTTTATCATTGTTAATTTCCTTTGTAACTCAAGAGTGTTACATGCAAAGTAAAAGTTGCTTTGTAGATACAAGTTTTTATCACAGAAATGATTTGTTTGTTTTGGAATTTCGCACAAATCTACTCGAGGGCTATCTGTGCTAGCCGTCCCTAATTTTGCAGTGTAAGACTAAAGGGAAGGCAGCTATTCATCACCACCCACTGCCAACTCTTGGGCTACTCTTTTACCAACGAAAAGTTGGATTGATCGACACATTATACGCCCCCACGGCTGGGAGGGCGAGCATGTTTAGCGCGACTCGGGCGCCAACTTTCAGCAGCAAGCAATGAAAATCGTGCCGAGCGTTTGTTAGAGCCAGTCTCATGTCATCTCTATCATCCAATCTGTTCCTATTCTTTGTGTTTATATTGGCAAAAGTGGAAAATCCTGCCTCACACAAGTAGGTGGAAGCAAATGGAACAAAGATATGTAAAGCTATCATGCTGACTGTGGAGTATGACTGATACATAGCGCACCAAAACTGAGTCATGGATTTCACCTTGAAGAGTCCTTCCTTAGATCCAGAAATTCATCTTGGATATCGTCTGGGATGCTGGATACATCAAGTTCAATACAAAATGGGTTCCTTACCAGGGCCTCCTATTTCTGTGATAGCTCAGGGAAGTAACGCTCGACTTCCTTTTCTAGAGACTGAAGATATTCGGTAATCTCATTTTTGAGGAACTGATCCAGTTGGATCTGAGACTCATCCGTCTCTCCACAAAGTTTTTCAAACATAGCGATGTTTTCAAGATTGGTTTTCCGACGCCAATTCTGCAGTTTGGAAACAAAAGCTTGAAGACTATCTTGAAAAAGGAGAACATGTGTTTCTCTTCCTTGAGGCTTCAAATTGAGCTTGTTCAGCTGGTCAAAAATGTCGGCTAGGTACGCAACCCTTTTATTCCATGCTTCATGTTCTAAATGAGCTCCAAGATCTTTCCTTTCTTGAGTCTCCAGGAATAGCTTTATTTCATCTTTCTTTTCAAAGACACGATTGATAACATTTTCTTTCGACAACCAATGTACTGTTGTGTAGAAGAGAAGGACTTCGTGGTCAGCATTCATGTCTTTGCATAGTTCTTTGAATAGGCGAGTGTTGAGTGCTTGAGTCTGCACATAATTTACAATTTTGATTACAGATTCAAGCACTTCCTGCAGAGAGGCAGGGAGAATCTTACTAGTGAGAACATATCGGTGAATCATGCAGTAGATGCCCTTTGCTTGAGGTGCTAGCTTCTTCACTTTCTACTGGAATCCTGAATTCGATCCCAGCATAGCCGGTGCCCTATCCGTACACACTACACACACGTTTTCTCAATGATGATCTTCGTCTTGATAAAAGTTGAAACTTTTTCCATGACATAATCAGCTTTTGTTGTGGTTTCAAGTGCACTTCAGAATAAGAATTTGTCTTTGATGTCACCTGAATTAATGTATCTCACGAAGACAAGCAACTGAGTACATGAATTTACATCTGTTGACTCGTCGAGCTGAAAGGAGAACAAAGGGGAACCCTTGATTTCAGTCAAAACCTGTTCCTTCACATCCATATACATTTTAGAAATCCGCCTCTGTGTAGTATTATTCGACAGGGATACTTGCTGCATCTTCTTTGCACTGGCTTTTCCAAGAATAAGATTTACTGCTTTCATCATGTAGGGTATAAGAAGTGTTTCTCCAATCGTGTGAGGCTTTTCTGTTCAGCAATTTCTCATATGAAGCTTCCACTACTCTGCTGCTGAAACGACCCACTTCTGTCGATTCTTCGGCTTTTAAGACCCCGTTCGTGCCGTTTGAAGAAATCCAAACCCTTCTTTGCGTGTTCTGGATGTTTCGTCTCGAGATGACGCTTAAGTTTTGATGGTTTCATTGACTTTCCACTCATGACAGCATGGCACAAAACACACTGTGGTTTCTTGATGCTGTCGTTGCCGAGCACATTGGTGAAGCCAATGTTGAGGTAGCATTCTGAGTATCTGCACCGTTTAGCCATGGACACAACTCACCTCTACTGCTTACTTATCTCCTTGTTAAAATAAAATAAAAATGTTGAATAATGAACGCTTTGGCAACTGTAGATCTTACACTGACTACTTGTGGGGGTGAAGATACAGTAATGAAGGGGTAAGTATTGGGAGGGAAGGTAGCAAGGCCAGTCACGCGATTCGTCATCCACCAATCAGCAACGGACATGTGACTCATGTGTCGACAGCGAGCACACACACTTAATCACAGCTAAACAGACACACAAGCATACGTACATGCGCGTGCACTCACATACTCGCTACTCACTAGTACACACCTACGTATAGTTGCAGACACATACATATTCACACAGGCACGCATACATACACCCATAATATCATCTAATGACTTTGAACGAACGTAGCACATGTTTTGCTTTGCACCAAAACAAAGTCAGAGCATGAAAACGTAATTGATCAAATAAAATTAATGTTATCCCAAACTACTTCTGACAAGGCGACGCAACTCCCCTGCCAAGACTTCGCTACACCCTGGGGAGTCGCGAACGACCGGTCCGGAACCCCTGCACTAGACTTATCGATAAAGTCTCATAGATATCTTTCTGGTAAGTAGATTTACGTCAATCTTTCATGAACCTTCTCTTAATACTTAGTGAATGAATTAAATAAATAAGGAAGTAGTCACGAAAAGTTATTTAATGAACAAAGGAAAACTGCTTTGTGCAGTACGATGTATGGAAGCGTCATAAAACCACGAGAAGGTCTTTTTCCCAATTTTAGTTTAAACTCTATCAAATAGAAACGTCGAACTTACACCGTGAACACCCCTCAAGGTAGACTGTAATTTTCACTTGGGGCACTTAACTGTGAAATAAGGTATCGGGAATGCATCGTTTTTGCTTTATAGACAAAGCTGAATAGGTAATAGCTGAAAGGGGCTTAATCGATGTTCACAGATATCCACACACTCTTCCAAAACTATAGCTTTAATATATTTCTGCTTTTTCACCATTGTCAGTTTCTTTTGTTACTTAAAAGTGTTACATACAAAGTAAAAGTGTCTTTGCACGTATAATTTTTTATCACAGAAATAAACTCAACAGATACAACACAGTGATCATCATTCTTTATGAATTTGACTGTGAGCATTAACACTTCTAACGTATACTGTGAGTATTAAAAATGCCAGAGACATACACAAGACCTATCGATACAGCCTTCTCGATGTCCTCATGGTAAGTAGTTTTACGTGAATCATTTATGAACCTTCTCTTAATACTTAGTGACTCAATTTAATAAATAAGGAGGTAATTACGAAAAGTTAGTTAATCATTGAGAAAATAAAACATGACTATTTAACTCTATGAACAAAGGAAAACTACTTTTAGCAGTACGATGTATGGAGGCGACAAAAACCACGACAAGGTCTTTTTCCCAGTTTTAGCAAACCTACATCAAATAGAAAGGCCGAACATACACCCTGAACAGCCCTCGAGGCAGACTGTAATTTTGACTTGGGGCACTTAACTGTGCAATTAGGTATCGGGAATGGATTGTTTTCTGTCTAGACAAAGCTGGACTGGTCAATGCTGAAAGGAGCTTGATCGATGTTCACAAGTGTACTACACACTCGCTTACATAACTATAGGTTAAATATATTTCTCCTTTTTCATCGTTTTTAATTTCTTTTGTAACTCAAGAGTGTTACATGGAAAGTAAAAGTTGCTTTGCAGATATGAGGTTTTATCACAGAAATGAAGACAACAAACAATACACAACGATCATCTTCCTTTCTTGAATATAACTGTCATCACTATTTCTTATAACGTACACTGAGAGTATTCAAGATGCCAGAGACATTCACCATACCTATAGGTTCAGACTTCTCGATGTCCTCATGGTAAGTAGTTTTACGTGAATCATTTATGAACCTTCTCTTAATACCTAGTGACTCAATTAAATAAATAAGGAAGTAGTCACGAAAAGTTATTTAATGATTGAGAAAATAAAACATGAGTATTTAACTTTATGAACAAGGTAAAACTGCTTTCTACAGTACGATGTATGGAGGCCTCATAAACCACGAGAAGGTCTTCAATTTTAGCTAGCCTATATCAAATAGAAAGGCCAAACTTACACCCAAAACAGCCCTTTAGGCAGACTGTAATTTTGACTTGGGGCATTTAACTGTGCAATTAAGTACCGGGAATGGATTGTTTTCTTTCTAGACAAAGCTGGACTGGTCAAAGCTGAAAGGAGCTTGATCGATGTTCACAGGTGTCCTAGACACTCGCTTCCACAACTATAGGTTAAAAATATTTCTCCTTTTTCATCATTTTTAATTTCTTTTCTAACTCAAAACTGTTACATGGAAAGTAAAAGTTTCTTTGCAGATATAAGGTTTTATCACAGAAATGAAGACAACACGTACTACACAACGATCATCTTCCTTTGTTGAATATAACTGTCATCACTATTTGTTATAACGTACACTGAGAGTATTCAAGATGCCAGAGACATTCACCATACCTATAGATTCAGACTTGTCGATGTACTCATGGTAAGTAGTTTTACGTGAATCATTTATGAACCTTCTCTTAATACTTAGTGACTCAATAAAATGAATAAGGAAATAATCACAAAAAGTTATTTAATGATTGAGAAAATAAAACATGACTATTTAACTTTATGAACAAGGTAAAACTGCTTTCTGCAGTACGATGTATGGAGGCGTCATAAACCACGAGAAGGTCTTCTTCCCAATTTTAGCTAACCTATATCAAATAGAAAAGCCAAACTTACACCCAAAACAGTCCTCGAGGCAGACTGTAATTTTCACTTGGGGCATTTAACTGTGCAATTAGGTATCGGGAATCCATTGTTTCTGCCTTCTATACAAAGCTGGACTGTTAATTGCTGAAAGGAGTTTAATCGATGTTCACAGGTGTCTTAGACACTCGCTTCTATAACTATAGGTTAAATATATTTTTTCCTTTTTCATCATTTTCAATTTCTTTTGTAATTGAAGAGTGTTACATGGAAAGTAAAAGTTGCTTTGCAGATATAAGGTTTTATCACAGAAATGAAGACAACAGGTACTACACAACGATCATCTACCTTTCTTGAATATAACTGTCATCACTATTACTTATAACGTACACTGAGAGTATTCAAGATGCCAGACACATTCACCATACCTATAGGTTTAGACTTCTCGATGTCCTCATGGTAAGTTGTTTTACGTGAATCATTTATGAACGTTCTCTTAATAGTTAGTGACTCAATAAAATGAATAAGGAAGTAATCACGAAAAGTTATTTAATGATTGAGAAAATAAAACATGTCTATTTAACTTTATGAACAAGGTAAAACTGCTTTCTGCAGTACGATGTACGGAGGCGTCATAAACCACGAGAAGGTCTTCTTTCAAATTTTAGCTAACCTATATCAAATACAAAGGCCAAACTTACACCCAAAACAGCCCTCGAGGCTGACTGTAATTTTCACTTGGGGCATTTAACTGTGCAATTAGGTATCGGGAATCCATTGTTTCTGCCTTCTATACAAAGCTGGACTGTTAATTGCTGAAAGGAGTTTAATCGATGTTCACAGGTGTCTTAGACACTCGCTTCTATAACTATAGGTTAAATATATTTTTTCCTTTTTCATCATTTTCAATTTCTTTTGTAATTGAAGAGTGTTACATGGAAAGTAAAAGTTGCTTTGCAGATATAAGGTTATATCACAGAAATGAAGACAACAGGTACTAAACAACGATCATCTACCTTTCTTGAATATAACTGTCATCACTATTACTTATAACGTACACTGAGAGTATTCAAGATGACAGACACATTCACCATACCTATAGGTTTAGACTTCTCGATGTCCTCATGGTAAGTAGTTTTACGTGAATCATTTATGAACCTTCTCTTAATACCTAGTGACTCAATTAAATAAATAAGGAAGTAATCACGAAAAGTTATTTAATGATTGAGAAAATAAAACATGACTATTTAACTTTATGAACAAGGTAAAACTGCTTTCTGCAGTACGATGTATGGAGGCGTCATAAACCACGAGAAGGTCTTCTTCCCAATTTTAGCTCATTTATATCAAATAGAAAGGCCAAACTTACACCCAGAACAGCCCTTGAGGCAGACTGTAGTTTTGTCTTGGGGCATTGAACTGTGCAATTAGGTACCGGGAATGGATTGTTTTCTTTCTAGAAAAAGCTGGAATGGTCAAAGCTGAAAGGAGCTTGATCGATGTTCACAGGTGTCCTAGACACTCGCTCCCTTAAATATAGTTCAAATAAATTCTTCCTTTTTCTTCATTTTTAATTTCTTTTGTAACTCAAGAGTGTTACATGGAAAGTAAAAGTTGCTTTGCAGATATGAGGTTTTATCACAGACATGAAGACAAATACTACACAACGATCATCTTCTTTTGTTGAATTTAACTCTCAGCACTATTATAAAGTTTTATGAGAGTATTCAAGATGCCAGAGAAATTCGCAAAACCTATAGGTCCAGACTTCTTGATGTCCTCATGGTAAGTAGTTTTACGTCAATCTCTTATGAACCTCCTTTTAATACCTAGAGACTCAATTAAAAAAATATGGATGTTGTCACGAAAAATTATTCAATGATTGAGAAAATAAAACATGAGTGTTTAATTCTATGAACAAGGTAAAACTGCTTTCTGCAGTACGATGTATGGAAGCGTCATAAACCACGAGAAGGTCTTCTTCGCAATTTTAGCTAACCTATATCAAATAGAAAGGCCAAACTTACACCCAGAACAGCCCTTGAGGCAGACTGTAGTTTTGTCTTGGGGCATTTAATTGTGCAATTAGGTATCGGGAATGCATTGTTTCTGCCTTCTATAGAAAGGTAGACTGTTAATAGCTGAAAGGAGTTTGATCGATGTTCATAGGTGTCCTAGACACTCGCTTCCATAACTATAGGTTAAATATATTTCTCTTTTTTCATCATTTTTAATTTTTTTTTTGTAACTCAAGAGTGTTACATGCAAAGTAAAAGTTGCTTTGCAGATATAATGTTTTATCACAGAAATGAAGACAACAGGTACTACACAACGATCATCTTCCTTTCTTGAATATAAGTGTCATCACTATTTGTTATAACGTACACTCAGAGTATTCAAGATGCCAGACACATTCACCATACCTATAGGTTCAGACTTCTCGATGTCCTCATGGTAAGTAGTTTTACGTGAATCATTTATGAACCTTCTCTTAATACTTAGTGATTCAATAAAATGAATAAGGAAGTAATCACGAAAAGTTATTTAATGATTGAGAAAATAAGACATGACTATTTAACTTGATGAACAAGGTAAAACTGCTTTCTGCAGTACGATGTACGGAGGCGTCATTAACCACGAGAAGGTCTTCTTCCCAATTTTAGCTAACCTATATCAAATAGAAAGGCCAAACTTACACCCAGAACAGCCCTGGAGGCAGACTGTAGTTTTGTCTTGGGGCATTTAACTGTGCAATTAGGTACCGGGAATGGATTGTTTTCTTTCTAGAAAAAGCTGGAATTATCAAAGCTGAAAGGAGCTTAACCGATGTTCACAGGTGTCCTAGACACTCGCTCCCTTAAATATAGTTCAAATATATTTCTCCTTTTTCTTCATTTTTAATTTCTTTTGTAACTCAAGAGTGTTACATGGAAAGTAAAAGTTGCTTTGCAGATATAAGGTTATATCACAGAATTGAAGACAACAGGTACTAAACAACGATCATCTACCTTTCTTGAATATAACTGTCATCACTATTACTTATAACGTACACTGAGAGTATTCAAGATGCCAGACACATTCACCATACCTATAGGTTTAGACTTTTCGATGTCCTCATGGTAAGTTGTTTTACGTGAATCATTTATGAACGTTCTCTTAATAGTTAGTGACTCAATAAAATGAATAAGGAAGTAATCACGAAAAGTTATTTAATGATTGAGAAAATAAAACATGTCTATTTAACTTTATGAACAAGGTAAAACTGCTTTCTGCAGTACGATGTACGGAGGCGTCATAAACCACGAGAAGGTCTTCTTCCAAATTTTAGCTAACCTATATCAAATAGAAAGGCCAAACTTACACCCAAAACAGCCCTCGAGGCTGACTGTAATTTTCACTTGGGGCATTTAATTGTGCAATAAGGTATCGGGAATGCATTGTTTCTGCCTTCTATACAAAGCTGGACTTTTAATTGCTGAAAGGAGTTTAATCGATGTTCACAGGTGTCTTAGACATTCGCTTCTATAACTATAGGTAGATTTATTTTTCCTTTTTCATCATTTTCAATTTCTTTTGTAACTGAAGAGTGTTACATGGAAAGTAAAAGTTGCTTTGCAGATATAAGGTTTTATCACAGAAATGAAGACAACAGGTACTAAACAACGATCATCTACCTTTCTTGAATATAACTGTCATCACTATTACTTATAACGTACACTGAGAGTATTCAAGATGCCAGAGACATTCACAAGAGTTATAGGTTGAGACTTCTCGATGTCCTCATGGTAAGTAGTTTTACGTGAATCATTTATGAACCTTCTCTTAATACCTAGTGACTCAATTAAATAAATAAGGAAGTAATCACGAAAAGTTATTTATTGATTGAGAAAATAAAACATGACTATTTAACTTTATGAACAAGGTAAAACTGCTTTCTGCAGTACGATGTACGGAGGCGTCATTAACCACGAGAAGGTCTTCTTCCCAATTTTAGCTAACCTATATCAAATAGAAAGGCCAAACTTACACCCAGAACAGCCCTGGAGGCAGACTGTAGTTTTGTCTTGGGGCATTTAACTGTGCAATTAGGTACCGGGAATGGATTGTTTTCTTTCTAGAAAAAGCTGGAATTATCAAAGCTGAAAGGAGCTTAACCGATGTTCACAGGTGTCCTAGACACTCGCTCCCTTAAATATAGTTCAAATATATTTCTCCTTTTTCTTCATTTTTAATTTCTTTTGTAACTCAAGAGTGTTACATGGAAAGTAAAAGTTGCTTTGCAGATATAAGGTTATATCACAGAATTGAAGACAACAGGTACTAAACAACGATCATCTACCTTTCTTGAATATAACTGTCATCACTATTACTTATAACGTACACTGAGAGTATTCAAGATGCCAGACACATTCACCATACCTATAGGTTTAGACTTCTCGATGTCCTCATGGTAAGTTGTTTTACGTGAATCATTTATGAACGTTCTCTTAATAGTTAGTGACTCAATAAAATGAATAAGGAAGTAATCACGAAAAGTTATTTAATGATTGAGAAAATAAAACATGTCTATTTAACTTTATGAACAAGGTAAAACTGCTTTCTGCAGTACGATGTACGGAGGCGTCATAAACCACGAGAAGGTCTTCTTTCAAATTTTAGCTAACCTATATCAAATACAAAGTCCAAACTTACACCCAAAACAGCCCTCGAGGCTGACTGTAATTTTCACTTGGGGCATTTAACTGTGCAATTAGGTATCGGGAATGCATTGTTTCTGCCTTCTATACAAAGCTGGACTGTTAATTGCTGAAAGGAGTTTAATCGATGTTCACAGGTGTCTTAGACACTCGCTTCTATAACTATAGGTTAAATATATTCTTTCCTTTTTCATCATTTTCAATTTCTTTTGTAATTGAAGAGTGTTACATGGAAAGTAAAAGTTGCTTTGCAGATATAAGGTTATATCACAGAAATGAAGACAACAGGTACTAAACAACGATCATCTACCTTTCTTGAATATAACTGTCATAACTATTACTTATAACGTACACTGAGAGTATTCAAGATGCCAGAGACATTCACCATACCTATAGGTTTAGACTTCTCGATGTCCTCATGGTAAGTAGTTTTACGTGAATCATTTATGAACCTTCTCTTAATACCTAGTGACTCAATTAAATAAATAAGGAAGTAATCACGAAAAGTTATTTAATGATTGAGAAAATAAAACATGTCTATTTAACTTTATGAACAAGGTAAAACTGCTTTCTGCAGTACGATGTACGGAGGCGTCATAAACCACGAGAAGGTCTTCTTCCCAATTTTAGCTAACCTATATCAAATAGAAAGGCCAAACTTACACCCAAAACAGCCCTCGAGGCTCACTGTAATTTTCACTTGGGGCATTTAATTGTGCAATAAGGTATCGGGAATGCATTGTTTCTGCCTTCTATACAAAGCTGGACTGTTAATTGCTGAAAGGAGTTTAATCGATGTTCACAGGTGTCTTAGACTATAACTATAACTATAGGTAAATTTATTTTTCCTTTTTCATCATTTTCAATTTCTTTTGTAACTGAAGAGTGTTACATGGAAAGTAAAAGTTGCTTTGCAGATATAAGGTTTTATCACAGAAATGAAGACAACAGGTACTAAACAACGATCATCTACCTTTCTTGAATATAACTGTCATCACTATTACTTATAACGTACACTGAGAGTATTCAAGATGCCAGAGACATTCACAAGAGTTATAGGTTCAGACTTCTCGATGTCCTCATGGTAAGTAGTTTTACGTGAATCATTTATGAACCTTCTCTTAATACCTAGTGACTCAATTAAATAAATAAGGAAGTAATCATGAAAAGTTATTTAATGATTGAGAAAATAAAACATGACTATTTAACTTTATGAACAAGGTAAAACTGCTTTCTGCAGTACGATGTATGGAGGCGTCATAAACCACGAGAAGGTCTTCTTCCCAATTTTAGCTCATTTATATCAAATAGAAACACCAAACTTACACCCAGAACAGCCCTTGAGGCAGACTGTAGTTTTGTCTTGGGGCATTTAACTGTGCAATTAGGTACCGGGAATGGATTGTTTTCTTTCTAGAAAAAGCTGGAATGGTCAAAGCTGAAAGGAGCTTGATCGATGTTCACAGGTGTCCTAGACACTCGCTCCCTTAATTATAGTTCAAATAAATTCCTCCTTTTTCTTCATTTTTAATTTCTTTTGTAACTCAAGAGTGTTACATGGAAAGTAAAAGTTGCTTTGCAGATATGAGGTTTTATCACAGAAATGAAGACAACAAGTACTACACAACGATCATCTTCTTTTGTTGAATTTAACTGTCAGCACTATTATAAAGTTTTATGAGAGTATTCAAGATGCCAGAGATATTCACAAGACCTATAGGTTCAGACTTCTTGATGTCCTCATGGTAAGTAGTTTTACGTCAATCTCTTATGAACCTTCTTTTAATACCTAGAGACTCAATTAAATAAATATGGATGTTGTCACGAAAAATTATTCAATGATTGAGAAAATAAAACATGAGTGTTTAATTCTATGAACAAGGGAAAACTGCTTTGTGCAGTACGATGTATGGAAGCGTCATAAACCACGAGAAGGTCTTCTTCGCAATTTTAGCTAACCTATATCAAATAGAAAGGCCAAACTTACACCCAGAACAGCCCTTGAGGCAGACTGTAGTTTTGTCTTGGGGCATTTAATTGTGCAATTAGGTATCGGGAATGCATTGTTTCTGCCTTCTATACAAAGCTAGACTGTTAATAGCTGAAAGGAGTTTGATCGATGTTCACAGGTGTCCTAGACACTCGCTTCCATAACTATAGGTTAAATATATTTCTCCTTTTTCATCATTTTTATTTTTTTTGTAACTCAAGAGTGTTACATGCAAAGTAAAAGTTGCTTTGCAGATATAATGTTTTATCACAGAAATGAAGACAACAGGTACTACACAACGATCATCTTCCTTTCTTGAATATAAGTGTCATCACTATTTGTTATAACGTACACTCAGAGTATTCAAGATGCCAGACACATTCACCATACCTATAGGTTCAGACTTCTCGATGTCCTCATGGTAAGTAGTTTTACGTGAATCATTTATGAACCTTCTCTTAATACTTAGTGATTCAATAAAATGAATAAGGAAGTAATCACGAAAAGTTATTTAATGATTGAGAAAATAAGACATGACTATTTAACTTGATGAACAAGGTAAAACTGCTTTCTGCAGTACGATGTACGGAGGCGTCATTAACCACGAGAAGGTCTTCTTCCCAATTTTAGCTAACCTATATCAAATAGAAAGGCCAAACTTACACCCAGAACAGCCCTGGAGGCAGACTGTAGTTTTGTCTTGGGGCATTTAACTGTGCAATTAGGTACCGGGAATGGATTGTTTTCTTTCTAGAAAAAGCTGGAATTATCAAAGCTGAAAGGAGCTTAACCGATGTTCACAGGTGTCCTAGACACTCGCTCCCTTAAATATAGTTCAAATATATTTCTCCTTTTTCTTCATTTTTAATTTCTTTTGTAACTCAAGAGTGTTACATGGAAAGTAAAAGTTGCTTTGCAGATATAAGGTTATATCACAGAATTGAAGACAACAGGTACTAAACAACGATCATCTACCTTTCTTGAATATAACTGTCATCACTATTACTTATAACGTACACTGAGAGTATTCAAGATGCCAGACACATTCACCATACCTATAGGTTTAGACTTCTCGATGTCCTCATGGTAAGTAGTTTTACGTGAATCATTTATGAACGTTCTCTTAATAGTTAGTGACTCAATAAAATGAATAAGGAAGTAATCACGAAAAGTTATTTAATGATTGAGAAAATAAAACATGTCTATTTAACTTTATGAACAAGGTAAAACTGCTTTCTGCAGTACGATGTACGGAGGCGTCATAAACCACGAGAAGGTCTTCTTCCCAATTTTAGCTAACCTATATCAAATAGAAAGGCCAAACTTACACCCAAAACAGCCCTCGAGGCAGACTGTAATTTTCACTTGGGGCATTTAACTGTGCAATTAGGTATCGGGAATGCATTGTTTCTGCCTTCTATACAAAGCTGGACTGTTAATAGCTGAAAGGAGTTTGATCGATGTTCACAGGTGTCTTAGACACTCGCTTCTATAACTATAGGTTAAATATATTTTTTCCTTTTTCATCATTTTCAATTTCTTTTGTAATTGAAGAGTGTTACATGGAAAGTAAAAGTTGCTTTGCAGATATAAGGTTATATCACAGAAATGAAGACAACAGGTACTAAACAACGATCATCTACCTTTCTTGAATATAACTGTCATCACTATTACTTATAACGTACACTGAGAGTATTCAAGATGACAGACACATTCACCATACCTATAGGTTTAGACTTCTCGATGTCCTCATGGTAAGTAGTTTTACGTGAATCATTTATGAACCTTCTCTTAATACCTAGTGACTCAATTAAATAAATAAGGAAGTAATCACGAAAAGTTATTTAATGATTGAGAAAATAAAACATGACTATTTAACTTTATGAACAAGGTAAAACTGCTTTCTGCAGTACGATGTATGGAGGCGTCATAAACCACGAGAAGGTCTTCTTCCAAATTTTAGCTCACCTATATCAAATAGAAAGGCCAAACTTACACCCAGAACAGCCCTTGAGGCAGACTGTAGTTTTGTCTTGGGGCATTGAACTGTGCAATTAGGTACCGGGAATGGATTGTTTTCTTTCTAGAAAAAGCTGGAATGGTCAAAGCTGAAAGGAGCTTGATCGATGTTCACAGGTGTTCTAGACACTCGCTCCCTTAAATATAGTTCAAATAAATTCTTCCTTTTTCTTCATTTTTAATTTCTTTTGTAACTCAAGAGTGTTACATGGAAAGTAAAAGTTGCTTTGCAGATATAAGGTTATATCACAGAATTGAAGACAACAGGTACTAAACAACGATCATCTACCTTTCTTGAATATAACTGTCATCACTATTACTTATAACGTACACTGAGAGTATTCAAGATGCCAGACACATTCACCATACCTATAGGTTTAGACTTCTCGATGTCCTCATGGTAAGTAGTTTTACGTGAATCATTTATGAACCTTCTCTTAATACCTAGTGACTCAATTAAATAAATAAGGAAGTAATCACGAAAAGTTATTTAATGATTGAGAAAATAAAACATGACTATTTAACTTTATGAACAAGGTAAAACTGCTTTCTGCAGTACGATGTATGGAGGCGTCATAAACCACGAGAAGGTCTTCTTCCCAATTTTAGCTAACCTATATCAAATAGAAAGGCCAAACTTACACCCAAAACAGCCCTCGAGGCAGACTGTAATTTTCACTTGGGGCATTTAACTGTGCAATTAGGTATCGGGAATGCATTGTTTCTGCCTTCTATACAAAGCTGGACTGTTAATAACTGAAAGGAATTTGATCGATGTTTACAGGTGTCCTAGACAGTCGTTTCCTTAACTATGGGTTAAATATATTTCTCCTTTTTTATCATTTTTAATTTCTTTTGTAACTCAAGAGTGTTACATGGAAAGTAAAAGTTGCTTTGCAGATATAAGGTTTTATCACAGAAGTGAAGACAACAGGTACTACACAACGATCATCTTCCTTTGTTGAATATAACTGTCATCACTGTTTGTTATAACGTACACTGAGAGTATTCAAGATGCCAGAGACATTCACCATACCTATAGGTTCAGACTTCTCGATGTCCTCATGGTAAGTAGTTTTACGTGAATCATTTATGAACCTTCTCTTAATACTTAGTGACTCAATAAAATGAATAAGGAAGTAATCACGAAAAGTTATTTAATGATTGAGAAAATAAAACATGACTATTTAACTTTATGAACAAAGTAAAACTGCTTTCTGCAGTACGATGTATGGAGGCGTCATAAACCACGAGAAGGTCTTCTTCCCAATTTTAGCTAACCTATATCAAATAGAAAGGCCAAACTTACACCCAAAACAGCCCTTGAGGCAGACTGTAATTTTGTCTTGGGGCATTTAACTGTGCAATTAGGTACCGGGAATGGATTGTTTTCTTTCTAGACAAAGCTGGACTAGTCAAAGCTGAAAGGAGCTTGATCGATGTTCACAGGTGTCCTAGACACTCGCTTCCATAAATATAGTTTAAATATATTTCTCCTTTTTCTTCATTTTTAATTTCTTTTGTAACTCAAGAGTGTTACATGGAAAGTAAAAGTTGCTTTGCAGATATGAGGTTTTATCACAGAATTGAAGACAACAGGTACTAAACAACGATCATCTACCTTTCTTGAATATAACTGTCATCAACTATTACTTATAACGTACACTGAGAGTATTCAAGATGCCAGACACTTCACCATACCTATAGGTTTAGACTTCTCGATGTCCTCATGGTAAGTTGTTTTACGTGAATCATTTATGAACGTTCTCTTAATAGTTAGTGACTCAATAAAATGAATAAGGAAGTAATCACGAAAAGTTATTTAATGATTGAGAAAATAAAACATGTCTATTTAACTTTATGAACAAGGTAAAACTGCTTTCTGCAGTACGATGTACGGAGGCGTCATAAACCACGAGAAGGTCTTCTTCCCAACTTTAGCTAACCTATATCAAATAGAAAGTCCAAACTTACACCCAAAACAGCCTTTGAGGCAGACTGTAATTTTGACTTGGGCCACTTAACTGTGCAATTAGGTACCGGGAATGGATTGTTTTCTTTCTAGACAAAGCTGGACTGGTCAAAGCTGGAAGGAGCTTGATCCATGTTCACAGGTGTCCTAGACACTCGCTTCCATAACTATAGGTGAAATATATTTCTCCTTTTTCATCATTTTTAATTTCTTTTGTAACTCAAAAGAGTTACATGGAAAGTAAAAGTTGCTTTGCAGATATGAGGTTTTATCATAGAAATGAAGACAACAAGTACTACACAACGATCATCTTCTTTTGTTAAATTTAACTGTCAGCAGTATTATTTATAAAGTTTTATGAATGTATTCAAGACGCCAGAGATATTCACAAGACCTATAAGTTCAGACTTCTCGATGTCCTCATGGTAAGTAGTTTTACGTCAATCTCTTATGAACCTTCTTTTAATACTTAGAGACTCAGTTAAATAAATAAAAAAGTAATCACGAAAGTTATTTAATGATTGAAAAAATAAAATATGACTGTTAAATTCTATGAACAAGGGAAAACTGCTATCAGCAACACGATATATGGAAGCGTCATAAACCACGAGAAGGTCTTCTTCCCAATTTTAGCTAACCTATATCAAATAGAAAGGCCAAACTTACACCCAAAACAGCCATCGAGGCAGACTGTAATTTTGACTTGGGGCACTTAACTGTGCAATTAGGTATCGGGAATGGATTGTTTTCTTTCTAGACATAGCTGGACTGGTCAAAGCTGAAAGGAGCTTGATCCATGTTCACAGGTGTCCTAGACACTCGCTTCCATAACTATAGGTGAAATATATTTCTCCTTTTTCATCATTTTTAATTTCTTTTGTAACTCAAGAGTGTTACATGGAAAGTAAAAGTTGCTTTGCAGATATAAGGTTTTATCACAGAAATGAAGACAACAGGTACAACACAACGATCATCTTCCTTTGTTGAATATAACTGTCATCACTGTTTGTTATAACGTACACTGAGAGTATTCAAGATGGCAGAGAAATTCACCATACCTATAGGTTCAGACTTCTCGATGTCCTCATGGTAAGTAGTTTTACGTCAATCATTTATGAACCTTCTCTTAATACTTATTGACTCAATAAAACGAATAACGAAGTAATCACGAAAGTTATTTAATGATCGAGAAAATAAAACATGACTTTAACTTTATGAACAAGGTAAAACTGCTTTCTGCAGTACAATGTATGGAGGCGTTATAAACCACGAGAAGGTTTTCTTCCCAATTTTAGCTAACCTATATCAAATAGAAAGGCCAAACTTACACCCAAAACAGCCGTCGAGGCAGACTGTAATTTTCACTTGGGACACTTAAATGTGCAATTAGGTATCAGGAATGGATTGTGTTCTTTCTAAACAAAGCTGGACTGGTCAAAGCTGAAAGGAGCTTGATCCATGTTCACAGGTGTCCTAGACACTCGCTTCCATAAATATAGTTTAAATATATTTCTCCTTTTTCATCATTTTTAATTTCTTTTGTAACTCAAGAGTGTTACATGGAAAGTAAAAGTTGCTTTGCAGATATGAGGTTTTATCACAGAAATGAAGACAACAAGTACTACACAACGATCATCTTCTTTTGCTAAATTTAACTGTCAGCAGTATTATTTATAAAGTTTTATGAATGTATTCAAGACGCCAGAGATATTCACAAGACCTATAAGTTCAGACTTCTCGATGTCCTCATGGTAAGTAGTTTTACGTCAATCTCTTATGAACCTTCTTTTAATACTTAGAGACTCAGTTAAATAAATAAAAAAGTAATCACGAAAGTTATTTAATGATTGAAAAAATAAAATATGACTGTTAAATTCTATGAACAAGGGAAAACTGCTATCAGCAACACGATATATGGAAGCGTCATAAACCACGAGAAGGTCTTCTTCCCAATTTTAGCTAACCTATATCAAATAGAAAGGCCAAACTTACACCCAAAACAGCCCTCGAGGCAGACTGTAATTTTGACTTGGGGCACTTAACTGTGCAATTCGGTATCGGGAATGGATTGTTTTCTTTCTAGACAAAGCTGGACTGGTCAAAGCTGGAAGGAGCTTGATCCATGTTCACAGGTGTCCTAGACACTCGCTTCCATAAATATAGTTTAAATATATTTCTCCTTTTTCATCATTTTTAATTTCTTTTGTAACTCAAAAGAGTTACATGGAAAGTAAAAGTTGCTTTGCAGATATGAGGTTTTATCATAGAAATGAAGACAACAAGTACTACACAACGATCATCTTCTTTTGTTAAATTTAACTGTCAGCAGTATTATTTATAAAGTTTTATGAATGTATTCAAGACGCCAGAGATATTCACAAGACCTATAAGGTTAGACTTCTCGATGTTCTCATGGTAAGTAGTTTTACGTCAGTCTCTTATGAACCTTCTTTTAATACCTAGACTCTATTAAATAAATATGGATGTTGTCACGAATAATTATTTAATGATTGAGAAAATAAAACATGACTGTTAAATTCTATGAACAAGGGAAAACTGCTTTGTGCAGTACGATATATGGAAGCGTCATAAACCACGACAAGGTCTTCTTTCAAATTTAACTTTATGAACAAGGTAAAACTGTTTCCTGCAGTGCAATGTTTGGAGGCGTTATAAACCACGAGAAGGTTTTCTTCCCAATTTTAGCTAACCTATATCAAATAGAAAGGCCAAACTTACACCCAAAACAGCCGTCGAGGCAGACTGTAATTTTCACTTGGGACACTTAAATGTGCAATTAGGTATCAGGAATGGATTGTGTTCTTTCTAGACAAAGCTGGACTGGTCAAAGCTGAAAGGAGCTTGATCCATGTTCACAGGTGTCCTAGACACTCGCTTCCATAAATATAGTTTAAATATATTTCTCCTTTTTCATCATTTTTAATTTCTTTTGTAACTCAAGAGTGTTACATGGAAAGTAAAAGTTGCTTTGCAGATATGAGGTTTTATCATAGAAATGAAGACAACAAGTACTACACAACGATCATCTTCTTTTGTTAAATTTAACTGTCAGCAGTATTATTTATAAAGTTTTATGAATGTATTCAAGACGCCAGAGATATTCACAAGACCTATAAGTTTAGACTTCTCGATGTTCTCATGGTAAGTAGTTTTACGTCAATCTCTTATGAACCTTCTTTTAATACCTAGAGACTATTAAATAAATATGGATGTTGTCACGAATAATTATTTAATGAATGAGAAAATAAAACATGACTGTTAAATTCTATGAACAAGGGAAAACTGCTTTGTGCAGTACGATATATGGAAGCGTCATAAACCACGAGAAGGTCTTCTTTCAAATTTTAGCTTACTAATATGAAACATAAATGCCGAACATACACCTTGAAATCCCTCGAGGCAGACTGTAATTTTCACTTGGGGCACTTAACTGTTCAATTGGGTATCGGGAATGCATTGTTTCTGCTTTCTAGAGAAAGCTGGACAGATCATAGATGCAAGGAGCTTGATCGATGTTCACAAATGTCCTGGACACACTCTTTCAAAACTATAGCTTTGATATATTTTTGCTCCTTTATCGTTGCTAATTTTTGTTGTTAGTTGGAAGTGTTACGTGCAAAGTAAAAGTTGCTTTGTAGGTCATATTTTTTTAGAGAAATAAACACAACAGGTACTACACAATCATCATCTTCCTTTGTTGAATTTGAGTGTGAGCAATAATACTTACGACGTATACTGAGAGTATTCAAGATGCCAGACACATACACAAGACCTATCGATACAGACTTCTCCATTTCTTCATGGTAAGTTGTTTTTTGTCAATCATTTCTGAACCTTCTCTTTATATTTAGTGACTCAATTAAATAAAAAAGGAAGCAGTCACGAAATGTTATTTAATGATTGAGAAAATAAAACATGACTTTTTAACTCTATGAACAAGGGAAAACTGCTATCAGCAGTACGATGTATGGAAGCGTCATAAACCACGAGAAAGTCTTCTTCCCAATTTTAGCTAACCTATATCAAATATAAAGGCCAAACTTACACCCAAAACAGCCCTTGAGGCAGACTGTAATTTTGACTTGGGGCACTTAACTGTTCAATTCGGTATCGGGAATGGATTGTTTTCTTTCTAGACAAAGCTCGACTGGTCAAAGCTGAAAGGAGCTTGATCCATGTTCACAGGTGTCCTAGACACTCGCTTCCATAAATAAAGTTGAAATATATTTCTCCTTTTTCATCATTTTTAATTTCTTTTGTAACTCAAGAGTGTTACATGGAAAGTAAAAGTTGCTTTGCAGATATGAGGTTTTATCATAGAAATGAAGACAACAAGTACTACACAACGATCATCTTCTTTTGTTAAATTTAACTGTCAGCAGTATTATTTATAAAGTTTTATGAATGTATTCAAGACGCCAGAGATATTCACAAGACCTATAAGTTTAGACTTCTCGATGTTCTCATGGTAAGTAGTTTTACGTCAATCTCTTATGAACCTTCTTTTAATACCTAGAGACTATTAAATAAATATGGATGTTGTCACGAATAATTATTTAATGAATGAGAAAATAAAACATGACTGTTAAATTCTATGAACAAGGGAAAACTGCTTTGTGCAGTACGATATATGGAAGCGTCATAAACCACGAGAAGGTCTTCTTTCAAATTTTAGCTTGCTAATATGAAACATAAATGCCGAACATACACCTTGAAATCCCTCGAGGCAGACTGTAATTTTCACTTGGGGCACTTAACTGTTCAATTGGGTATCGGGAATGCATTGTTTCTGCTTTCTAGAGAAAGCTGGACAGATCATAGATGCAAGGAGCTTCATCGATGTTCATAAATGTCCTGGACACACTCTTTCAAAACTATAGCTTTGATATATTTTTGCTCCTTTATCGTTGCTAATTTTTGTTGTTAGTTGGAAGGGTTACGTGCAAAGTAAAAGTTGCTTTGTAGGTCATATTTTTTTAGAGAAATAAACACAACAGGTACTACACAATCATCATCTTCCTTTGTTGAATTTGAGTGTGAGCAATAATACTTACGACGTATACTGAGAGTATTCAAGATGCCAGACACATACACAAGACCTATCGATACAGACTTCTCCATTTCTTCATGGTAAGTTGTTTTTTGTCAATCATTTCTGAACCTTCTCTTTATATTTAGTGACTCAATTAAATAAAAAGGAAGCAGTCACGAAATGTTATTTAATGATTGAGAAAATAAAACATGACTTTTTAACTCTATGAACAAGAGAAAACTGCTATCAGCAGTACAATGTATCGAAGCGTCATAAACCACGAGAAGGTCTTCTTCCCAATTTTAGCTAACCTATATCAAATAGAAAGGCCAAACTTACACCCAAAACAGCCCTTGAGGCAGACTGTAATTTTCACTTGGGGCACTTAACTGTTCAATTCGGTATCGGGAATGGATTGTTTTCTTTCTAGACAAAGCTCGACTGGTCAAAGCTGAAAGGAGCTTGATCCATGTTCACAGGTGTCCTAGACACTCGCTTCCATAAATAAAGTTGAAATATATTTCTCCTTTTTCATCATTTTTAATTTCTTTTGTAACTCAAGAGTGTTACATGGAAAGTAAAAGTTGCTTTGCAGATATGAGGTTTTATCACAGAAATGAAGACAACAAGTACTACACGACGATCATATTCTTTTGTTAAATTTAACTGTCAGCACTATTATTTATAAAGTTTTATGAATGTATTCAAGACGCCAGAGATATTCACAAGACCTATAAGTTTAGACTTCTCGATGTTCTCATGGTAAGTAGTTTTACGTCAATCTCTTATGAACCTTCTTTTAATACCTAGAGACTATTAAATAAATATGGATGTTGTCACGAATAATTATTTAATGATTGAGAAAATAAAACATGACTGTTAAATTCTATGAACAAGGGAAAACTGCTTTGTGCAGTACGATATATGGAAGCGTCATAAACCACGACAAGGTCTTCTTTCAAATTTAACTTTATGAACAAGGTAAAACTGTTTCCTGCAGTGCAATGTTTGGAGGCGTTATAAACCACGAGAAGGTTTTCTTCCCAATTTTAGCTAACCTATATCAAATAAAAGGCCAAACTTACACCCAAAACAGCCCTTGAGGCAGACTGTAATTTTGACTTGGGGCACTTAACTGTTCAATTGGGTATCGGGAATGCATTGTTTCTGCTTTCTAGAGAAAGCTGGACAGATCATAGATGCAAGGAGCTTGATCGATGTTCACAAATGTCCTGGACACACTCTTTCAAAACTATAGCTTTGATATATTTTTGCTCCTTTATCGTTGCTAATTTTTGTTGTTAGTTGGAAGTGTTACGTGCAAAGTAAAAGTTGCTTTGTAGGTCATATTTTTTTAGAGAAATAAACACAACAGGTACTACACAATCATCATCTTCCTTTGTTGAATTTGAGTGTGAGCAATAATACTTACGACGTATACTGAGAATATTCAAGATGCCAGACACATACACAAGACCTATCGATACAGACTTCTCCATTTCTTCATGGTAAGTTGTTTTTTGTCAATCATTTCTGAACCTTCTCTTTATATTTAGTGACTCAATTAAATAAAAAAGGAAGCAGTCACGAAATGTTATTTAATGATTGAGAAAATAAAACATGACTTTTTAACTCTATGAACAAGGGAAAACTGCTATCAGCAGTACGATGTATGGAAGCGTCATAAACCACGAGAAGGTCTTCTTCCCAATTTTAGCTAACCTATATCAAATAGAAAGGCCAAACTTACACCCAAAACAGCCCTTGAGGCAGACTGTAATTTTGACTTGGGGCACTTAACTGTGCAATTCGGTATCGGGAATGGATTGTTTTCTTTCTAGACAAAGCTGGACTGGTTAAAGCTGAAAGGAGCTTGATCCATGTTCACAGGTGTCCTAGACACTCGCTTCCATAAATAAAGTTGAAATATATTTCTCCTTTTTCATCATTTTTAATTTCTTTTGTAACTCAAGAGTGTTACATGGAAAGTAAAAGTTGCTTTGCAGATATGAGGTTTTATCACAGAAATGAAGACAACAAGTACTACACAACGATCATCTTCTTTTGTTAAATTTAACTGTCAGCTATTATTTATAAAGTTTTATGAATGTATTCAAGACGCCAGAGATATTCACAAGACCTATGTGTTCAGACTTCTCGATGTTCTCATGGTAAGTAGTTTTACGTCAATCTCTTATGAACCTTCTTTTAATACCTAGAGACTCAATTGAATAAATAAGGAAGTAAACACGAAAAGTTATTTAATGATTGAGAAAATAAAACATGACTATTTAACTTTATGACCAAGGTAAAACTGCTTTCTGCAGTACTATGTATGGAAGCGTCATAAACCACGAGAAGGTCTTCTTCCCAATTTTAGCTAACGTATATCAAATAGAAAGGCCAAACTTACACCCAAAACATCCCTTGAGGCAGACTGTAATTTTGACTTGGGGCACTTAACTGTGTAATTCGGTATCGGGAATGGATTGTTTACTTTCTAGACAGAGCTCGACTGGTCAAAGCTGAAAGGAGCTTGATCCATGTTCACAGGTGTCCTAGACACTCGCTTCCATAAATATAGTTCAAATATATTTCTCCTTTTTCATCATTTTTAATTTCTTTTGTAACTCAAGAGTGTTACATGGAAAGTAAAAGTTGCTTTGCAGATATGAGGTTTTATCATAGAAATGAAGACAACAAGTACTACACAACGATCATCTTCTTTTGTTAAATTTAACTGTCAGCAGTATTATTTATAAAGTTTTATGAATGTATTCAAGACGCCAGAGATATTCACAAGACCTATAAGTTTAGACTTCTCGATGTTCTCATGGTAAGTAGTTTTACGTCAATCTCTTATGAACCTTCTTTTAATACCTAGAGACTATTAAATAAATATGGATGTTGTCACGAATAATTATTTAATGATTGAGAAAATAAAACATGACTGTTAAATTCTATGAACAAGGGAAAACTGCTTTGTGCAGTACGATATATGGAAGCGTCATAAACCACGAGAAGGTCTTCTTTCAAATTTAACTTTATGAACAAGGTAAAACTGCTTCCTGCAGTACAATGTATGGAGGCGTTATAAACCACGAGAAGGTTTTCTTCCCAATTTTAGCTAACCTATATCAAATAGAAAGGCCAAACTTACACCCAAAACAGCCCTTGAGGCAGACTGTAATTTTGACTTGGGGCACTTAACTGTTCAATTGGGTATCGGGAATGCATTGTTTCTGCTTTCTAGAGAAAGCTGGACAGATCATAGATGCAAGGAGCTTGATCGATGTTCACAAATGTCCTGGACACACTCTTTCAAAACTATAGCTTTGATATATTTTTGCTCCTTTATCGTTGCTAATTTTTGTTGTTAGTTGGAAGGGTTACGTGCAAAGTAAAAGTTGCTTTGTAGGTCATATTTTTTTAGAGAAATAAACACAACAGGTACTACACAATCATCATCTTCCTTTGTTGAATTTGAGTGTGAGCAATAATACTTACGACGTATACTGAGAATATTCAAGATGCCAGACACATACACAAGACCTATCGATACAGACTTCTCCATTTCTTCATGGTAAGTTGTTTTTTGTCAATCATTTCTGAACCTTCTCTTTATATTTAGTGACTCAATTAAATAAAAAAGGAAGCAGTCACGAAATGTTATTTAATGATTGAGAAAATAAAACATGACTTTTTAACTCTATGAACAAGGGAAAACTGCTATCAGCAGTACGATGTATGGAAGCGTCATAAACCACGAGAAGGTCTTCTTCCCAATTTTAGCTAACCTATATCAAATATAAAGGCCAAACTTACACCCAAAACAGCCCTTGAGGCAGACTGTAATTTTCACTTGGGGCACTTAACTGTGCAATTCGGTATCGGGAATGGATTGTTTTCTTTCTAGACAAAGCTGGACTGGTCAAAGCTGAAAGGAGCTTGATCCATGTTCACAGGTGTCCTTGACACTCGCTTCCATAAATATAGTTTAAATATATTTCTCCTTTTTCATCATTTTTAATTTCTTTTGTAACTCAAGAGTGTTACATGGAAAGTAAAAGTTGCTTTGCAGATATGAGGTTTTATCATAGAAATGAAGACAACAAGTACTACACAACGATCATCTTCTTTTGTTAAATTTAACTGTAAGCAGTATTATTTATAAAGTTTTATGAATGTATTGAGTGTGAGCAATAATACTTACGACGTATACTGAGAGTATTCAAGATGCCAGACACATACACAAGACCTATCGATACAGACTTCTCCATTTCTTCATGGTAAGTTGTTTTTTGTCAATCATTTCTGAACCTTCTCTTTATATTTAGTGACTCAATTAAATAAAAAAGGAAGCAGTCACGAAATGTTATTTAATGATTGAGAAAATAAAACATGACTTTTTAACTCTATGTACAAGAGAAAACTGCTATCAGCAGTACAATGTATCGAAGCGTCATAAACCACGAGAAGGTCTTCTTCCCAATTTTAGCTAACCTATATCAAATAGAAAGGCCAAACTTACACCCAAAACAGCCCTTGAGGCAGACTGTAATTTTCACTTGGGGCACTTAACTGTTCAATTCGGTATCGGGAATGGATTGTTTTCTTTCTAGACAAAGCTGGACTGGTTAAAGCTGAAAGGAGCTTGATCCATGTTCACAGGTGTCCTTGACACTCGCTTCCATAAATATAGTTTAAATATATTTCTCCTTTTTCATCATTTTTAATTTCTTTTGTAACTCAAGAGTGTTACATGGAAAGTAAAAGTTGCTTTGCAGATATGAGGTTTTATCACAGAAATGAAGACAACAAGTACTACACGACGATCATCTTCTTTTGTTAAATTTAACTGTCAGCACTATTATTTATAAAGTTTTATAAATGTATTCAAGACGCCAGAGATATTCACAAGACCTATGTGTTCAGACTTCTCGATGTCCTCATGGTAAGTAGTTTTACGTCAATCTCTTATGAACCTTCTTTTAATACCTAGAGACTCAATTGAATAAATAAGGAAGTAAAGACGAAAAGTTATTTAATGATTGAGAAAATAAAACATGACTTTTTAACTCTATGAACAAGGGAAAACTGCTATCAGCAGTACGATGTATGGAAGCGTCATAAACCACGAGAAGGTCTTCTTCCCAATTTTAGCTAACCTATATCAAATATAAAGGCCAAACTTACACCCAAAACAGCCCTTGAGGCAGACTGTAATTTTGACTTGGGGCACTTAACTGTGCAATTCGGTATCGGGAATGGATTGTTTTCTTTCTAGACAAAGCTGGACTGGTCAAAGCTGAAAGGAGCTTGATCCATGTTCACAGGTGTCCTTGACACTCGCTTCCATTAATATAGTTGAAATATATATCTCCTTTTTCATCATTTTTAATTTCTTTTGTAACTCAAGAGTGTTACATGGAAAGTAAAAGTTGCTTTGCAGATATGAGGTTTTATCACAGAAATGAAGACAACAAGTACTACACGACGATCATATTCTTTTGTTAAATTTAACTGTCAGCACTATTATTTATAAAGTTTTATAAATGTATTCAAGACGCCAGAGATATTCACAAGACCTATGTGTTCAGACTTCTCGATGTCCTCATGGTAAGTAGTTTTACGTCAATCTCTTATGAACCTTCTTTTAATACCTAGAGACTCAATTGAATAAATAAGGAAGTAAACACGAAAAGTTATTTAATGATTGAGAAAATAAAACATGACTATTTAACTTTATGACCAAGGTAAAACTGCTTTCTGCAGTACGATGTATGGAAGCGTCATAAACCACGAGAAGGTCTTCTTCCCAATTTTAGCTAACCTATATCAAATATAAAGGCCAAACTTACACCCAAAACAGCCCTTGAGGCAGACTGTAATTTTCACTTGGGGCACTTAACTGTGCAATTCGGTATCGGGAATGGATTGTTTTCTTTCTAGACAAAGCTGGACTGGTCAAAGCTGAAAGGAGCTTGATCCATGTTCACAGGTGTCCTTGACACTCGCTTCCATCAATATAGTTGAAATATATATCTCCTTTTTCATCATTTTTAATTTCTTTTGTAACTCAAGAGTGTTACATGGAAAGTAAAAGTTGCTTTGCAGATATGAGGTTTTATCACAGAAATGAAGACAACCAGTACTACAGAACGATCATATTCTTTTGTTAAATTTAACTGTCAGCACTATTATTTATAAAGTTTTATAAATGTATTCAAAACGCCAGAGATATTCACAAGACCTATGTGTTCAGATTTCTCGATGTCCTCATGGTAAGTAGTTTTACGTCAATCATTTATGAACCTTCTCTTAATACTTAGTGACTCAATAAAATGAATAACGAAGTAATCACGAAAAGTTATTTAATGATTGAGAAAATAAAACATGACTTTAACTTTATGAACAAGGTAAAACTGCTTCCTGCAGTACAATGTATGGAGGCGTTATAAACCACGAGAAGGTTTTCTTCCCAATTTTAGCTAACCTATATCAAATAGAAAGGCCAAACTTACACCCAAAACAGCCCTTGAGGCAGACTGTAATTTTGACTTGGGGCACTTAACCGTTGAATTGGGTATCGGGAATGCATTGTTTCTGCTTTCTAGAGAAAGCTGGACAGATCATAGATGCAAGGAGCTTGATCGATGTTCACAAATGTCCTGGACACACTCTTTCAAAACTATAGCTTTGATATATTTTTGCTCCTATATCGTTGCTAATTTTTGTTGTTAGTTGGAAGTGTTACGTGCAAAGTAAAAGTTGCTTTGTAGGTCATATTTTTTTAGAGAAATAAACACAACAGGTACTACACAATCATCATCTTCCTTTGTTGAATTTGAGTGTGAGCAATAATACTTACGTCGTATACTGAGAGTATTCAAGATGCCAGACACATACACAAGACCTATCGATACAGACTTGTCGATTTCTTCATGGTAAGTTGTTTTTTGTCAATCATTTCTGAAACTTCTCTTTATATTTAGTGACTCAATTAAATAAAAAAGGAAGCAGTCACGAAATGTTATTTAATGATTGAGAAAATAAAACATGACTTTTCAACTCTATGAACAAGGGAAAACTGCTTTGTGCAGTACGATGTATGGAAGCGTCATAAACCACGAGAAGGTCTTCTTCCCAATTTTAGCTAACCTATATCAAATAGAAAGGCCAAACTTACACCCAAAACAGCCCTCGAGGCAGACTGTAATTTTCACTTGGGACACTTAACCGTTGAATTGGGTATCGGGAATGCATTGTTTCTGCTTTCTAGAGAAAGCTGGACAGATCATAGATGCAAGGAGCTTGATCGATGTTCACAAATGTCCTGGACACACTCTTTCAAAACTATAGCTTTGATATATTTTTGCTCCTTTATCGTTGCTAATTTTTGTTGTTAGTTGGAAGTGTTACGTGCAAAGTAAAAGTTGCTTTGTAGGTCATATTTTTTTAGAGAAATAAACACAACAGGTACTACACAATCATCATCTTCCTTTGTTGAATTTGAGTGTGAGCAATAATACTTAGGTCGTATACTGAGAGTATTCAAGATGCCAGACACATACACAAGACCTATCGATACAGACTTCTCCATTTCTTCATGGTAAGTTGTTTTTTGTCAATCATTTCTGAACCTTCTCTTTATATTTAGTGACTCAATTAAATAAAAAAGGAAGCAGTCACGAAATGTTATTTAATGATTGAGAAAATAAAACATGACTTTTTAACTCTATGAACAAGGGAAAACTGCTATCAGCAGTACGATGTATGGAAGCGTCATAAACCACGAGAAGGTCTTCTTCCCAATTTTAGCTAACCTATATCAAATAGAAAGGCCAAACTTACACCCAAAACAGCCCTTGAGGCAGACTGTAATTTTCACTTGGGGCACTTAACTGTTCAATTCGGTATCGGGAATGGATTGTTTTCTTTCTAGACAAAGCTGGACTGGTCAAAGCTGAAAGGAGCTTGATCCATGTTCACAGGTGTCCTAGACACTCGCTTCCATAAATAAAGTTGAAATATATTTCTCCTTTTTCATCATTTTTAATTTCTTTTGTAACTCAAGAGTGTTACATGGAAAGTAAAAGTTGCTTTGCAGATATGAGGTTTTATCACAGAAATGAAGACAACAAGTACTACACAACGATCATCTTCTTTTGTTAAATTTAACTGTCCGCTATTATTTATAAAGTTTTATGAATGTATTCAAGACGCCAGAGATATTCACAAGACCTATGTGTTCAGACTTCTCGATGTCCTCATGGTAAGTAGTTTTACGTCAATCTCTTATGAACCTTCTTTTAATACCTAGAGACTCAATTGAATAAATAAGGAAGTAAACACGAAAAGTTATTTAATGATTGAGAAAATAAAACATGACTATTTAACTTTATGAACAAGGTAAAACTGCTTTCTGCAGTACGATGTATGGAAGCGTCATAAACCACGAGAAGGTCTTCTTCCCAATTTTAGCTAACCTATATCAAATATAAAGGCCAAACTTACACCCAAAACAGCCCTTGAGGCAGACTGTAATTTTGACTTGGGGCACTTAACTGTGCAATTCGGTATCGGGAATGGATTGTTTTCTTTCTAGACAAAGCTGGACTTGTCATAATGAAAGGAGTTTGAGCGATGTTCACAGGTGTCC
Source organism: Carcinoscorpius rotundicauda (assembly GCA_011833715.1). Classification (NCBI taxonomy): domain Eukaryota; kingdom Metazoa; phylum Arthropoda; class Merostomata; order Xiphosura; family Limulidae; genus Carcinoscorpius; species Carcinoscorpius rotundicauda. Next base: position 85,934,949 of record CM022393.1, on the reverse strand, counting down.
TAGACACTCGCTTCCATGAATATAGTTTAAATATATTTTTCCTTTTTCTTCATTTTTAATTTCTTTTGTAACTCAAGAGTGTTACATGGAAAGTAAAAGTTGCTTTGCAGATATAAGGTTTTATCACAGAAATGAAGACAACAAGTACTACACAACGATCATCTTCTTTTTTTGAATTTAACTGTCAGCACTATTACTTATGACGTTTTATGAGAGTATTTAAGATGCCAGAGACATTCACAAGACCTATAGGTACAGACTTCTCGATGTTTTCATTGTATATTGTTTTACATCAGTCTTTTATGAACCTTCGTTTAATTCCTAGTAAATCAGTTAAATAAATAAGGAAGTAGTCACGAAAGTTATTTGATTATTGAGAAAATAAAACATGAATATTTACGTTTCCAGGAGGTGAGAACAGTTGTTGTAACAATTTAGTATGCTAACATTTCTTGTCAAAACTTATATTTACATAAAAATATATTCATGACATAGTGGTATTGTTTTGGTAAAATAGTTGACAATTTCCTTAATATATTTACTTTATCAGGAAAGAGCAACAGTTGTTGTAATGATTTAGTATGCTAATATTTTTTGTCAAACTTACATTTACATAAAAACATATATATGACATATTGGTATTGTTTTGGTAAAATAGTTAACAATTACATATATATATTTACTCTTCCAAGAGGTGGGAACAGTTGTTTAACAATTTAGTATGCTAATATTTTTTGTCAAAAGTTTTGTTAGTTTTTTTTTAATTTCGCACATAGCTACTCGAGGGCTATCTGTGCTAGCCGTCCGTAATTTAGCAGTGTAAGACTAGAGGGAAGGCAGCTAGTCATCACCACCCACCGCTAACTTTTGGGCTACTCTTTTACCAACGAATAGTGGAATTGACCGTCACATTATACGCCACCACGGCTGAGAGGGCGAGCATGTTTAGCCCGACGTGGGCGTGAACCCGCGTCCCTTGGATTACGAGTCGCACGCCTTACGCGCTTGGCCATGCCGGGCCATTGTCAAAACTTATGTTTACATAAAAATATATATATATGACACAATGGTATTGTTTTGGTAAAATAGTTGACAATTTCACTAATATATTTACTTTATCAGGAAAGAGCAACAGTTGTTGTGATGATTTAGCATGCTAATATTTTTTCTCAAAATTTATATTTACATAAAAACATTTATATGACTTAGTGGTATTGTTTTGGTAAAATAGTTGACAATTCCATATTTATATTTACTTTTCCAGGAGGTGTCAACAGTTGTTTTAACAGTGAAATATTATTATGAAATGTATGCGTATATAAAGAAGGGGACACACAAAGAAATTAAGTCAGCCTTCAGAAACATAGTTGTCTACTTTATTTTAATAAAAGTTTTAATACCCACACTGGCCGTATTGAAATACATTGTTACTTCAAGTAGGTTTCTCGTGATCACGAAGTACGTTCTGTTGAAGACTCCAAGGAAAATAACCTTACCTTTATATGACAGTCTGATGGCAGTATTAGTAGCTTCTTCTGTGAAGTTTGTAGCGATTAGCTTCCACCACGTGGACTTGAACCTCAGATTTCTAACGTGAGATTTTACAGAAACTATTAAACATCCTACTAGTTCATTAATCCAGTTTCAAATGGATTGTTGAATTCATAGAATACCGACAGCCCCTAGTAATGTTGTAACAGCAAAGTATTTAGCTAATAAAGAAACATGCTGGAGACATATGGCATTATTTATCTTGATAATAAACGTCATTGAATACATTTCAATTCTGATGTATTTTTTAAAAGTGTAGAAGAATAACTACAAGTTTATTTTATATATTCTTTATAATTCAATGATTTAATTTTGCTCTTGAAATTTGACATGACTTAATTCAAGCCACGTGTAGTTAGATTGTTTTTAGAATTGTTTGTTAATACTCGTTTTAAAATGGTACAAAAGAGAAGCTTTGGAACATCTTAAAGTAACAGGTATCAACTGTTGCATTATGATGCATTCTTCTTTGGTAAATAACAGTAATGTCTCATTCACCAACTCATTTTACAGTTAGTCAAACTGGAGTAATTTATTTTATGAACCAATGGATTTTATATCACAGACCTATAAAGAAATGTAATGCAGTTTCAAACTGATGTAAAATTCTGTTTAGTTTTTATGAAAATAGATTAATCATTACTTAGGCTGCAGAGTGTCACTAATGTGTTAAAATTAAAATACAAGTTTACAAAATTATATTAAAAATGAGACACAAAATAATATTCACAGTACAGTTTTCAGAAAGGCTATGAATTATGAAAGATATTGTGAGAAATTTAGAAACATTTATTATTATTTTTTCTTAATATACTGGTTTATGTAAATTACAATATTTCTTTTCATTAGTTTTCAAGGAACTGGAGAAAAGGCCTCTCCTAATTTTTTTACATCTTAAAGACAACCTTTTTTTGTGTACAATAAATTATAAAATCTAACCAATCCTTTCTCAGCAAAACCTGAGGTGGTATATGAAGTACATTTTGTTAATTTATCACTGTAGTACAATAATAATAAACATTACATTTTGTACAAACAGTTCCTTCAAAAAGATACACATCCAAAGTCCCACAGTATTGTGATTATGTCAATCCATGGAAGTTTTTTTTGTTAAATATATGGTTTCATACATAATCTACAGTAAATAGCTGTGAACATAAACACTACAGTTTTACAGCTAGTTATCTCACTAAATTATTATCTTTAAATTTTTGGTTATTTAAAAAAAAAGATCTGAGTGAAATATAAATCAGTTTTACAATGTTTGAACAAACCTCTTTCTTCAGTGGAAATGTTATCTTTTTTTTGTGGTTCTTTGTCTTTATTGAGGACAAAACCTGGTGGAAGTGCATGTTGGTGATGACACTTGTCTCCTTCATTAGGGTAATCCCAGAACCAACCATACTTATTGTTCTCAAGTGCCTCCAAAAAATATTTACAAATCTACAAGGATATGAAAAGCCAACAATATAATATTAGTTAAAGTTCAAACTTTCAAAGATATCCACATCAGATTCAGATATTCCACAAGGAAAGAAAAAGATTGTGGTCAACAGAGCTTGTTCTCAAGTTATAAATTTACTGTGCCATGTATTTCACATATTCCTTAACTTTAGGAAATGGAATAAAAATAACTAAAATTATATATCAGAGAAATTAGTTCGATCACTTATAATATATCAACGAAGTTTGGTTATTTTGATTTTATTGTTGTAATGACCCAACAAAGTGTATGCCACTGACATTTTTCCCACTTAAAAATGTATTTCTGATAAATACTTATCTTTCTGCATGCAGTGACCATTCCTCACGTGCTTACCTTTGAGATTTTGTGCATGTCAGTAGCTTTGAACTGTCTCCCACTCACATTCTTATGTGAACTGTGGTAGTACATGATTTAATTATCATGCAACAATAACCCTCCGTCTAGAGGAGAATGATACATCTTTCATGTGTAATGCATCCCCATTAGCACTTACACTTGAAATTTTCATTCTTAGACAATGCAATGTGTGGAAAGGTGGGTGTCAATCAGAAATACATTTAAAAGTAAGGAAAATGTTAACTTCCAAAACAATCCACTTATCTCTCTTCACATGGTACTTCAGAAAAGGCATCAAAAGATGAAAAGCTCTTGAAACAGGATATCTTATAGTAAGAGCTTATTAGAGAAGACAGTATACTCTTTGTTTGGGTACATGTATGAAATAAGGAAAGCAAACTTGATTCAGGTAGAATACAAGACCAGTTGAACTATCTGTACATAACAAGTCAATTGGACACAAGGTGCAATGCAACTAGTGCAATCATCAGGCCATATGGTTTATATGTACAAGTTACCATATATATACAGGAGCTGACTCCAAACAAGAATACTTTTGCCCCATTTGGCTGATAAAAACAACTGTATAATAGTGGGGGGCCTATACTACACTGACATGGATACTTCTGCCTTATTTCCCATTGCACTACACTGCCTGCTTGGACACGACCATAGAGGAACTGTCCAGTATTTCACTCAAACACATTATGGGAGGGGGTCACACTGGGTACACTTTAGAAAGGTTCCCTTGTCCCATTTATCCTGATCACTGCAAAAGTACTTTACACAAGAATCCTATTTTGATAACCTGGCATGTATGAGTCAGTAAAGTAGTCAGACACTTCCGTAATGCTGGCTTTTTACATGATATTATGTGAAAAATGTGGTTTGGAATGGACATCAAGATACTCACATATACAACCATAGAGGTCTTGCAGAAAAACTGCATCTCAACAGTAGTCAAACAAAAATCAGGTTGGATGGGCTTTCCTTTACATCTGTCATTATGTGGATTTGGAATACAAGTGTAGTAGTCACTGAGTGGGTTCTAAATATAAATGTTTAGAGATATAAATTAGGTGCTTACCCCATTAAGAGTGGCAAGTAGGTTGAAAAATAACACCTGGATGGATAATATATCTGTTTGAAGATAAATGTCAGATAATGAAGGTGTGTATGTCATCTGTAAAATTCAATCCAATGGTTTTCACAACAGTGAATCAAGTTAAAAATCTGTTGAGAAGTGAAATGATAGAATTTGAGAATGTAATCCTCATGGAAAAACAAATAACCCAGATAATATCTGAACCCATCTGATAAGAATAGTTGGCTCATGATCCATGAATAAGGAGGAATCTTAGAGCAAGAACAGGTATATGCATCCTGTAAGAGAGCAGTGCAAAACTAAATTGCCTGAATTGGGTATAAAAAGACAACCATGATCAGAACAATCATTGTGAGCTGAAAATGATGAAAGAGAATCAGAAAAAAATGACCCACCACTTGTCCAAGCTGCTTATATGTATGGAAGGAAAGATTAGTTCGGGAACAAAATGGAGCAAGATTTGTGGAACAAAGTACAGGAGGCATATAAGGCATAAATATCAGAAACCTGATGACCTTAAGCCTAAGGAAGAAGGAAAAAAGCTTCATGTAAAGGTGAAAATAAGTGGCTAAGATTTCGAACAGGTATTAGATAAACATGTAAAGAACCACAAGAAGGTCTCAATAAGGCACATAAACTGAGTCACGAAAAGGAAGGAAGGGCATGGAACAATAGCAGTAAAAGTCAAAGATGGCTAACAAAGCCTCATTACATCCTGTCATGGTGCAGACTGAAAATCTCTGGTCAAAAACCTGATACAGAAAACCAAATGATGAGCGACAAGACAGCTTAGTGGCAGAAGGTGCCTGATGAGTCAGTAGGGATAAAAACACCAATTGCGTTTGGGATCCTGGAGTGAAAGAATGAATCAAACAGAACAAAAAAGGGCAATACAACATGATAAAGTGCCCATTGAAAAAGAAATGGACAATCCCACGTGTGAACAATAAAGGACAACATTCCCAAATAAAATAGTAATAAAGTTGGAGAAGGAGGAAATCAGGAGAGAGCTGACTGACAATGTGCTATCAACAGAACTTGACAAGAGGTGTTAAGGAACTTCAACTTGAAACTGGAGGGAGGGGGTTAGATGGCATGGAACACATTTAGAAATGAACAACACGAGCAAAATAGTATATACAGCCAGACCGTTAGTTATGTGACCTTGAATTAAAAGAGCTCAGGTAACCAGATATTCCATAATTTGCAAACAAAGTGAAAATGGGTGAGCCCAAATAAGGAGTGGAGAGTAAAGGAACCCAAAAATTAAAACATGCCTTTCCAGAGAAACTGTTTCTTAATTAATGAATGTATCTGTGGAAAAAGTAGAAGCAAAATGCAGCCATGTGTCCAAAATGGAAAAGAAACAAAGGCCAAGCCTATAAATGTAGCAAGTTAAAGTTCTCATAGCATGGCTGGAAACATGAGGTGCAAGAGTCATACCAAAACGTAGAACCTCAAAACAGTATAATGTATTGTGATGATGGGATTATTGGAAGGTGATGAAAGACATCCAAGACATGGACCACCTTGATTTAAAGGTTGGGGGAAAGCAACTCCTTTATTTAGAACAAGGAAATTATCAGAAGTTGGTTAGAGAAATACAATGAGAAGATATCAGTCTCCAGGATTCAGGGTTCTATGGAGAGGTGGGAACAGTAACCTAGAAAAAGAAAAATAACATTCTATAAGGAATTTAAATCCAAGAGCTTTGACATTGCATCATTGGGACAATGGTGCTGAGGATCAGAAAACAGAAGAAAAACAACAGAGAAAGAGGAATAAGAGAAAGATATGACAGACAAAGGGTAGAAACCAAAGTCATGCAAAGGTCAGTTATGCAGTGAGTAGAAAAGATAAAAAAGCAATTCAACAGGAACCAAGTCAACTAAGTTCAAAGGTTAGAGGTAGCTACCAGTAGAATAGACAAAGGATATCCCCTTGGGAAGAGAGTATGGTCAGAGGAGGCAGAGAAAGTTACGAGATTGTTCGAGAACACAGTAGGCCTACTAATATATAAACAAACGGCGATGTGAGGAGAGTCAGTCATTCGTTTTTATTCGTTTCAAGAGATGTGTCTTCGTTTGAGAAATTTTTCAACGTTTACTATTTGTTTATTCAACTTGGATTTGTGACTGGAGCTAGATCTACAAAAGCTGTGATTTTATTTCGTCAATCTTTACGATTCATTCGAATTACTTGTTATACTGAAGATCAACACATATAGGACTGTTAAGGGGAGACCGGAGCAAGTTGGAAAACAACAAATTTAAGACATTCATCGAAAATATCGTAAAAAGAACTTCGTCAAAATTATTGGACTGTGAATTGTTTCTGAACTTCTCCATTTAAACTTGGTAATTTCTTCGTGGGACCAAATTCACACCTTAGACTGGAATTTTAGATTTCTGATCTGGACTTTTGGACTTTCATTCTGAATCATTATATTGGACACAGGCCAGTACCATTTTGTATTGTAATTAATTTTAAACTGAATATCTGTCATTGTTATTTTATAATTTATTTTATATCTGTCACATATATAATAGTTTATTGTAATAAATTATAAAAGCTGTTATCTGTGTCTTTCTGTTGCGTTCAGTCCACACATAAAAAACGTAACAATGATAAAGATGATAGAGTAAAGACATGATAAAATGATGGCATGAAACTTCCACCCAAGACTCCAAGGAAAGAAGAGCATCTTGGACACCTTGTGGCAAACGAGTGGAGCAAGACTGAAGTCATGTACAGAAGACTGGGGAATGTAAATCACAGAGAAAATGGTGTCACACACGAATTGATCTCACTTGCAGAGAAACCATAAAAGGAAACGATTATAAATTTCATGAAAGTCATAAGATATCATCAAAAAGATAGTTACTTTATTATAAAGATTAATATATCAATCACAAAGATTGCACAATTTTTTTTTCAAAATTAAAAAAATGAATGTGCCTAAATAAAGAATAAAGATAATTTCAAGTTCATGTGAGGACCCATAAGCATGGAGGATGCATCACCTACCTACTGGTGGAGGGATATTACTACACGATGACTTTCTTACGTACTCCTGCAGAAATAGTTCAAGATTAGTGGCATAAGCAAAACATCAAGAATTGGCTCACAATAATTACTATTGTATGAAGAGTTAAGTGGATTGTTTAAAAATGATTATATTATCATTCAAAAATAAATATAACATGTTTTTATCGTATATACTCTCAGTAAACATTCAGAGCAACAAGACTGTAACAATAATTTTTACAGCTCTAATAGCCGGTTGTTGAGAAACGTAAAACATTTCAAACATATTCTTCATGAAAGAAAAACACACAGGTTCAGGAAGTATTGATAGAAATGAAATGAAGAATCCTACAACCCAAGTGGGTTGGTAAATGTTTTGAGCAGCTGAGAGATCATTTTCAGTGTTAATAGAATATTTATGGTTGTTGAAATGTTCTCTAAAGGTTGTTTTTGTCCTAATTATTGATGACTGCATTTTGTTTACACTGTGTAAGAAAAATGGTGTTTTTGTATAACAAGTGATTTCTTTATATAAAGTTTCTTTGTTTGTGCATGTCAGAAAATGAGTTAGTGGTTTATATGAACTTGCAGGTTTGACAAAGGGTTTTATTGCATGGAAGACAATCATTTTTTACTAGGATGTTATGCACTTTTTTGTGAACAAGGATACCTTTTAGAGTTCTGTTTTTCTGGAAGGAAGCAACAAGAACTTCAGGAAATATCTGTTTACGACAATGATCGAGTTGTAGAAGATAAAAACGATTCTTCAGAATCCGTGAAATGTTTTTGAGTTTAAACTGATAGATAATAATAAGAGAAATTCTATATGAAAGTTTAGTATTACTTGGGATTGCACATCTAAATGCTGTTAAACCTTTCATAATTAACATGGATCCTGGAGTCAGTGATCTACATTCATTGGTTTCATCAGAAAAATAACTTTATTCATTAATTAGTTTTATGAAAGCCAAATTTACTAAAACTTACTATTTTTAAGCAGATTTTTCATACCTGTTTTTATGAACTGATTATTATATTTTTATCAGTCAGTCACCAGGTGTTATTCATTTTACTTAAACACCTAAGCATAATTTTATACATACACATATTTAGCCATTTCTAAACTAAAATATCCATTACACTTTTTCACATACATTTTTGCCACCGGGTACATTGTACCAGAAATGAAACGTTTACAATAATTCATAGAAAAATAAATGTTTCCTGGAAAACCAAATGTATACATATCACTCTTCAATTATACCACCACACCAATTTTGCCCCTGAGGAAGAAAGTTCAACCTTTCAAAGGTGCTTGGAGGTTACATGGTCTATATTTCGAAAGTAATACCATAAGAGTCTTTTACAATAAGATACTTTTTTGGTAAGTCAATCTTGAAGATAATACTTCTTTAATATAGTCAGGTTGTTAAACTAAACAGGTATTAAATTTATGATAGAACAAAATGTTCTGTTACCAACTGGAGTATAGAAACTTTAACAACTAAAATATCTGAAAGATCACAAACAAGTCTGTTTTTAATATTTATACATTATGAATGTTAGTATCAGTGTCTTTTCAAACAGATGAATGTGTTTCATGGTAACTGCAAGTTTCACCACATGTAACATCACTGATACTTTTTGAGAGAACAAATCAAATGCATCACCTTTCAGAGTTACAAATTTATATGTGATCTATACATGTCTGACTGTCAAGTTTACTTAAGGAGTTGTTAAAGTTTTCAAATGGTGAAAATATATTTTCTGTATGTTTAATGCTTAAAAACAACATTAAATAGAAGTCTTGTATAGCTTAGGTACTTTCCATCCAAGTGGCACAGTAAACAATTTATAAAATCTTGATTTTCTGTCAAGTAACATGTATTTGAACTTACTATATTAGTGGGGGATTTCTTCTTATCAGCTTCCCCATGTTTCTTCTCAACAACTTCTTTTAATTTAGCTTCATTACAATTTTCCAAAGAGTCTTGCAGTCAAAAACTAAATACATAATGAAAGAGTTAGGTTCAATTAAATATCTAAATGTCTTTCTTCATAGCAAAACTAATAACAAGATGGTTCTACAAAGTTCAAGCAACAAACATAACAAAATACAATATGAAGTAGCAGAATATATTGAACAATTTCACTGAAGGCCAACTGGCTCATAGTTTATCTCCCTATCCACAGAAACTTAAAGTAGCCAATCATATCAACATACCTATTCATAAAAAAAATTATATCTAATGAAAAGCATACACCACATTATCAAGTAAAATACTTAATAAGTTTACAAATTTTGTATATTAGTTCTGTTCAAGAACAAATCAGGATTTAAACATCCACAGTTTGTATTTATTACCAGTAGTTGAGAGTACTTGTCAAAGAAGTAAAAACTATACAAAGGACAACATTAAATAATGTTCCTCTTTCCTATTTTTGTTACTAAATCCCTAATAATCTCATTAAATAACAATTGTGTACCATATATTGTGGAAAGTAACAAGTGATTCCTTGAACTGGTCAATAACATTCAACCCATTAGTATCACACCTTTCACAACCCATACAAGAAAAAAAATGCACATGCTTACTCCTTATTTTTTTTAACCACTGTATTATTCTAACGTTGTATCACTTTTTAATTTCTATTTCACTCTGGGCTTCTTTTATTCACTAATTTTCAAATTACCCTTAATTTCACAGGACAGCCTTCATCTTTTTAACAGTTACCATTTTTAGTTAAACAACTTATCTTCATTATTTGAACAAAATAAACATACTAGAACATTATTTAATAAATATTTGCAACATTACAATATTTTGCAATTTCCTACCATATGAAGGTATGGTACATTAAACTTGTACAATTTGATGACAGTTTTTTATTTGGTGAACGTATTAAAAAATATGTTTACAAACACTGCAACTTAATAAAATCACAGTGTCTATTAAAAAGTAAAAATAGTAATTATAAACAAAGTATCAACAAAATAACTTTATTATGCTTTAAACAATCTCAAGTTATGCAACCTCTTTGCTGCATACAAAATATATATCAGTGTATATCATTAAACCTGATGATGACAAAACCTTTTCCAAACACTATACATTCATTATCATGTTAAACTTTTAATAATACTTGTTAAACATTCAACCCATCTTTAAACTGTACAAGCTTACTTACTTTATGCCAAGTTATCATATATTTTCTCTTTGAAGAAGTTTCTGTAGCTTTCAAATATATATAATTTTATGCAAAAATATATTCAGAATTCACAACAAAGGGAACAGAAAAGAAATTTTACAAAGCAATAAAAAGCAACCTAATATTTAACTTTATCAACACATGATAGTCTTAACTCTGTGCTGTATCCAAGAATATTTAAACTTTCTAAACAACTGTTTTCACAGCAAGAATAGTTTTTCTTTCTTTCTTATATGAAGAGAGGTTCTAATAGAACTTCTGCTAGTTTAATTGATAAGTGTACATCACATTCATTGTTTTTTATTTGTACCTATGAGTTACAAGTAACTAGTGAAAAAATTCATTAGAAAGTCTATTAATATCAGTTCATACAGGTTTTAATGAACAATTTAAAATTTATATCTTTATTTCTACTAATGTGATCAATTAGAAAATAAAAACGAATAGACAAACATTCGAAATCTTTAATTTATTATAATTTGAAAGGAAAACCATGCCAACACCTATATTCACATTTTAGAGTTTGAAAAAATCGATTGTGTTTTCAATTCTTTTTCGTCATTTTTACTTATTTTGAATATCAACAGAACTAAAACATTTTGTCAGGAGCATTATAGATTTCAAAGAATGAAAAACATATATTAAATGGGGCATATGTTACAAGAGCTACAGGTGTCAGAAATAATAACCATAAATAATTATTTAAAAATTTAGGTTAAAATAAAGTTTTTTTTATTATCACTAGAAGAAAACAGATACATTTATTATAAATTCGTTACCAAAATATCTGGTGTAGATAGCCTAGTTGCTTTGTGCCATAAAATGCAGAGCAAACAAACTAACAATGAAAATGTCTAAACCCCTCTATTATATATTATAAATTCTGAAAAATAATGTTAATTTTAATGAAAACAAATCTTCATAAAGTCTAGAATGCATGTACACTGTTTATTTCTGATAAAAGCCAAGGCCTGAAAATTTACCATTCAGTTGATGTTCACATTATTCTATTAATAAGTTAATGTTTGAAGCTACACCTGACTGTTATACATCCCCTATGGATGTAGTAGAGAGTAAATAACAACTAAGGATCAGTTAGAACCTGGTGAATTGAGATATAACGTACAAAATGAACAAAACCATAGGATCAGTTAAAACCTGTTAGATTGAGATATGTCTTACAGGATGGAAAAAAACAAAGAATCAGTTAGAACCTGGATAAATCGAGATATATAATACAGGAAGAAAAAAAAGTAAGGATCAGTTAGAACCAGGTAGATTGGGATATGTAGCACAAAATGAAAAACAAATAAGGAACAGTAAGAACCTCATAGATTGATGTATGTAGTACAGGATGAACAAAAACAAAGGATCAGTTACAGTCTCGTAGATTGAGATATGTAGTACAGAATGAACAACAACAAAGGATCTGTTAGAACCTGGGAGATTCAGATATGTAGTACAAGATGAACTACAACTAAGGATCTCATATAACCTGTTTAATTGAGATATATATTACAGATTGAAAAACAAATAAGGAACAGTAAGAACCTCATAGATTGATGTATGTAGTACAGGATGAACAAAAACAAAGGATCAGTTACAGTCTCGTAGATTGAGATATGTAGTACAGAATGAACAACAACAAAGGATCTGTTAGAACCTGGGAGATTCAGATATGTAGTACAAGATGAACTACAACTAAGGATCTCATATAACCTGTTTAATTGAGATATATATTACAGATTGAACAACAACTAAGGATCAGTTTGAACCTGTTAAATTGAGACATGTAGTACTGGATGAATAAAAATTAAGAATCAGTTACAATCTCGTAGATTGAGATATGTAGTACAGGATGAACAACAATTAAGAATCAGTTACAATCTTGTAGATTGAGAAATGTAGTAGAGAATGAACAACAACTAAGGGTCAGTTAGAACCTGGTAAATTGAGACTTGTAGTACTGGATGAATAACAATTAAGAATCAGTTACAATCTTGTAGATTGAAATATGTAGTACAGGATGAACAACAAGTAAGGATCAGTTAAAACCTGGTAAATTGAGATATGTAGTAAAGGATGAAGAACAACTGAGGGTCAGTTAAAACCTAGTAGATTTAGATATGTAGTGCAGGATGAACAACAACTGAGGATCAGTTTGAACCTTTAAGATTGAGATATGTAGTACAGTTTAAACAAAAACTAACGATCAGTTAAAACCTGGTTCATTGAGATATGTCGTACAGGATGAACAACAACTAAGGATTAGTTAGAACCTTGTTAAATTAAGATATGTAACACAGGAACAACATCAACTAAGGATCAGTTAAAACCTGGTTCATTAAGATATGTGGTACAGAATGAACAACAACTGAGACTCAGTTACAATCTTGTAGATTGAGATATGTAGTACAGGATGAACAACAACTAAGGATCAGTTAGAAACTGGTAGATTGAGATATGTTCTACATGATGAACAACTAAGGATCAGTTAGAACCTAGTAGATTGAGATATGTAGAACAGGAAGAACAACAAGTAAGGATCACTAAGAACCTGGTATACTGAGATATGTCGTACAGGATGTACAACAACTAAGGATCAGTAACAATCTGGTAGATTGAGATATGTAATAGAGGATGAACAACAACTAAAGATCAGTTAGAACCTGGTAAATTGAGATTTGTAGTGCAGAATTAACAACAACTAAGGATCAGTTAGAATCTGGTGAAATGGGATATCTAATACAGGATTAACAACTACAAAGCATGAGTTAGAATCTGGTAGATTGAGATGTGTAGTTCAGAATGAAGAACAACTAAGGATCAGTTAGAACCAGGTAGATTGAGATATTTCGCACAAAATGAAAAACAAATAAGGAACAGTAAGAATCTCGTAGATTGAGATATGTAGTACAGAATGAACAACAACAAAGGATCTGTTAGGACCTGGTAGATTCAGATATGTAGTACAGGATGAACTACAACTAAAGATCTCATATAACCTGTTTAATTGAGATATATATTACAGATTGAACAACAACTAAGAATCAGTTTGAACCTGTTAAATTGAGATATGTAGTAAAGGATGAACAACAATTAAGAATCAGTTACAATCTTGTAGATTGAGATATGTAGCACAGAATGTACAACAACTAAAGATCAGTTACAAACTTGTAGATTGAGATATGTTCTACAGTATGAACAACAAAAAAGGATCAGTTGCAATCTGTAGATTAAGATATGTCAGAATATTTGTGAAGACGCGCCTTGTTTCATTTCTGGATGTTCATGTTAATGATAAATTGATGAGATGGACATATTTTGAAAATCTCGTGATTACCATTATCAAGATAAAGGTCAGTATCCAAAGAAGAAACCACCATGTTTAAACTGGTTTCACTTTTTATAGTTGTACAACTCTAGCTTTTAAATAAAAAGACTTTGGAAAGTTCTTGAATCTCGCTCAGGTTTTATACGTGTTTAGATATTATAAATGTGACTACATTCTGAAATTTTGATGTGTGCTGCTATCAGAAGGTTCGTGAAGATCTTTATTAGTTCAAACGAGTAAGAATGTTTAAGTTCCCTTTGTTGTCTAGTATATTACTAGTGTTAAGCTGAAAATTTTTAAACGTGTGACAATTAAGATACAATATTCAATTTTCTGAATTTTATTTCTAACACACACTTTCACTGCTTTCTGGTGTATTACAGGCGGTTAAAACCAGAATATCTCAGCCTTTTGAAAATGGTTACAGTTTCACCTTAACAACAACACTGTACACTTTTATCCAGTAAGAAAACATGACATGAAAAACAAGTGCTGGGTGATCAGTAACTTAGTCAGATAAATTCCTTTTTATTTATTTATTTAATGAGTGAACACAAACATGAGTTATGGGACTACAAAATACTGACGAACAGGAACTTGAGGTATTGTGTGGCGATATTACCTGGATTTTCCTCGGATATTGTCATTAATATAGCCAGTTTAATTATAACACATACCGTTTCTCCTGATAGCAGCCACAATTCTGAAATTACCATCTCTATCTAGTAGGTGAACTCCTGTAATGTTTCCACATACTAAATCGACCATACAAACTGGAATGAGTAACTTTAAATTGTCCTCTGTAAAATGTTAACAGAAAGCGTTACTTGGTATAAAAGTAATCCACGGTGAAACTTTACAGTGAAAATATCAAGGAGTTAAAATTGTATTAATCTGAATTAAGCGATGGTTTTATGTGTTGTAATAATTTATTCAATTTCTTGTTGATTATAAATGTCAATCATAAATCACGAATGAATTAATTTATGGATCATGTTGGCGAAGCATGATTATAATTAATTTACATGTCATCAGACATGAACGTTAAACCTACCACACTTATAATACTATGTTCTGTTGCCAGTCCTTAGGAAAGTTTCAACAAGTAGAAGGATACATAATAATAGTACTTAAATCACACTAATTCGATCGTATCTATTGGACACGACGCGTTTCACCCAGTCCAGAGCTCATCAGTAAAGTGCATTATTAAAAGATATAATATGACTAATACTGGTATATGATAATTGAATTTATTTGATTGTTTCGAAAGTTACAGAATGGCTAGTTGTGTTTTAAATCCCAGGATCATCGAAACCTGGTTTTTAATGTCATGAGACTGAATACTTACTACTGAGCCACCAGTGGTGAGAGTGAAAGATGTTTTTGTTTGTGATTATAGAAAGTGATTAAAATGATGTTCAACATAAGGCAGTGTTTAAAATGATTTATGGCAGTCGTTTGAATATTCCCTTACTTTCATAAGGAACAAAATAATGAATTAGCCTTGCTGTAAGTAACAAAGTGACCCATGGTGGTTGTGATGACGATGTCTTGAACGAATGTTTTGTGGCATTCATTTCGTCATCGTCCAGATCAGCTGTGCTCCACACACTGGACACATGTTTTAGTTACAACAGTGAAGGTGAAATCCTACTACTTGGTCTAACAAGAAACGGAATAGGGTGGTAATGTGAACTATCTGCCTCCACTATAGTTTGTCTTTTCAGATTTAGCGCAAATAGCATCGACATAGCTTCTTGAGAAATTCAACAAATAAACAACAAGCAAGATGTCATATTTTAAATATGTTAATTACTTGTGTGTAGGTGAACAGCGTGTACTTCAACCACATCTGACAACTTTCTTTTCAAATATTTTGTAACATTTGATGGTGTTCGATTAACAGAAAGGCTAGAAAAGGATCACGTGATTTTATTATGTTTTTTGGAAAATATATTTATGTCTCATATAAAAACAATTCTAGTTCTTTATTTGTAGTTAAGCACAAATCTACATTATGGATTATCTCTGTTATGCCCACCACATGTATCTAAACCCGGATTCTAGCGTTGGAAATTCGCAGTCGTATCTTTGTGCCACTAGCAGGCAAGAGTGCTTTCTAAAGATATATTAATTTTTGTTAATTTTTTGTAAAAAAACCATGCCTTGTACCAGAAACACAAAACTGTATGTTGTAAAAAGTTCTCTCCAGGTGTTACTGCTGGAAAAAAGTTTGACGTTTTTATCTCTAAATATTGTTTTGTTTCTTTGTTTGGAAATTCTCACAAAGTTACAAAAGGAATATCGGTGTATAGTTGTCCTTAATGTTGAACCTATAGACTCTGGTTTACACTCTCTTACGTATTTAAATCTCGATCAGAAATGAGCTAAAACAGTTTGTGTATTTTCATCCGAACTGCTGCGTTAGCGCCATCTCCTGCTTAAAATGATTCTATATATGACTTTTATAATAAAAACATATTTTAGACTTGAAAACAAATTCTTGTAATTTTAGATCAACGTTAAGCCAAAGTACAATACTAAATGATGCCATTTACTATAAACAGGTTTTATAATACTGTTGATTAACTGTGACGCTGGCATTTCTTTCTATGTGGTTTTCGCTAATTTGAATAATAAAAATATTTTGTCAGACAAAGTTTTAAGTTTCTGGGTTCTTTTCTCTTGTAGTTATGGTGGGTCACACACAAACCCAAAGCCTCGGCCTTTTCTTTTTGTGGATCAGTTTGTTGCTTCATGACAACACTTTAAAATATGTGTTTTATAATTCACGTATTAAACATTTGATTAATTAATTAATTAAATTCGATAAATTTTCAACATTCATACATATATTCAGTAAATATTAAATTAGCGCAAGGACAGTTAGACAGTAAATGAAAATATGAATGTTAATACAGGGACTTTTACACTAAGTGTTTCGAAGACAAATATAACAGGACTTGAGAAATCCTGAACATAATTAGAGGCGCTCAGGTCAGATATTCTTGCCAAAAAACAGCGAGATTGATGAAATGCTAACGTGAAATAAAGAAATCATAGAGTACTTTTAGTTTTTCTGTCACTCATAATTACGATTAATTAATAACAATTCTACTTTTTATCGGAAGCTTTAACAATAATATATATAAATTTAGAATATCATCACATGTTGCAAATTCTTCCAGAAGTTAGCGTACACTGGTAAGGTATAAACGATTTATTTTGTTTTTCATAGAAACATGCGAGAGGTTATCTGCGCTATCCGTTACAAATTTAGCAATTAAGACTACAGGGCCTTAAGGAACTAGTTATCACCCCCCGACCTATTGAATAACTCATTTAACAACGAATATTGGGCTTGACAGTCAAATTAATTGACTAATTAATTAGTGAAACACTGTGAAGTTCCACTGGCACGTCATCAATGACACAATCAAAAGGATTCTGAAAAGGAGAATGTCACTTTCGATTTCTCAAGATCCAAAAATCTCTCTAAAATGCTTATGTAAATTACCAATAATCTTTTTCTGAAACTCCAGGTTGATATCTTCTGTGATTGCAGCATAAAACTCATTGAAATACTGAAAATAAGAGGTTTCCTCCTTCCAAATGTGCTTCAAACAACGACAGACAGCTTTCTCTGAAATCCTTTAATGATTCTATAGTGATCATGGACAAGGTTATTCTTACCCTGATGTTTCAAGTTCAATTCACTCCTGTGATGTGATGTCAACCAAAAATGACAACTTTGACGACTAGGTTGGATTTGACAGAAGTGGATCGGGTCTATATTTCTCGATAAGAAATATATCTATTTCTTTTTAAGCTTATAAAAACGAAACAAGACTTTACCACAGCTGAGCCACCTCTCCACTGTGTCATAAGTCACAGAAATCCAAATCAATTTCTTCAAGAAACGTCTTGAACTAGCAATGATTGAGTGCATGACCCCAAACGAAGTTCACTGCAGAAATGTCTGGTTTCAATATGCCAGAAACATCCAAGTCTTTTCCACAGAGTGCTTGCTGATGTATGAAGCAGTGTATGAACAGGATGCTTTGGACTTGATCTTCCAACTGTTTCCTCATCAGCCCCACCAGACTCTTCTTTATTCCAGCCATGTTTTTTTTCCTCCATCAACTGTTACACTTATAAGTTGATTCTGCTGAAGGTTATAGTCTTGGAAAGTTTTATGCATTTCCATGAAAATGTCTTCTCCAGCTGTTTCTCCATGCATGCTGCATACTGATGCCAACACTTCCATGATCTGAAAGTCCAAATTAACTTCACAAATGAACACGAGAAGTTATGATATACTCGAGAAAAGAGTAGATTCATCCAGTACCAGAGAATAGCTTAGGAAGTTTTTAGCTTTTTGACGTATTTGTAATGCCATGTTCTGTCCATGTGTTTCTGCTCTCCATATAACTGAAGTTGCTTAAAGGCTGATACTTTCAAACAAGTTGGCTTTTTCAGGACACAGCTCATTTGCTCCTTCCACCATACACTCTTTGATGAAGTTGCTATCCTATGCACTATTTTGTAACTTGTACTAGCGACAGATTCATTTTCAGCACACTTTTTTGTGAAGAGATTCTTTTGAGATTCAGAAACACCTTTCATGGATTAAAAGTTCTCAGAACTTTCCTGAAAATTTCAAGTATGTTGATACATGTTTTGTTTCATAGTGATGCCAAAGATTGTACTCTTTCGAAACGGCTACACTTTTAGTGGATATCTCACAAGTAGCCTTCTGGATTTTTGTTTCCAGAAAGAAGTACTTTTCCCATTCTTCATTGAAAACACGACACTCAGAGTCCACTTTTTCCTTTCAAAAGCAGCAATAACGATGGGTGAGAAAACAGGATCTGAAAATGAAAAACACAGAACACTGTGAAAAATGTATACTGGTTTAAGAACGCATAAATAAGATATATTGAAACGTACGCTTGCCACGACACTTACCCAAGAACGAGTTATAAAAAACGCATAACCCAACTATTAAGAGAGATGAGCTTGCTGAAGTGGTAACCCTAAAAGACGAGTCGATAAGACGAGGGTTAAGTTTGCACTTGTTTTCAAAATCTTAATGCTTTCATAGATACATGCCTCGATATGAATAAACGGGCAGCAAGAACAAAAGAATTTTCCTATTGATTAAAAATGCGCGTGGCAACCTTGTTTCTTTGTATCATAACGTCTTATATTTGCCAGCTTAAAGCAACCATCAATGTGATTTATTTTGTTACGACAGTCGGACATTCTATGAAATGTCACTTCTGAGCTATTAGCTGCTGGCAGGCCAAACAAAATGACTTCGAGAGCCGTAGCATGGTGACCCCTGTTCTAAAAAATGAAAAACTCCCTTATTTATAAATGTCACAAGTATCTCAAATGTTGATTTTATTGTTAACACCCAACCCACCCAATCAGAGGAATGAATATAAACATTGTTTTTCAAATATCTCTGTAACAAGATATACCCTGTCTTCCAATATTTGAATTATTCACAGAAAGAGTACCTTTTTAAAACTTCATGATAATTTCAATAAAATCTTAAGTGAGAAACATTTCCTGTAAGCATACCACATCAAAATTAGAAGCAAAGTAATGCAAAAATAAGACAATTTGCTGACATTGTGCAGCCCATTGTAATTCAATACCCCCACTTCGATTGGTAAATGACTGTATCATTCCAGTACTTCAAAAAAAGTTATGAAAAACAAATTAATCTAGTACAAAAACAGTAGTGATATGAACAATGTTATTATCATTTTGTAGCAAATACACCATGTATATGATACATATAATGTCCAAAATACCTTATTTACACCAAACATAATAGGATAGTATTTACAGACAACTATGCTGAGTCACAGTTGAAGGCCTTGCCTTTATATGAACGATGACAGTGTAATATTGTCTGTATTTTCCTTTGACCAAAAAACATCATTATCCCAAATGAAAATTTTGTAAACATTCATGTAGTGATAGAATATAGAGTTGCTTTAGAAATTCACTGTTTGTGAAGGATGCTGGAAAGTGAAACGTGAGTCTTAACAACTACTGTGTGCACACACACTCATGGAACGAGTGTTATATCAAGGTTAGAGACTGTCGCATAATGGTGTTTGTGTCAACGTGAAACACTTAATTGATCAATTATGCCTCTTGAGATCCTTTTGAAACGATTTTATATTTCTTTCACTTACACAAAATATGGTGGTTTCCATTCATTACAGACTCATTTCCCATCACTTACAGATGTGTTTACTGAATTTAGTTCTCTGCACGTGCTCGTATCAGAAGTAGAATTGTTGAATACATTTAATTTTCACCTTGTTTTATTGATAATTTGGCGATACACATCAATTATCCTGAGTTTCCTCATGTGTATTTTTATTTTGATCAGAATTCGTGCGTACTCACCTTATTCTTTTCCACAAAATAGTATTAAACATTTGTTACCCTCTAGTGAAAGTGCCTAAAAAGTCGCTGCTTCCTCTAAAGAAGTGTATGAAAACAGAATGATTAAAGGAACGGGATGTGTGTTTCCAACTGCAACAGTTACTATAGGAGCACCTGTACTAAACAGGCCTGACACTGCTTTTTTCATTTATTGAAACCAAGTCAACAACTGTACACATTCCAGAGAATTGTAATAACATTACCATGAAAGAATCTTGTTAACAATCACAGTTATGTATTATTTGTGGTAAGCAAATGCACCATCTTATACTAATTAAGCAAAACCAAAATTATAGAACTGTCAGTTACTATGTGGCACTCAAGTGAAGGAAGAGAAATATGAAAGGAAACATGGCATTATCAGGGTGAAACAACCTTTTGTCAATAGAAGTGTGTGTTTCTACCATTTGGAATAATGACATCGAATGAAGATCAATGTAAGGGACATAAGTTCATGAACATCAATAAACTGTTTGGTTGATTAACTGTGTGTTGTGTGCATATCTTATTACTGTGATAAACTAAATCACCAACCAGCCACAAAGAATACTGCCCACAAGACCAAAAAAGTCAGACCATCTATGCACTCGTAGGGCCTGCTCCTTATGTTAGCTGAACATGTACAACTGGTAGTTGCTGCTAGCGTGGAACTCTTATCTGACGAGTACCCAAACACTTGAAGCGACGATCTATTCACCTTCACAGCACTTTCAGTATGCTCAGTCAGAACTGACAACTAAACATCCTGTTGAAAGTACTGAGAATGATAACACCACAACAAACTCCACAACCATTAAGGTGCCACCTGCAATCAGTGGATGGTATCCCCTCGACTTTAAGACAACCTCAAATCATCTCTGAACTCTGAATTTTTCCAAATGTTAAGTTTAGCAACATTCGCCGCCTACCTCGTGGAGGTATTCTAATCAAAAGTGAAAGTACCAGAGACTATGCCACTGCTCAAGACATGACCCTTGGATGCTTTCTGCAGAATCCCCTTGACCCAACGAGTACCCATGGATACCCCAAGGAAAACCATAGTCATCCAAGGTATACCTATCAATACACCAGACCATGAAATTGATGAAGAACTATAATTGCACAGTTGCTCTTAACTTCTTAAGAATTCAATCTTTCAAGACAACAATTCACGCCCCTAGTTAAAGTCACCATCAATGATCTTATGCACAACTACCTTTCTACAGAATGACATAACCCTTTGGTTCTGTCGATTTAGGGTAGAAGAACCCAACTTCCCAGAGACAAACGTAATAGTGTTTCAACTGTCAACATTTTGGCCACACAAAGACTGCCTGCACTGCCAAAACTTGCTGTATTTACTGTGCAGGAGACCATGTTGTTATCAACTTTCTAAAAGATAGACATGATACAATGTGCAACAACTATGGAGGCCAGCATGTGGCATGTGTCTGAGGCTGCCTCAAGTTTCAGATCGTCGCTGGCATCAGGGCAAATGTGTGCACAACCCAGACAACTGTCCAGCAGCTAGTTCCCCACACTACCCCAGCAAACTCCACGTATCTACCTCCAAACAACAAGCATGGAGCAGCAGTCCTGCAGCTATGCTGACACTGAAGTCTCGACCACAACTGCCATGGAATGAACACACATCAGCAACAGAACAGCCCTTCAATTGGGAAGTCTTAAAACTAGCATTTATCATTGCATTCGTTGTTGCAGTTCTTTTTTATTCCACCAACACTACTCTAAACCGGCAAGAGTTTATTGGAAAGGTTTGAAAAGCAGCCCCAAATCATTTAAAGGTCCGAGGAATATCACTTGATATTCTCGAAAATCTCATCATTGGCAGACTTCCTGATAACTCCGAATAGGTAAGTCTATAAATCACTTCACCTTCTTGCATGTTAACATTCAAGGTGCACTAAATTTTAAAAAAATACGAACTTCTAGACTTAACCATTAAAGTAGATGCCTCCATTATTACAATTAATGAAACTCTACTCAACAACTATTTCCAACTTCCCAATTATAAGACTATCTCCAAACTTAAAACTACTCAAATCAGAGGTATTGCACTCTTACACAACCACTCAAACCACCACAATATACCTGCACACCATGAACACCTCTGTAACATTAAGTCACCATCACTACCCAACATCACCCTTTTAACTACATACATATCCCCCAGTCTACCTCTGATACTATATTTCTCAACTCGGTCATCAATATATTTAATAATGTAGTCATACTCGGCGACCTTAACGAGTCACATCCAGCACTTCATGGATATACCACAAACACATTCAGCAGAATCTTAGTTAACTTCGTAATACATGTAATCTAACTGTTAATTAATAACAACTCACCGACACCTATACATCACAATGGAACACAAAGTATTATTGATCTAGCGATCATCACCCTCTCAATCATACATCTTACACATAACTTTAATGTACGTGATAACATCAGAAAAGATCATAAACCCTTATTCTTTCAAATAAGTAATCCAAACTGGATACACTTAAGCAGAATAACACCTACTCAAACGCCCAATCACTCCAATAATATTGTTATCTGGCAGTCCTTTAACCAAATTATAGACACACTCCTCCCCAAACAAACACTAAAGATGAAATAGAATGTTCTGTTAGTCTTCCCGGCAGGTTATGATCATTTCCATTTTGCTAGAGTAAGTACTTTACAACATCTTTTAGTTTGCTTTCTCTCTTAACATTGTAGACTGGATGTCAACATTGGTTTTATACTTTTTCTTTTTTACAATGATGTTTTATTTTGCTATATTTATTTAATTTTACTTTTTTACCAGACGTTTGGTGCAGATAGCCTAGCTGCTTTGTGCCATAAAGCACTAAATCAATCAATTAAGAAATAGAATGTTATTATCAAAAAATTTCAAACTTCATAACAAACACAATAGAGTGTTTTAGTTTAGTCCCAGCTAAACCAACACAAAACACAGCTAACATCTGGAAGCTAACCACCAAAATTCACTTTTATTATCACAAGAAGAAAACTTCGCCATGAATTCATTGCTACATGCAATCCATTACTAAATCAACAAATAAACCATGTCAAAAACAATATAGAACATCTCATAAGAATACAGCAAGAAAAAAATTGGAACAACTTCTGTTATAAACTTGATTATAACCTAACCAAGTTGCCTTCTGGAAAACATTTAAGAATATATGCCACACAAACTCTGACACTGGCAAAATTACATATGATAACTCTACTGCTAACAGTTACAAAAAAACTGACCTATTTGCCAAATACTTTTAGCACACATTTTGCACTCTATTACACACAAACTTTAACATACTCCACGAGACCAAAGTAAACACAATCATCACAAACAATAGCGAACTTTTTCACTCAACTTCCCAGTTGTTCTTTCTAATATCCACAGCACTAATAGTATAACAACCTCAATCTCTATGACAGATATCAAAACACATATAAGAAAACTTAAAAACAAAACCCCAGGGGAAGATTGCATCCCAAACATAATATTAAAAAATGCATCTAGTAAACTTTTCTTACACCTTACTAACCTGTTTAATTTCTCCTTCCTCTCTGGTTATTTACTAAGTGCATGGAAATCAACTATCATTATCCTAATCCACGAGAAAGGGTCTCACTCGCAACACCCTAGTGATTTCAGACCAATTAGTTTATTAAATTGTATTGGCAACTTATTTGAAAAATGATCACAACCAGATTGCTTTGAAAATCAAAAAAATGACAATACTCTGTCCAATATTCAGAATGCAGGCTGTAGAAACAGACAGATTGCAGATCACCTTGTACGGCTCATAGAAATAAATTTTACAGCATTCAACAAACTCCAAGCTACACTCACTGTATTCTTAGATTACAAAAGCTTTCAAAACAGTCTGGTACAACACTTTAAAATACAAATTCATAAAGTTCAAAATACCTCCCACTTTCATTAGATAGATTTCCAACTTTCTAGAAAACTGTACAGCTAAAGTCAGAATGAATTCAAACCTAACTTGGTTATTCACCTTCAATGCAGGTGTCTCACAGAGATCAGTTCTCAGTCCCCTACTGTATATGCTCTTTGTTAATGACCTACCACAGCCGACTATTTCACTCACTTACCCATCACAGTATGCCAATGATATTGCTCTGTGGTGTGCTTCATGGGTCCCCCACTAGTAGCTAAGAAAGTACAAGAGGCATTAGATAAAATCATTCACTGGTGCAATAAATGGAAAGTTACACCTAATCCCTTTAAAACCCAAGCTATATACCTACACTGCAGACTTAAGAGATTAAAATGCGTAAAACCTGCCAAATTCAATCGTTATAACACCCCTATCTCCTTCTCTAATACTTCTAAATTCCTCGAACTAACAATCAACACGAAACTTACTTGGAATTCTCATTTCAAAAACATTATGAAGAAAGTCTTAACCAGAATCCCGTACCTTTGTAAAATTAGTTACTATATATATGGTTGTAGATCTCAAACCACATTATATATTTACAAAACATTCATTAGACCTCTAATAGAATATAAGGCCATGGTAACATGCAACACTAACAAGAACCAATTATTATTATTATTATTATAGATACTTCAAAATGGAGTAATACGACTTGCACATCATCTTCCACACTACACATTGGCAGCATATGTCCAAAGACACTAAATCCTGCCAATCTCTGAACAATTCATCAAATTAGCAACAAAATACTACAAAAAGTCCACTCATTGCAACTCACCTCCAACTTCAAGAACATAGCAGCCACTTCCAAATCTTGGTTTAAATACTTATCCATACAACGTTATCCTGAATCAGTCCAACACATTATAACTCTTTTCATCTGTCATTTTACTAATCAATAATGTCTTTTTCGGTCTCGTTTCAGGTACAATTCACTTCCCAGGACCAGCTCATCTCAAGGGCACTTGGTAGATTTCATTCAGTCTCGTCTAGTGAAAGTGGGTTTTCTCAGGGTACTCCTGTTTCTCCCACACCTAAATCTTAGGCATTGGATCTGTAGATCCCTGCTAGGGCACTTTGATCTACTGATCCATACCCAGCCCTGAATTGGCCCATTTGAGTTTGATGTATCATTCATATTTTATCCAGCCTGCTTCCCAGACTATCATTTACATGACTAAAATTATACTCGTTAAACCTTGGCCCTAATATTTAATCATTCAGTAATAATTCTTTTTCCCATTTCCTATCATGTGCGGAGTTGAAGGAGGACTGTTTAGTCTTTAAGCACCCCAGGGGATTAATTTTTCGTTACTAAAAGCACCACTACAGCATGAAAATGAAGGAAGCATAGTTCTTATGAACTAGGCTGATATAAAACCATCTGAACAAGTCAACAAATTACTATTGAAAAGACTGGATCAACAGGTCAATCCAAAGACAGATAAGCGTCTATGGTTAATGCCTGAGAATGATCAAACACGTGTGCAAGACCGAGTGGTTAATTCTGATAATTCAAAAGCATGGCAGAAAAATGACTTTCCAACTTTGATATTAACAATGCAGTACCGCTTGTATCAGTAAGCACACATCAGCAAGAGCATCATGGTAGTGTACATATACTGCCAAGCCAAGGACAGCAGCTGCCTGTCGCTGCAGATTGTGGGCAGGTGCCAAGTATATTTCTAACAGCCATGTATGTTGATAATGAGTCTCTCAATGCCAAGATTGATAGCCATTCCTGGAGTTGAGACTGTTCACAGTAATTCAAGTGTATCTGCAGACTATTTTAAAGAAGTTATTGTTAAGCTCGTTAGCATGTGAGGCCTGCCTGCTATGGACTTGCCCACGTTCAGCAGCGCAGCTTTGGAGTGGCCACAATTTGTAGAACAATTCCACATGCAAGTTCACTGCTGGCTTGGTATTTCTGACAACTGGAGAATGGATCTACTTCAATCCAATCTAAAGGGAGAAGCAAGCTCATTATAAAAGGATTTGCTATAGTGGCTGCAGTTATACTCGAGTATTACAAGAACTGAAAAATGCATTTTGTCACAGTCAGAGTTGCAAAAACTTATTGCAATGCTATTACATATAGACCTGCTGTTGCGATTGGTGATTTTTATGCTCTAAAACAGTTCTATATGAGCATCAGAGATTGTCTCATGACATTAAGACAGTTGCATTACAGCTCTGATTTATATAATTCCGATACTTTGAGGGAAGTAAAACGTCTATCTAACAAGACTGTCAAATGGAATTCTCATGTCCGAGATATTTTCTAAAACAGAGAACCTAGTTTAATCGATCTTCTCATCTGGTAGAAGAAATTTGTAGAAGCTGATTATAATCCTTATGCAAAACCATTTTATGTGAGAAAGTTTACAAGGATGGATACCCATCTACAAAGTAACAAGCCACAGAACAGAGAGAAGAAAATGACGTTCAGCACCACTGTACAATCTACAAGTAAAGGACTGTCATCTAGTGCTATTGCTGAAAAGACTTGTTAAGCCAGGTTCCAAACTCTGTCCAGTCTGTTCAGACATACATTCAGTATGCAAGTGTGCCTAGTTTCTGAACATATCTACAGATGCAAGACATTAGTTCATCAAGCAACATATACTATATTTCAACTGCCTGCATAGTTCAGTGCAGAGTCAAATTGTGCACATCATACCTTGTTACCTGCTTCAAGAAATCCTACATTCATAGGTAGAAAAATGGCACTACTCCAAATGGTGGAAACATGACTGTCAAAGTAGGAGTAAGTGCTTCAAACAATAATAGAAATAATAGTGAAAGGGTTTAGTTTCAAATAATTCCAGTTGTAGTATGTGTGGAATAAATGGACGTGTATTTCAGACATTTGCCCTTTTTGACTCATCAGGTCAAATGTCTCTTATTGAAAATGATCTAGCACAAGAGCTCACTCTAAAGGGTGTGCAAAAGACTCACTAGGAGAACTCTAAACTCAGAGACTATGCAAAAGTCTTGTAGTGTCATTTAGTGTAAAAGCTGCAAGGAACTGGATGCAGAAAAGATATCAATGATGCATGGACTGTAGCTACTGGCCCCTTCAGTGGCATTTCCTCAATGTGCTTGTTCAGAGATGGAACACATGCAAGGATTACATTCCTAGAGCATCAGTCCAGGACAAGTAAAGATGTTGTTTGATTGGTATTAGTACTCCACAAACTCGTACAAATTTAAGTCAGAATTGGTGATAAAATGCAACAAGTGGCAGTTCATACTTTGCTCGGGTGGGCAGTCATAGGTGTACAGCACAAGAAGCGGTTGAAATTAAAGTAGTCAACTTTACAGTTGCTCAGTATAATCTCAATGTGCAGGTACAGCAGTTTTGGAAGATAGTCGGTATGTGTTGCTTCCACCGACAAGTCACCTTTGTCTATTGAATATAAATGTGCTCAGTCTAAAGTTGATAGACAATCACTATGACATTGGAATGCTTTGGCAAAGTAGTGGCACAAAGTTACCTGACAACTTTGCTGCAGCACAGAAGCATCTTTACAATGATAGGAACTTTGGATCCACATCTAGCAAGACTGGGAATGACTGACTATATCTCCAAGTGGTATGCTAGGAAACTGACAAAAAAGTTGAAAACAGCTCGCCACATACCTAGTACTTTCCTCATCAAGGGGTCACCAACCCCAACAAACCTGGAGAGCTACAGAAAATAGTGTTTGATGCAGCATGTGTTCACAGCACTTAATGCAGACCTCCTGACAGAACCTGATTTACTCAACAGTCTTTTTGTGGTATTACAAAGATTCAGACTCCATTCTATAGCTCTTGTAGCAGACGTGGAACTGATGTTTCATCAAGTAAAAGTTCCAGAGAAGGGTTTAGATGTCTTAAGATTCTGTGGAAAGAGGACATTAATAAGCCAAGGCCTCCTGAAGTATACAAAATGTTAGTTCACATCTTCGGTGCAAAGGACTTGCCTTGCTGTGCTAATTTTGCTTTTAAATGCACAGGTAAGGATACCGTGAATACTTAATTTGCAAACCGTAGAAACTTTACTCCAAGATTTCTACATGGATGGCCTCATCAAGTCTGTGGACGCCACAAATGAAGCAGTAAGTTTGGTTAAAGAGTTTGCAAAACCTGCTTTCAAAGGGTGGTTTCCACGTTTGTAAATGGTTGTGCAATTCTGTCAAAATCCTCAATTTAGTTGCAAGAGATGAATTTCCAGTACAGAAGGCTCTATGTCGTCTGAGATGGGACATAGCTAAAATGCCTTTGTCTTCCACCCAAAAATGAAGGATGTTCCACACATTAATAAAAAATTATTGAGCTTTGTTAGCTCAAGATTTGACCCCTGTGGATTTGTTGCTCCTTACACATTGTGAGCAAAGATCTTGAGTCTGGAGTTATGGCAACAGAGCATAGACTGGGATGACAGCCTTCCACAGGACTTGGAATAAAGATGGAAGTTGTGGTTGGCTGAAGTTGATCAGTTTTGGCATTTTGAGTTATCAAGGTATCATGAAAGGCTATCTGCAAACTCCGATTTTATGGTAGTTCATATGTTGTCAGATGCATCAGAGGTGTTTTTTGAGATAGTTGGTTATCAACAGTATGCAAATACAAAAACATAGTTGCAAGTGCCTTACTAGCAGCCAAACACATGTTGCTCTTACTAAGAGGGCTCCATCTATCCCATGTTTAGAACTACAAGGAGCACTGTTGTCTGTATGCCTATTGAACATTCGTAATTGAGTTAAATCTTCCCATCACTCAATCAATTTTCTGGACTGATTCTTTAACTGTGCTTTGCTATTTGAACAATGAAATTAAGAGATTGAAGCCTTTCATTTCAAACCGAATATCAGAAATATTGGATACGTCACATTCATCAGAATGGAAGTACGTGCCTTCTGAAATGAGCACAACCAATTATTTTTTTAGAGGATTAAGAGCTGTGGAGCTGACCTCTGAACCTTCATCATTCACTGGACCAAACTTCCTTCATCCAGATGAAGCTAAGTGGCCTATTGATTGTATGAAGATACCAAAGGAACCAAGTGATGATGACCATGATTTGAAGCCTGCAAAGTCAACTACAGTTATCTGCAAAGGGGAAAATGAAAATGTCTTACTCAGCAAGGTCACAGTTTTCAATGTTATTATTAATCCTGAAAAATATTCTAAATGGAGAAGACTCCTCAGACATCATAGATATTATGTGCTATGTGCAATTTCATGTCAGTACTACCAAGGACTAAATTAGCAGCTATCAGATCGACCAGCCTCAAACCAGAGAAATATGAAGAAACAATGCTGTTCAATTTGACAAGCACAACAAGGTAGGCTTTTAGCTGAATTAGAACAGCTACAAAACAAAGTGATGTAAAGATTTCTCTGTTACCTAATATGCCATTTTATTATGGTAGATATTTGAGAGTTGGTAGTAGTTGCTGAAAATCACTTATATTTCAATGTAGGCTTGGCATCAGTTGTTGATGCCAGAATGACAAGCAATCACAAAACTATTGATGATTTTCACGTGAACAATAATCACCGTGTTTGGGAACATTTAATTGCAGAACTGCAACAGAAGTATTGGCTAATAAATGTGAAATAAGCTGCAAGTGATAACAAATTGTCCCTATAAAGGATAGAGGATTATCCCAAGAGTTTTTGTTATAGCAGTCTTACCTGAATGTCACCTCTGTTGTCACAGGCCCCTTCTAATTCACTGGGATTGCTTTATCGGGTTCGTGATGGTAGAGGTTTGCACAAACAATGGGGTTGCCTGATCTCATGCTTGGGTACAAGAACTGTTCATCTAGAAGTTGTAGATTCACTTGAATTGGATAACTTTATTTTGGTTTAGTGCAATTTCATTGGCACAAGATGACATCTATCTACAGTTCACAGTGAAAATTGAATTAATTATGTGGATAAAAATATTGAACTTAAATACTGTTTAGCAAAGGTGAATCAAGATACTGTGAGAAATTATCTAGCTCTGAGAAGAATCAAGTGGTGCATTAATCTGCCATTGATACTTTATTTTGGTGGTGCCTGGGAAAGACTAGTTAGATTCATCAAGATAGCTTTGAAAGCCACAATCAAGGATTTGTGTGTTAGTGAATCAGTTCTATGGACAGCAATGACTGAAGTGGAAGCAGTGACAAACAATTGACTACTGACTCCCCCTTCACAGAGCAGACTTGAATAAATTATAGTGAACTCACACCAAATTAATTACCGTTTGGAAAAAAGTTGTTTCTCCTGACTTTGTTGCACATCGAGAAATAAGCAGCAGAGAGCGATGGGTCAGACAAAATTGCTAATTGTGTACACAACCACTGGTTGAAAGACATTTTGTCCTTATTCATGATGAGGCACAGATGACTTTACACACTTCTTGGCCACTAAGCTAACTTGGTGAAGTTGACTGATGGTAATATCCCACGTGGCCGGTGGGAGTTGGAAAGATCATAGTTACTCATCCAGGAGATGATAATCATGTTCATGCAGTGAAAGCGAAAAAGGTAAGGGCCAAATATGTACAACTCGTAGTAAAGATGTGCATCCTTGAAGAAAATGTTACTGACTCTTCAGATCATTGAATGCATAACAGTGTCTTGTGCATGCACTGGCAGTTGATGTTGGCCAACAGATCACAATGTATTAATTTAACTTTAATATTTGAGTTTATGTTCAAGATTATGATTTTTGATTATCAGGGGAGTGGGGGTATGTTATATATTGGAAATGACGTCGTGGAAAGTAAATGCACCATCTTATGTCAGTTAAGCAAAACCAAACCCATAAAGCTGTCAGTCACAATATGGTGCTCAAGTCGAGTAAGAGAAATGTAAAAGCAGACATGGCTTTATCGGGTTGAAATATCCATTTGTCAACAGATGATAAATGAAGATAAATGCAAGGGACATGAGTTTGTGAGCATCGATAAACTGTTGTGTGCATATCTTATTACTGTGACAAATTAAGCAAGAAGTTTTTAACGTGGTCTGGAAGAGAACTGCAATTGACAAGATTCACTAAATGTCATGTGACAGTCAACAGTATGTCTTACAGTTACAACATATTTGCTACTCTGGTCGCCAGTCCACACAACATAACCATCAACTCATCTAACTGAACTATTTGTCCATTGTTAAATAAGTTTACCGTGTTCTGTGAGAAACAGTCAATGCACAGGAGGTATCAATCGTGTGTAACTAAAGCTTACCATTGCATAAGTTATATAGTATCTAGTTAAGAGTGATCACTCAAGACATTTATGTTTAATATGTATCTAGTATTTAGATCCTGTAGTTAAAGTAATATTAAAAGGTATTAGTAGTTTTTACAATCTGTTACTCTAGTTGTATGTGTAAATTTTACATTTATCATAAACAACAAACATGGAATTGTCTAGAATTATCACACAATTAATACACATAAAAACAAAATTAACAACTTTACTTTCCAAAAATAAAAAACAAAATAATACACTGAAAATGAAAACACTCGCCATTGTGGTTCATACTTTAAGATATCTCATAAAACATCTGCATGTTTTATCAAATATAATACCATATCGAATCTGCATCCATGTATGGTATTATTAAATGGGCGATCATTACGACACAGCCAGGTACAGTATTCCATTTCCAATATCACAATATTACAGTCATAACGAACTAAATTTCTTGATATGCTGTTCCTTAACAACAACTGAGGAAAGTAACATATGTTTTCCACACAGGACAAATTACACGACACGTATAAAACTGAATGTTCACCATCTTCATGTAAGAAACAGAAAGGACACGACAGAGATTCAATAATATGATGACTGAGTGGGCAAGATTTGGTTTAATAATTTCAAGTGAAGATCGAAAACTTGAGAATGATACCTAGTATGTTGCACATACTTCCATTGCCAAGTTAATCCCAAACCTGGATACAACAAGGAGACAGGATGTGTCTCAGATACCATTAAAAGTTTGTGATAAATGACCTTAAGCATTGCTTTCGACCAGTCAAATTTAGGAAATTAAGAACAACATTATTTGTAAAGCTCCAACAGTCAATTGTAAAAATGTGGTAAATGAAAAGGAGAATGCTGTAAAGTATTAGAGAGAAATTCAAACCATAAATGACGCAAATGAACTCCAAACAAAAATCCTGCAGAATATTTTCATTGCCCATGCCTGGTACTAAGATCAATTACATGAAATGAAATCAAAGCCTGTAAATTCAGTTGCACATTACACACACCCAATCTGCCATTAGTGACAGGTAAATTTAAAATATCTTAACGAATAAACGATTTTTACTCTTTCAGATAAACTTGGAAAGAATTTTAAGTAGAACAGCCAGATGTGATTGTTCAAACGGAATTATATCCCCAATATACCACAGTTTGAAACAAAGATAACGAAACTATAGTGCTCTCGCTTGCAACAAAAAGTGAGGATAAACGAATCCTCTAAATTTGTGTGAAAAGAAGAAAAAAGACGCTCCCAATTAGCACGACCAGAGATTTCACCAAACGGAGCCACAAACAGATCGTCACCCATGATCCCAACAACAAACCTTTTTTTTTCATTTTTTTTGCCCTTGAGAAAGAACAAAATAAAAAGAATATAACATCGCGAATGAGATGTAGTATATCATTGATACGATGACCAGAAACGGCACAAGCTTGATTAAGACTGACGTCAGACAAAGTGTTGAAATTTTGGTTATGATTTTATAGTCAACATTCAATAGAGTAATAAGCACCAATTTAAAGTACAATCATGATTTGTTTGGGAATAAGCGTAACAACACATCTAGCAAAATCAGGTGAAAAACCACCATTTAGTAACTGAATAAATTTAGCACCAAATAAGTGAAAATAACGAATATAAAATTATTTAAGTTAGCCACACAAACCTACGATTTCCCACCTTCCATCGATTTTAAAGCAATGTAGCATTCGTCATACGTTATAGTTGCAGCCGATCTATTATTGCGTGTGAAAGAAAGTTGAGGCAAATTATTTAAAAAATAGGAAGCCAAGGAAGAATTACAATGATAATGAGCAAATAAATGAGTAAAGTAAGATTCTACAACAGGTCAAATATTCGACGAACCAGTTATTTTTCCGCTGTCTGTTGTCAGAGAAGTTCAGCATTTTTCCTCACCTTTGTGATGTTCCCGACAAATGAAATAATTTGTGACCGATTTTCGATCCGACAATAAATTTGCCTTACAACAAATAATGGCACCTCGCAAACAGGTCTGTAATAGATCGTTTAAAGCACTACACAAAACACATTTAATACGTTTCTCATCACAAGTTAAGAGAGAATTCAAATTAACAGTTTTTATTTTGTGTTGTAACTCTTTAATACCAGATAGACGTTTTCGACAAATTGCTTTTGAAATACGAATTGTTAGCGCTTGACTTCTGTTTCGAAGTTACACTACCAACGAAAATCAGGATAAGCTGAAGCAAATACAGACAAGATATTAAGAGCATTAGTAAAGGAATCATGCAACAAAGTAGACGTATTTAACATAAATTATCCAGGTCAAACAGAAATCGTTGAAATATTATAAAGTAAGTTCCACAAAACCATGATCAGAAAATGTACAAGGAAGAATATGACAAAATACTGAGCCTTTAAGAAGTTGCATTGAAGCTAAAAAGCGGTCAGTACGAGTTGAAATAGATCCATTTGTCCAAGTAAATTCCTTTAAAAGGGATGTAACCTCCATCAAGTATCACACAATGAATAGGTACACATAACATTATTTAAATCTTCATAAGCGACCATACCGCCAAAAAACTTCCCTTCACATTTGTCTAAAAGTGGGTCAGAAATACAATTAAAATCACCGCCAACAGTAAGGTGACTAGACATTAAATATTGATGCAGATTCAAGAAAACAAATTTTCGATCAATCTCACCCGTCAGGTCATATATATACAAACAATATGTATAAACGTACGCCAAAAGTCAACAAGCCAAAATACACGACCTTCAAAATCACAGCCAGTATGAACAGCACGAGCGTTATATTGATTATGTATAAAAATACCAACACCACAAATATTACTTGCCAAGTCCAGGAATTAAATGGGTTTCCTGCACAAACACAATATCATAACACTGTAGTAACAAATGCTGGTGAAATTAATCAGAAACAGACTATTAATAGTAATACAATGAAATGATTTCATTGTAATAATAATAATATGAATAATTAAGTTAATTCAGTATTTGATACAGACACTTCACCACGAATGAGATTATTACAGTATGATTCACGTAATAAATCAAACGTATTGGAAATCAAAAATCCAGAGTTCTCATTACTGTTAAAATGTTCAATCAGACATTTATTTAAATGGAGAAGCACCTTCCGTTTAGGGTGTTCCACACGTGTAGGAGCAGGAACACTCTCAGAAGATGTATTTTGACAGGTTTTCATATCCTGACTCTTGACTGCAGGTGGTAATATTATTCAAGAAGAATTCTTGATTATGTCAAAATCTGTCTTTAGTGTTTCAGGTAAATCTGTAGTTATTTGCATTGATTCTGCAGGTATACGAGTTGAATCTGTTACATGCGTGTGCTGAGTATCACCCTCCGGATTACCAATATCCACGTCGTCTTATTCTATACCAGATGCAGGAGATGTAACTGAAGCATAACTCTTACCTGGACATGTAGATACTTCGTAACCAAAAGTAAAACAATCATGACAAAACACTTCCTTGCACAAACGACGTACGTGGCCAATTTGCTTACATCTCAAACAGAAGAGTGGTCGGTTTTTATGACTGATAGAAACGGAATATTACCAAATTCTGCAAGGTGAGGTAGATCATTAACAGTTATACCATCACATAAATTAAGCATAAATAGATGAATATCAGAAAATGAATGTTCCAGTCCCTCGGTAACATTATTCTCTCGTGTTATGGATGATACTTCTCCATCACGATTAAAAAAAA